>CM062817.1:1204364166-1204743745 GCA_031772625.1 Pinus tabuliformis | reverse complement strand
TGTTTCATCATCTTTGCCTCGATTCATCATCACCAAAATGAGTTTTTGTCCAGATGCACTTTTTGTTTAAATAACAGGAAGCGTTGTCAAAGTTCTTACATTTCAACTATCTTGGAAATTATATAGAATCAGAGTATGTAATACCTCTTCAAAATTATTGGAAGATTAATGAGTTTGGAATCAGATCAAAATCTTTCCGGTGGCAATGGGATCGTTTACGGAACTATGGTCATGCCCTATTAGCTGGCAGTATTTGGTTGAAGTGCATTGAATTGCCTCGCAGTCAAATTTACCAATTGGCAGGTAACCATTTTTCTGTGGTTGGGGCAATGATGTATGAGACACGTCTTCAAATTCGTTTTGGTTTACTGTCATTCACGAAAACTGTAATTTGAATGCACAATGCTACTATAACCTCAGAAATGATCAATCCTACATCTCTAATATATCTGAATGAGAATATTTTCACTAATAACAAATGATTAAATTATTGGGTAAGAATTAAGGAAGGGTGATGCATAATGGTGAAGAGGAATAGGGATCAATGTCGATATCGACTTCATATTGATTGCAACTCATTAATATATATATGTTTTAATTTTTTGGTTTTTTGTTTTATTATTTATTCTGCCCATTTTAATTGAAAATTTGAACATAATTTTTGCTGTTTTGAGAGGTGTGAGGTGTTATACAAACCACAATGGGGGAGAGTGGTTACTGAATGTGTATCTTTGAGTTTATATATATATAATATATATATATATATATGTGGTGTGTGTGCGTGCATGCGCTAACTAACATTTGCACTGGAAGGGCGCAAAGACATGCTGATAGAATTATAAAAATGGAAGATCTCACTGTTAATGAAACATGACACTGAATTTTCTTAGATAGAACATTGGAAAACATTGCTAGCACATACTTGTTTCATTCAGCGATGTTGATAAGGAAAAATGTCTTGATCAATATTTGAGGAAATCCATGAAGCCAAGATTTGTAACTTAGATCTATATATATTTAAGTGGTGGTTCTCACTAGTATAATGGGACTAGTTATCATTTTATACAACAAGTGTACAATAGATGAATAAATGAAAGATAAACTATAACTCGAAGGTATGTATTGCATACATATTACTCTAATATAATGTAAACTATAAGCCTATTAACAGAAGGAAGTATTATCCATGTATAATATTAAAAAACTTATAAAATTAGTTGTTTGAGTTCCAGATATATTTGTTTGACATGTATTAAAATAGAGGAAGAGGTGTGTTGTAGTGAAAACACAACACCCCCATTTTATTCTATATAATAGATATGAGGACCTTTTTGGCATTGCATGTAGACTTTGAGTTTGATTGCTTCATTTCAAATCTAATTTGCTTTTTATTTATACTTGTTTTATTTTTTATAGTTTGTCTAAGTTTGATTAAGTTTGTTTGTGAATAAACTTTGTAAATAAGTTTTTGTTTTAAACATCTTAATAAATTAGATTAATGAATAAAATAAAATAGCCCTCGAGACCAAGATGTGTGCATAGGCTTTAAGCTTTAAGCCCTAATCATTAAACAAGTGGTTATAATATATCGGAGCTTTGACATCAAAAGAACCCTTTTAGAATTCCCTGATGTCAAAACCCCAATTCATAATATAGTGGCTTATGTCGTAATAAAAGAATATAATATTCAATCCATATAAGTGGCACGGGGGGCATATGTAGAAATTCCCACTGTAGATCAACAAATTATGCAATATACTAAAGCAAAATACAAAATCTGCTTCTATAACAAACTTTGCGGAAGCTTAATCGAATATGAGCAAGATCAATGAGAACACATAACTGAGAATGATAAATCAATCACACATGAACACAAAAGAATAACCCGGGGAAAGCCTCAGCCTAAAACCCCGATCTCTATATTATCATACAAGTGGAAATATGTTCAAGTTACAAAAAAAATCAGCTCACAAGCTATCCTGCTCTCTCTGCAATCAAACAAATATGGCTCACAGATTGAGTAGACACAAGATATGTCTTTCCTTAGCGCTCCAAGCCTCCTATTTCCTTGCGCAATTTTCCTTGGGGTCGAGTCATGCCACATGTGTGAATTGGCCTCATCACATTCACTAAAACTGAAGAAGTAACTACGCAATCTTCAAGGAATGAATTCCTTCTGCATGCAAGAGATATTCACAATGGAATATTCCTACAACTGATAGTACACTGCCCCTCCATCTGATCTCAACTGGGTCTCTGTCTAAACTGACATGCATGAGTTATTTATGAGAGAATATTCAGTTATCTGAAGTGCAGCAGTTACATGCATGCATGCATTAACTAATTGAACTCACAATTAATTCAACAAACTGTTTCAATTAATCTAACTGGATTTGACTTAGTTAACTGAGCCAACTAATTACAACTCATCCTTATCTCTTTAACTGATGGATAAATTCCTCAATCAATGGAGAAACTGTTGCATGTCCCCACATAGACTTCATGTTTGATTTTCTACAACTAATTAACTCAAGTTGAATTAATTAATTATTTTACAAACAGTTGCTAAGATCAAATTCGAATTTTTTACTTCTATAGTTTAGTTCAGGGACTAACTAAAATGGCAAGGTATCCCGAAATGCTATTTATAGTAGTACTAAATTTAGCACTTCTATATTTATCATTTCTTGTTGCTATTTTCAACACTCCCTCTCAACAAGAAAGGGATTATCAGTAACCCCAATCATGTCTCTGTGGAACTCGAACTTGCATTTTGACAATGCCTTCGTCAAAATATCTGCATCCCGTTCCTCGGTCGAAACATACCGCAACAACATGATTCTCTTGACCACATAGTCTCGAAGATGGTGATACCGGATATCAATGTGCTTGGACCTGTCATAAAAAACTGGATTCTCAGAGAGTTTGATACAACTCTTATTATCGCAGTAGATCACGGTTGGATACATCCTCTGACCAAACAATCCCACTAGAATCTTCTGCATCCCAATGGCCTCACATGCAGCCTTACTAGCAGCCATGTATTCAGCCTCTGCTGAGCTAAGTGCAATTGACCTCTGTTTTCTTCTTTACCAAGAAACTACAGCTGAACCAAGGTTGAAGATTCCTCCAGAAGTGCTCTTCCTGTCTCATGGACTCCCTGCCCAATCCGCATCTGTGAAGCCTTGAAGCTTCATTCCCTCTGTCCGTCTGTACCACAATCCAAACTGAGATGTGCCTCTGAGGTATCTCAACACATGATTCGCTGCCTTCCAAAACAGCTTGGTAGGCTGAACCATAGCTTGACTCAGCTGGTTCACCGCAAAGCATAAGTCGGGTCGTGTGTTCACCAGATACATAAGTGAACCCACTAGCTGTCGATAAACAGTAGCAGCTACTACCTCACCTGAATTAGCATCCTCCTTCCTCCAGTTCCCAGCTAGAGGAGTCTGCATGGGCTTGCACTTCTCCATGTGAAAGTGCCTGAGTATCTCATTGACATACTTGCCTTGAGACACAAATACTTCACCATCTTTCTGCCACACCTCCATGCCTAGAAAGTAGTGCATAAGACCCATTTCTTTCATTTCGAACTCTCTTGCAAGGTCCTCCTTGCAAGACTGGATCAGCTGATCATCCCCTGTCAAAATTAGATCATCGACATAAAGAACAATGATCAATGGCTTACCTTCTACCCTGATGTGTTAAAGGTTCACATCTGCTTCACTCTTGGTGAAGCCCAACCTGGTGAAATAGTTGTCGATCTTGGTGTACCAAGCACGGGGTGCTTGCTTCAGCCCATACAAAGCCCTCTTGAGTCGGCACACATGCGACTCACGATCGAAGGTCTCGAAACCATCTGGCTGCTCAATGTACACCTCCTCCTCAATCTTCCCATTGAGGAATGCTGTCTTCAGGTGCATCTGATGGATCTTCCAATCCGTCTGAGTTGATAGTGCCAACATTGATCTGATAGATGAGTACCTTGCTACAAGAGCAAAGGTCTCATCGTAATCGGTCCCCTCGACCTGTGAGAAACCACAGGAAACAAACCTTGCCTTATGTTTCTCAACACTGCCATCAGCTGCTGCTTTACCTTGTAAAGCCATCTGGAACTCACCACTGACTTGCCCTGAGGTCTTGGGACAACATCCCACACACTGTTCTGAATGATAGAGTTGTACTCCTCTACCATTGCATCAACCCAGACTGGTTGTTGCACTGCCTCCTCGAATGAAGAAGGTTCGGTATCTACACACTCCCCAACCAGGGCCATGTACCCAGTGTACCGCTCGGGCGACCTCCTCTGTCTGCGCTAAGAAGATGGTTGTCCCACATTCTCCCGCGCATCTAGCATCAACCTGTTAGCTTCCCTTGAGCATTTCCGCCCATCTCTGGAAGTCTCAGCATGAGTGGATGTCTCCAAGCCCGGAACCTTTGCATGCGGCTGTTCCACATCAATCTGAGGCTCCTCCTCCTTAGGAACTGAAAGTTCCTCCTCTGCATGCAACTTGAGCTCCCTCTCAAGTGATACTCGCATGGCTTTCTACTCATCGAACTTCAGATCCCTGCGTACCACTGTTCTCTGACTGGTAGGCAGTTACACCCGATAGTTGTGGGGTGTATCCGTGTACCCCACAAGTATTCCAAACTCAGCTGTTGGATCTAGCTTCTTCCGGGCATCTTTGGTCACATGACAATAAACTGATGATCCAAAGATTCAAAAATGACTCACATCTGGTCGCTTCCTGGAAAATGCCTCTATAGATGTCTTCATTCCTAGTATACGGTGCGGGCTTCTGTTCTGCAAGTATACTGCTGTATTGCATGCCTCAGCCCACAAATGCAGTGGTAGGCTTTGGTCATGCAACATCGCTCAAGCTGCTCCCACAATCGATCTGTTCTTCCTTTCAGCCACCCCATTCTGCGGTGGGTTATGGGGTGCCGTCAATTCCCTTTTAATTCCTTCTGCAGTGCAAAAGTCTTTAAACTATTGGGGGACATACTCTCCACCATTGTCGCTACGCAAGGCTTTTATTTTCTTTCCAGATTCTTTCTCTGTCAAGGCTTTAAACTCACAAAACCTCAAGAAGGTCTGATCCTTCTTTTGCATAAAGTAGATCCAGCATCTACGAGAAAAATCATCAATAAAAATAACATAGTACCTTTGTTTAGCGATGGAGGTTGTAGAGAAAGGTCCACAAACATCTGAGTGAACTCGCTCCAGGATTGCTCCAGCTCTACTGTCTCGATCTAGAAAGGAAGATTTCGCATAATTACCTAAGGTACAACCTTTGCATGTATTCGTCTACTCCAGTTTTCCCTTGGGAAGTCCGGTAGAAATCTGCTGCATAATCTTCAGGGCTCCATGGTGTAAGTGGCCCAGTTTTCTTTGCCAGAGCTCGCCAACATCTTGGCTCTGCACCATCTGAGCTTTGGAACTCAATGCAGCACAGTCATCTACCTCCAACGTGTAGAGATTCTTTACTCGAATCCCAATTCGCTTGGTCTGTCCAGTACTAATATGCCTCAGGAATACCTTTCTTTTACTAAAGACTACATCATAGCCTTTATCTTCTAGCATAGAAATAGACACAACATTCTTCTTCAGACCTAGTACATACTTTACATCAGTCAGGGTGAGGGGAGCTCCATGCTCCCTCTGAAACACAACCGTACCTTCACCTGAGACACAGTACTTTCCATCATCGCCCATCTCGATCCGCATCTGGAGATCCTTCTCCTCCAAGGCACTGAAAAGATTCTTGTCACCTGACATGTGGGATGAATCTCCACTGTCCAAGTACCACACACATCCCACCTTGGATGAAACCATGCATGCGATAAGAGAAAAATCCAACTCAAACTGTGAGGCCAATGCCTCACCATCAGATCCCTTTAAGGAACCCTTCTTGGATTTCTTCTGTGGACAATTCGTAGCATAATGGCCCACTTCATGACAATGAAAGCATTGCACTTTCGATTTGTCAAACTTCTTCCCACCATGGGAAGAACCAGATTTGGGATGGGACGCCTTCCCTTTCCCTTTCCTCGCCTTACTCGCTAAGGCTAGATTTTCCTCATCATCTTGCTTCGATGAGGATCCATCTCTAGTGCTTCTTCTTATCTCCTCCTACATCAGATCCGACCAAAGTCGTTCCCAATCTGGCAGTTTTTCTCTTCCATTAACCGAGTCTTGGTAGCTATGCCAGCTCTTAGGAAGACCGAGGATGGCAAGACTCATCATGTCATCATCAACGGTCGTGATCCCTACAGTTCCAAGCTCATCCCTGTAGGTGGTGAGCTTGTTCAGATATGTAGAGATCGTGTCGCCCTTTTCACACTTGATTTTTCGAAGCTTGTCTTTCAGTGCCAACTTTCTCTGATCGTTGCTATTCTGATATAGATATTTCAATGTTTTCCACATCGAAAACGATGTCTCCTTCCCATGGAGACTCGAGACTATGTGGTCTTGAACTCCCTCCAGAAGGATTCTCCTTGCTCTAGCCATACATTTCTTCCATTCCGCCAATTCTGTAGCATTAGTCGGCTTGGGGAATTTTTGATCAATGAAGTCCTTTAGACCGCTATCCTCTAATACTGCTTCCATGCTATCCTTCCAGGCTATATAATTCGAGCTACCATCAAGGGCATACTCGAGTCTTAAACCGTTTAAACCATTGAATGCCATTGGTGAAATTGAGATGTGATAAGAACTCAATTTCTATATTCAGGAACCTCAAATTTCGAATTTCTCCCTTCTTTTATATTGTTCTTTGCTTTGGTCACCTTTGCTCTGATACCATGTATAAATTCTCACTGTAGATCAACAGATTATGCAATATACTAAAGCAAAATACAAGATCTACTTTTACAACAAACTTTGCGGAAGCTTAATTGAATATTAACACGATCAATGAGAACACATACAACTGAGAATGAGAAATCAATCACACATGAACACAAAAGAATAACCCGGGGAAAGCCTCAGCCTAAAACCCCAATCTCTGTATTATCATACAAGTGGAAATATGTTCAAGTTACAAAAAGAATCAACTCACAAGCTATCCTTCTCTCTCTGCAATCAAACAAATACGTCTCATAGACTGAGTAGACACAAAATATGCCTTCCCTTAGCCCTCCAAGCCTCCTATTTTCTTGCGCAGTTTTCCTTGGGGTCCAGTGATGCCACATGTGTGAATTGGCCTCATCACATTCACTAAAACTGAAGAAGTAACTGCGCAATCTTCAAGGAATGAATCCCTTCTGCATGCAAGAGATATTCACAATGGAATATTCTTGCAACTGATAGTACATTGTCCCTCCATCTGATCTCAACTGGGTCTCTACCTGAACTGACATGAATGAGTCATTTATGAGAGAATATTCAGTTATCTGAAGTGCAGTTGTTACATGCATGCATGCATTAACTAGCTGAACTCAATTAATTCAACAAACTGTTTGAATTAATCTAACTGGATTTGACTCAGTTCACTGAGGCAACTAATTACAACTCATCCTTATCTCTTTAATTGACAGATAAATTTTTCAATCAATGGAGAAATTGTTGCATGTCCCCACATAAACTTCATGTTTGATTTTCTACAACTAATTAACTCAAGATGAATTAATTAATTATTTTACAAACAGCTGCTAAGATCAAATTCGAATTTTTTACTTCTCTATTGTAGTTCAAGGACTAACTAAAAATAGGAAAGTATCCCCAAATGCTATTTATAGCAGTACTAAATTTAGAACTTTTATATTTAGAATTTCTTGTTGCTATTTTCAACAGCGTATTAAATTCGAAATATGCACATGGCAAAGCCTTTTTATAGACTTCGGAGTATTAAAACAAACATATCATATAACTAAAGTCTGACCATTATATAAAGGTGCTATAATTTAAAATCCTTGTTGGAGGATCCACATTCCACGTCATTGTTTCCGCTCTCACATATCAGAGGTAATGCATATCAGATATTTCCTTTCGAGACACATTTAAAAAACTCTGATATTCTGATATGCCAATCCCTTTGATCTTCGATTTCCGATATGCCAATTCCTCTTCGATCTCTGATAATCATATTCCCTCGATCTCCAATAATCATTATTCTCCAATCTTCGATAACCATATTCCTCCGATTTCCAATCTCTGATATTCATATCTCTTCGATCACCGATATCTCAATGCGTCTACCCCTCTGATCTCTAATATTTGCCAGACTCCGATATGTCAAACCCGAGATGGTATTAATTATGGTCTATAAAGATATCGCATTCGCTCCATATCGGGGCCGACCAATATCGCAACTATTTTGTTTTGTCTCATTTTAAAAGTTTCGATGAACTTACCTCCGATACCACTCAACTCTTGCCACGTATAAGTAAAAGCCACTTAATTAATTTAAAAAGGTCTCTTGGCATAATGGAAGGGGAGGGAAGATCAAATAGATTTAAGGTAAAGAAACAACAACCTTTTCTAACAAGTTAGTGTTTGTATTTAATTGCACAAAACATACTTTAAAAGGATGCAAATATACTACCTTGTTTAGAAGGAAGAACAAAAGAGCATATATATTATATTTAAAGGTAAAAGATGCAACATTATCTAAAGCTGGAAGCTGCAACATGTAACATAGGTGTATATACATAAAGGATAGAAATATAATGATGAAGCGAACAAAGCAACACTAGTTTGTATCTACAACAGTACCAAGATGAGAATTGCGGGACTGCAATGGAGAAACTTTGAATATACTTGATATATAATGGCAATGACATGGAAGTTTGGAAAACCACAAGATAAGTAAGGTGTGTGGTGAGATGTGCACATTCCTTATCCCACAAACACAAGATTCTTATACACCAATATGTTATCTAGCTTGGTTGTGACCTTAAAATTAAATTATTATTATCATCATCATAATGAAATTGAAATCTAGTCTCTAAAAAAAACCAACCTAAACAAAAAAATAAATTAAATAAATTAGCATAACTCCATTTTAACCTTTGTTTTCTTAAATAATAAAAAAATCCAAAGGTTTGCACTTGGCTTGTTATAAAATTGATCTATTCTAGTTACAATTATGAGCAAGTTACAATCCACAAATTAAAAAATAAAAGTGAAAAATGAACCACCCATCTTAGCTCTCCTTCCTCATTCTCCCATTATCATCCACAAGATGGATGTTATAATATCTTGCTTGTGAAAGGCATAGCACATGTTCATTGATGTTCAAGATTCTTGAGGAAGATGTTTGTTGCTTCCTATGTTGTATCTGTGTACAACAACTATTGTTAGTCGACACTTTTGTGAACACCATATATTCCATCTTTGCTTGTAATTGCTTTACTTAATTGATAAGTAGTTGATAAACGAATGAAGTTTTGATAATCATGATCAATTTAACAAAAATATTTGAGAAGCAACCTCTATCAATATTCTTGCAAATTCCATTCCTTGCTTTCAAAAAACTAGTTGTTAGCTTCAAGATATTTTATAGTTTTTCAAAAACATTGAAGTCTATAATAAACAACTTTTTTATGGTCCTATACCCAAAAACAACTGTTTGATTAACTTTTACCTAATCGATATAACTTTTGTGACAACTTGAGTAAATTTGAGGTTAAATCAATAGAGGTCTATCTTAAATCTTGGATTTATCAAGCATGGAGAGGGATCCAATTTCTTAATGTGTCATTTTTTTATCATTTAATTCCATGCTATGTAATTTTGTTTTATTGCATCTTATGTATTAATTCCTTCATATTAAATGACATGGAAAAACAAAAACATTACACATGGATCCCTCTGCTTGCTTAATAGACATTACACTTGGATTTGTATTTAAGATGAGTTGTGTTGGTTTTTTATATCTTTTTGTTACAAATTAACTAGATATTTCTCTCTACGATCCACTCATAATCAAAAGCAAATATTTGTCATTATTATTATTGTCATGTAATAAAATTAACAATCTTTTCTATTTTTAGTTCTACCTCAAAAACATAAATTTAAATTTACTTTTAGGCTAATTTGTATTTCTTTACTTTAATTTAAGTATTTTTATTATTTTTTAATGAAATGTTATCTAATCTAAATTGATTTTAAAGTTGATGTATATTTTTTTTTAATTTTTTTTTTTTAATATAATGTTATCTAAATTACATGTCAACATCTTCCCCATATTGAATTGGTGCAAGTTATTCCCAAGTTCATGTGATCTATTTATGTAATGACTTGTCATTAAGTAAATTTGTCACAACCCCTATTTCTTTCCATGTCTTTCCTACAAATTTGTCAATGACAAATTCTTTAGATATCTTTTAGATTTAGTTTGTGGATGTTTCATACATGACTTGTAAATAATAGAAGGCTTAATTCCTACAAGTAAGATAATGCGAGTATTTTGATACAATGTAGTAATAAAATAAAATTATCGCTACTTCAAAGCATAAGTAGATTTTGTTTTGTTATGCTCACCTAACATTGATTGCTTCTTTTTCTTGACATGATTTGATTTGGATTAGATTGAGAATGAAATGAAAGAATGCATAACACTATATAAGGAACACTAGATAAAAAACATGAAAGTATAGTATAAAATTTAAAACTAAATTCTATTACTAAATCAATAGTGCAAAAGACTTCAATGTACCTAGCAATATATAATAGTTAAAATGGCGATAGTTTATCTTTGAAATTGATCTAATAGCTATATTCATTCATAAAAATATAATCACAAGAGGCAAAAACTTTATTTTATAATAATGCCAAAACCCTAATATGAAATAACTCTAACCTATACACGAAATTAGTGTTGAGTGTGAACGTCGAGCTAAAAAATTCTTAGTTTTTTGAAATAAAGGTAAGTATTTCCAAGATCATGACTTTTTGCTAGACATTTCACTAGGGATATTCGTTAGCTCATTGGAATGAAGATCAAAAAATTGAGCTGGCCTTGATAGTGGGGCATACAACACTCAAAAATTGCATGGGAGATCCCTAAAAAATGTGATGCAAGTTCAAGTTCCAAACACTAACAGTATTAGGATTGTTTTTGAGATGGCATTGGTTGGACACTTTAATCAATGTTTCTCCATTGAATAACAATATTCCCCATTGCATTAAGTTCACATACAACATGGGGTCTTCCGTTGGATTTATTTTATAGTGAACCACTTGCCTTGGTAATCAAAATACCTACTTTCACAACCCAATACAATGATATGTTTTGTTGGTGGGTGTTGTTCAACATGGTGTCCATGATGTAGTCCACTATAGCTTTCTCATTAATATCAAGGTTTTTCTTTATAGTGGATAAGAGCTTTTCCACCTCTAAGGTGTCCAATAGAGATGAGATGTATGGTTGAAGCAACTCCAAATTAAATATATGGTGTAATGTTATGAACCAATGCCTTAAAAATGATAAAAAAAAAATCAATGATTAATAATACACTTCAAGGGGAAATCTCCTTTTACAATGAATCCAATACACAAGACAAGATATGTTGAGTCACTGACTATAAAAATGAACCTCCTTTTATTATAAATAGGAGATAAAGTGACATGATGTAACCTACCACTTGGATGACCTAACCATAAAAAATAAACTAAAAATGACTGCTCATTAATGCCTTAACATAACCCCCCTCTTTTTAAAAAACTTTTCGCTTAAAGCTTGTAGTTGAGAGTGTTTCTTCATGAACTCTCAATTTCCCATGTAGCTTTTCTATAATCATATTCTTCCACTTGATTAGGTACTCCATAATGGTTCTATTATGAAGAGATTATGAATGCTAGTCGATAACTTAGTCCAAGAATCAAATTTCATTCTTCATCTAATTCTAGAAGTTCTATTTTATAGTGGTATAGTTTGACCTAGGACAATTTTTAGGCAAGATACATGAAAAACCTTATGAATGCTAGAAGAAGAAAAAACTAACTCATACACCACTTGTCCAATCCTACAAAAAATCTTGTAGGATCCATAAAATTTTGGAGCTAATTTTTTATTCTTCTTTTGATTGAATGTATATTTATCATAAAGTTGTATTCTCAAGAATACCCAATGACACTTCTTGAATTGTCTTTCACTTCAATGTTGATTGGCTTGCCGCTTCATCCTATTTTGCACCATGTGAAGGTTTTTCCTTAATATTTTCCAAAACAAATTTCTCCATATGTGACTGTATTTCCTGTAATTTGGACTTATCTTGCAAAATTTATGAGGTACTAGGAGTTGGATATCCAGAAAGGGCCTCAAACGGGGAAATTTTTGTTGGAATTATGGCTAATGTGTTGTCCTTGATGGCAACCTACTTGATAGAGATGTCAACATGATGGTTATGAAGATGCTACAGGTGATATGAACAAAGGAATATCAGTTCAGAGATAGATGGATGACAAAGATAAAGTGTAATAAAGTATACACGGGTCCTGTGAAGAAAGATCACGTACATATGTCAGGTATGGTGAAAAGAAGTCGTATACATAATCCACACCATGGTATTATGAATACCATGGGTCTTTACCATGGTATTGGCCCATAGTATTTTCAAGTGACAACATATATTTGATCCCGTCAAAGAATACTTACAACATAACCAAGGTATTTACCTAAGGTATTGGCTAAGGCAAATAATATATAAAGAGATAGAGATCAAGGTGCCATCGGGTATAAGTTTTGAATTGTTTATGAATGTTTTGATCTGAAACAAGTGTGCACCAGGGAACTTGGAGATGGATCAGATCTGATAGATCTGAAATGAATACATATTGGTTAATCTATCTATGATTTGATAGATCTATGATAATGGTATACTGATGTGTGACTGTTATGGTGTGTATGTTGAGATTTGGGTTTGACAGATGTTGTGGTTGAAACAAAGGTATGATTCAATGATTTCAGATCTGTATGCTAGTTTTCCTTTGAGAAGTCGCGTGCATACATGTATATGATTGTAAGTAGTCGCATATATATTCTGCAAATGCTCAGAATATGTACACAGGTGTTAAGAATGGTAAGCGCGTACATACACGAATGTGCTTTGTAAAAGTTGCATATGCATTCTAGGGTTTTGCAGTATGGGTTGTTGATGTTCTGTTATGTTTGATGCTATTTGTCGATGTCTCTCTCATAATAATATTTGTTTGATAATACTGGTTGGATTGATTTGGAACTTTTATTAGTGATGCTGCTACTATATGGTGATCTGTATTTGGTTTAGTGATTTGTGATGGATTAAGTATAAGATTTAGTGATTGATTCAGTGTTACAATGATTCAGATTCAGGTATCGGTAAGTTGAGATCTGTACGCAGGTATTCTTCAACGAAAGCATGTACATACACAGGTATTATTCAGAACAATAACGTATACATTCTAACATATGTTTGATCAAGGTTTGCAGTGACAACATTTAGTTTCTGTGATGAACAATACATGGTAGGGTATGCTTATGAATGGTTGTGCATTGATTTTTTCTGATATGGATTGGTTTGATCTAGTTGGATTGGTTGATTAAAATTTAGTGATTGATTTGATGAATCAATTGGTTTAGTGATTGGGTGATTTGACTCAGTGATTGGTTTCAAAATTGTTACTTGGTTTGGGATTAATGATGAAAGTGGATCTAGTATGAAATATTATGAAACGTGGTTCACCCTTTCAGTGAGCCAGTAAACAAATTCAATGGGTTGGAGCCCCCTTCCAGTAGGTGTTGAAAAATTAGAGAAGGTTGTAGCCTTCTGCAGGTGGGTGCCTAAGTATTGGTTAGAGTCTGCACTAGTACAAGATTGTAAGAAGTTTTTATTTTAATAAAAGAAGAAGAAAAAAACGACAATAATGGTGGTTTTCTCCTATATTGGGTTTCCACCTAAAAATCCTAGTGTTCATGTGTGTTGATATGATTATTGTGTGTTGATGATATTTCTGCTTCTTATTGCTCATGATCACTGCTTAATTTATGAATAATGAAGTAATGATACACTGATTAAAATTGAACATATTAATCATATGGATATATGCGAGTTACCATAATAACAATTGCGTACATACACTAATTTAATTTATAACATTAGCATACACAAATCAGAATAAGAAATTGGAAATTTGAAGTCAGTAAAATACTAATTCACCCACACCCCCCCTCGCCCTCAGTATTTTTCTTAACAATTGGTATTAGATAAGGTCTTTCAGCAGAAGCTTGATCACTTGAAGGAAGATTCATCAATAGAGTAATAAAGAGGGAGTATCTTCTATCTAGGCACCATTGTTTAATGGAAAGAACTTGGTTTTTTGGAAAGTTAGAATGAGAGCATATCTGTAGTAACTTAGAGCTCTTGTTTGGGAAATAGTCGAAGGAGGCTATCAATATCCATCCTCCATTCCCATAGATGATGCAAGGAAGAAAAAATAGGAGACCAATGCAAAGGCAATTGATGCTCTCTTAAGAATCCTGATAGAATCAAAATTTGTGAAGGTGATACAACTGAATACCACAAAGGCTATATGGGACAAAATCATCCAAAGCTATGAAGGTGACACAAAGGTAAAGAGTGCCAAACTTCAAACATTTAGAATTAAATATGACACTCTCATAATGCATAATGATGAAAGCATTGCAAGTTTTTTCCTTAGGGTAGATGAGATCGTTAACTCAATGATAAGTCTTGGCGATGAATTAAAAGATTCGATGCTTGTTGAGAAAATTCTAAGATCTCTAACCCCAAAATTCGATTCGAAAGTCTCTGCCATTGAAGAAATGCAGGATTTGAAGAACCTTACTATTGAACAACTCCATGGGATCTTAAAAGCTTATGAAATGAGAAAAGGGGGTCCATCAGATGTCAGAGAAGCAACATTCAAAGCTACTTATGAAGGAAAGGAAAATGAGGAGCTTAAGGAAACATGTTACCTATCAGATGAAGAAGAAGCAAATTTTGTATATAAACTCCAAGCAGGAACTGGCAGATTTATAGGTAAGCTTCCTTTCAAATGTTTTTCTTATGGAAGAGTAGGTCACTATGTGACTAAGTGCCCTTATAAAGAAAATCATGAGAAAGGAAAGAATTCCTCAAAAGTGAATGTTAGAGGAAGGTTTGATAATAAGAAAAGTTTCTATACACAAGAATTATTCTTAAAATAATGAAGATGTTGAATCTGATCAAGAATATCAATTGCTTATGGCATTTAAAGAGAAATATGATGAATCTGATGATGTTTTTATGGATGCTCTAGAAGAAAAGGATACTCCCATTGAAGAAATAAATTAGCTAATAATCCGTCTAGAAGAAGCTAAATTAGCTGAAGAAGTTTTGAAGAAACAAATTCTAGAAAAGGAAAGGGACAGTGAAAGGTTAGAACTTGAAGTAGTGGGTCTAAGAAAGGAACTTGAGAAAACAAAGGCTCTAAATCCTAGATTTTCTAAAGGATATAAGACTTTAGAAGAAATCATCAAAGTACAACACTCTCCTAAAATAAAGATAGGTCTCAGATAGAATGTTGAATCATTAGAGGACCTCAAAATCAGCCTTAGCAGAACATGTTCACTCTTCCTCTCATTACATCTGCATGGAAGAAGCCAAACTAGTTAGAAAAGAAGACCGCTATCTTAAAAGGAAAATCAAAGAAGCCATTGAAATAGAAAAAAGGAAGAACAACTTAAACCGTGACGATGGATTAAAACTAAGCAACACCTGGAAACCTCTATTCGAAATATTAAAGAATCAATAATTAACTCATATCCCTTCTAATAATTTAATCCCTCCTCTCTCATTTAAAAAAATTAATAAAAGAATAAAACAAAAAAACAAACAAACAGTGTCTAACATCCTCCTTAAAAGATAATAAAATAAAAAATATATAAACAAACAAATAAATAAATGATTATTCTATTGAATGTATACATTTTCTTATAATAAGACATTTCCCTAATCTAATTTATTTCATAACTAAACATTTGATAAAATTAAAATATAACTCGAATCATAATTTATTAATTATAATATTATAAGTAACATAGGAATTAAAATCAAGCAAATAGTTTTAATAACTCAAATTAAAATAATTAGAAATCCACACTAGAATTTAGATGTTCCAATAATATTATAGTGTATTAATCTATAAATTTATATAAAAAAAGGGTAATAAACTTTCATACCTCTAATTATGAATAAATCTAAACTATTTAACAAATAAATTACATTAAATTTAATTAATCAAATCCCTATTATGAATAAATCTAAACTAATTAACAAATAAATTACATTAAATTTAATTAATCAAGAAAAAAATAAAGAAATAAAGAAATAAATAAAATAATAAATGAAAAAAAAAATTTAAATATTAACAAATTAATCAGATAATGGCCGACTAAATTTCTTATATTATTTCTTTCATAACCCATATATATACTCTGAAATATAGCTCATGGATACATCATTAATATCTTCAGAATATCTATTGACGCATCCCTTGATGATGGACTCACTTGGTAGTCCAAAACGTTGGGTTCATAAAACTCTATAACAAGTCATTCCTCCTCTATCTAAGACTATAAAATCTTCTGAAACAGGTAAATGAATCTTTCTCAATGCATTAAAGGGAAGCAATCATCAAAATTCTAGCACTCATCAAAGGAATTAGGTATCAAATGTCTCTCAAGTAAAACATCCTTACCAAAATCAAAGGGGAAGCTACTAAAAAAGGTATTACACTCCCAGGTATTCCTACTTTAATGGTTAATGCTTCACTTGTTATAATTTTGGTCATAATGTTGTTCAATGTGTCGCTTATAAAACTAATATGATTAGAGAAGCAAGAAAACAAAAGAATGAGATTGGGTGAAAGAAATCATCTTACAATATCTTCTCACCTCTTAAAGATGCAATTGAATGTTATATTTGCAATAAATTTGGTCATAAAGAAACTGAATGCAGAAGCATAATAGGACCATTCTATCAGCATGAACAAAAGATAATAACACCCAAGTTATGGAAAAATAAAACCATAGAATCTGAAATTTTTGGTTTAGCTTTATATGCTGGAGATCAAGAAAATATATGGTACATTGACAATGGATTTTCAAATCATATGATAGGTGACAATGATAAGTTTATGTCTTTTAATGAAATAAAGAAAGAAAAGAATGTAACTTTTGGAAATAATTCACCTATTGCTATCAAAGGGAAATAAACTATGCTATTAAAGAAAAAGGTCAAGGCTGGAAATGTTTTATTTGTTGATGGATTAAGACATAACTTTTTTAGTGTTAGTAAAATGTGTGACCAAGGGCATGCAGTTGTTTTCAGATGAAAGAACTGTGTGGTAAAAAATCTCGACACAAGTAAGATCATAATAAAGGGAACAAGAACTCCAAGTAATGCCTATGTCTTGGAAGGCGACTAAGAACATTGTTACTTAAGCAAATCTGAAGAAAGTTAGCTTTGGCACAATATATTGGGAAACCTTAGATTTCCTCAATTAAATCAAGTATAACCATAGTAGTACGTGCCTTACCCAACATCTCTCCACCAAAAAATAACATCTGCAAATAATGCCAATTTGGTAAGAAAACCAGAGTTCAATTTAATGCTAAAGAAGGTACTTCAAGTAATCCACTTGAACTTATTCATACTGATTTGTGTGATCCTATGAGAAAGAAGTTCCTCAGGGTGAAAACTACTTCATATTATTCATTGATGATTTTATAAGAATGTGTTGGATTCGCTTGCTTAAACATAAAGATGAAGCATTTGATAAGTTTAAAGTATTCAAGGCTCTGGTAGAAAATGAGTTAGATTTGAAAATCAAATGTCTTAGATATGATAAAGGAGGGGAATTTATATCATATGGGGTTTTCAATTTCTGTGAACAATATGGCATCAAAAGAAAATTTTCTATAACTAAGACTCCTCAATAAAATGGAGTGGCAGAAAGAATGAATAGAACAATCCAACAAATGGCACATGCCATGCTTGATGAATCATGAAATCCACATACCTTATGGGGGAAAGCAACACATACAACAATGAATATACTTAACAAAGCTCATGTTCGAGTAAACGATGATAAAAATCCTTATGAACTATGGTTTAATAAGCCTCAAACTGTTAAACGTTTTAGAATTTTTGGAAGAAAATGTTACGTAAATAAAAATGATGATAAGCTTGGAAAGTTTGAATCTAGAGCTAAGGAATCCTCCTTGGATACTCTTCTAGAAGCAAGGGATATAAATGATATAATAAAAGGCTTCAAAATATTGTTGAATTCATTGATGTTGTGATTGATGAAGCATCCACAGGTACCAAAAAGGAAGCTCCAATTGAAGACAAACCTGTTCCTACTAGAAGTCAAAAGGTTGTAGAAGAAGGTAATAAAGAAGCACCAGAAGAAAAAAATGAAGATACAAACACATCAGAAAAGACACCTTCAAGGTATGTTCAAAAAAATCATCATGAATCTCAAATTATAGGTGAAAAGGACGCATGAATACAAACTAGAAGAACTCTTGTTGGAACTTCTAGTTATCTAGCCTTACTATCCACAATTGAACCTCAAAATGTGAATCAAGCAAGCAAAGATGAATGTTGGGTTAAGGAAATGAATGAAGAACTTGATCAAATAGAAAAGAACCATACATGGGAATTAGTACCAAGGCCTCATGATAAAAATGTTATTGGGAAAAAATGGGTGTTCAAAAACAAACTGAATGAAAATGGAGATGTAGTTCACAATAAAGAAAGACTTGTATGTAAAGGCTATGCTCAACAAGAAAGGATAGGCTCTGAAGAAACATTTGCACCTATAGCTAGACTTGAAGCCATAAGAATGTTTCTTTCATTTTAAAGTTTTTATAGCTTTAAAGTATATCAAATGGATGTCAAATATACATCCTTAAATAAGGATCTAGAAGAATATGTCTATATATAATAACTTGAAGGGTTCATTCTTAGGAATGATAAAAATATTGTGTTAAAACTTAAGAAAACATTGTATGGATTGAAGCAAGCTCCTCGTGCATGGTATTATTGTCTTGACAAGTATCTCCAACAACAAGGATTCAAAAGGGGTATGCAGATATAAATATATATATCAAGATGGATAAAGATAAACTTTTGATAGTTGTTGTTTATGTAGATGACATCATATTTGGAAGAAATATAGAATCTATGAGTCAAGGATTTGCTTCAGTTATGCAACAATTATTTGAAATGCATTTACTTGATGAACTAACATAATTTCTTGGCCTTCAAGTTCAACAAACTAAGAATGGTATCTTTCTTTCTCAAATCAAGTACCTCAAACAAATTTTGAAGAAATATGGAATGGAAGACTGCAAGCCGGTATGCACACCAATGGTAATAGGATGCAATCTTAGTCAAAATGATGATTCTACTTCAGTCAATCAACCAAAATATAGATTCTATGATTGGCAGCGTGCCCTCCCTTATAGGTGAAAGACTAGACATTATGCATGCAGTTGGGATTTTTGGACGATTGCAAGCAAATCCTAAAGAAACTAATCTCCAAGCAGTTAAGAGAATATTCAAGTATCTACAAGGAACTCAATATTTTGGTCTATGGTATCCCAAAACTGCAGATTTTTCACTTCATGCTTACATAAATGCAAATTGGGCAGACAATATTAATGATCGAAAAAGTACTAGTGGAGGAGCATTTTATTTGGGACCTCGCTTGGTATCATGGTTCAGTAAGAAACAAATTTTCATCGCTCTATCTACTGTTGAGGCATAATATGTTGTTGTACTCAACTTATATGGATTATGCAAACATCACAAGGCATTCAAATCACTTGTCCTCAACCTGTACCTATTCTTTGTGACAATACTAGTGCCATAAGTATCTCTAAAGATCATGTCATGCACTAAAAAACCAAGC
Organism: Pinus tabuliformis; assembly: GCA_031772625.1. Lineage (NCBI taxonomy): Eukaryota > Viridiplantae > Streptophyta > Pinopsida > Pinales > Pinaceae > Pinus > Pinus tabuliformis. The sequence goes on along the minus strand of CM062817.1, from coordinate 1,204,723,839 downwards.
ATATTCCAATCAAATATCACTTTCTGAGAGAACATGTGTTTGAAGTTTGAAAAAAAGGTCAAACTGGAATATATTCCTTCAAAGGAACAAGTTGCATATATATTTACAAAGCCACTTCCACATGATTCCTTTGAATATCTCAAACATAAATTAAGAGTGATCTATGCTTCATCACTTTGCTAATTATTCTGATTGTTATTTCATGTTCAGGGGGAGATGAGATTGTAAATTACTACAATTTACTTTTTGTATGTTGGTTACATAAAGGAAAGTCACATATATACACATATTTTTGATCTATAGAGTCACGTATGTTTCTTTGAGATAAAGAAACAATGGGACAGACTCAAGGAGAGTTTCATATATGCTTCATTCAATTATTATTTTCCCTTCTGGTTCTGACCTTAACTAGTTATAGTTTGTTGGTGAAGCTAATATTTTACTTGGAAATGATATTGGTTTATGATGGTTCATGAATTGCTGGAATTTTTTTGATGACTTTGCCAATTGATGAGCTGGATATGATCAGACTTGATAGTGAATAGTTGGCACAGGTTGAGGGGGAGCATATGTAATTCTTCTAATAACACATTGTTGACATTATAGTTGATTGAGCACTACTTGTTAAATGATGATGTTTTCATGGTTCATTACTTGCTGACGTTCGTGAAGAGATATGTTAAAGAATTGGTTGATGGTGGTGTTGTTTAGTTATATGTATTGTGATACTAAATTTGCTTGATGATGCTTGAAAGAATTGGTCATATATTGATGTTGTTTGTTTCTTTATGTAAAGGTCATGTAAAGACCCATATTGTTAAACATTGTAAAATTCAGTCAAATATGGACTATTGGGGTCAAGTCATTTACTTTGGGCATTTGATGTAATGTTGAGTTATATATGTAACCCCACTGTGTTGGGTGATTGATGTAAGCATGAGTCCTTGGTGATAGGAAAGGTCATATTTATATGAGTCACAGAGTCAAGTACTTAATTGAATATCTTCCAGAAGATTCAACATATGCTCAGGGGAAGCATGGCTAGTATACAATCTTCATCTTCAACAGATCAACTCTACAATGATCCTCTCTACGTAGGGGCAAAGAAGTCTCCATTCAACATTGGTAAGTTCTTTTCCCTTGATGTCAAAGGGGGAGAGAAGCTTGGTATTTGGAGAGATGTATTGGGAGAGAATATTGGTGCTTAGCTTGATATGTTTACAAATGTTTTTACAGGTATTTATAGGTGGTGGTGTCCAAACACCAAAGTGGTCTCCATCAAGTCCAAAGGGGGATATTGTTGGCATTATGGCTAATGTGTTGTCCTTGATGGAAACCTACTTGATAGAGATGTCAACATGATGGTTATACAGATGCGACAGGTGATATGAACAAACAAATATTAGTTCAGAGACAAATGGATGACAAAGATATAGTGTAAGAAAGTATACGCAGCCCTATGAAGCAAGATCACGTACATACACAAGTATGCTGAAGAGAAGTCGCGTACAAAATCCGCACCATGGTATTATGAATACCAAGGGTCTTTACCATGGTATTGACCCATAGTATTTGGAAGTGACAACAAATATTTGATCCCGTCAAAGAATACTTACAACATAACCAAGGTATTTACCTAAGGTATTGGCTAAGGAAAATACTATATAAAGAGATGGAGATCAAGGTGTTGTGGGGTGTAAGTTTTGAATTGTTTATGAATGATTTGATCTAAAACAAGTGTGCACTAGGGAACTTGGAGATGGATAAGATTCGATAGATATGAAATGAATACATATTGGTTAATCTATTTATGATTTGATAGATCTATGATAATGGTATAATGATGTGTGACTGTAATGGTGTGTGGGTTTGACAAATGTTGTGGTTACAACGAAGGCATGATTAAGTGATTTCAGATTTGTATGCTAGTTTTCCTCTTAGAAGTTGCTTACATACACATATATTCTTATAAGTAGTCACATATATATTATGTGAAAGTTCAAAATCTGTACGTAGGTGTTAAGAATGGTAAGCGTGTACATATGAATATGTGCTTTGTAAAAGTCACGTATGCATGCTAGGGTTTTGCAGTATGGGTTGTTGATGATATTTGGTCAGTTCTGTTATGCTTTATACCGTCTGTCGATGATATCTCTCTCATAATAATCAGTGTTTGACAATACTGGTTGGATTGATTTGGAATGTTGATTAGTGATGATGCTACTGCATGGTGATCTATATTTTAGCGATCTGTGATGGATTCAATATAAGATTCAATGATTGAATTCAATGTTACAATGATTCAGATTCAGGTATCAGTAAGTTAATATTTATACGTAGGTATTCTTCACGGGAAGGGCGTACATACACATGTATTATTCAGAACAATAGCGTATACATTCTGACATATGTTTGATCAGGGTTTGCAATGACAACATTTGGTTTCTGTGATGAAAAATACATGGTGGGTATACTTATGAATGGATGTGCATTTATTTGTTTTGATATGGATTGGTTTGATCTAATTGCATTGGTTGATTAAGATTCAACGATTGATTTGATGACTCAGTTGGTTCAGTGATTAGGTGATTTGATTCAGTGATTAGTTTCATAATTGTTACTTGGTTTGGGCTTAATGATGAAAGTGGATCCAGTATGAAATATTATGAAAATTGGTCCACCCTTTCGGTAGGAGCCGATAAACAAAGTCAGGGGGTTGGAGCTCCCTTCCAGTAGGTGATAGAAAATTAGAGAAGGTTGTAGCCTTCTGCAGGTGGGTTCCTGTGTACTAGTTATATTCTGCACCTGTAAAAGATTGTAAGAATTTTTTCTTTTAATAAAAGAAGAAGACAAAGACAACAACAACGATGGTTTTCTACCAAATAGGGTTTCCACCTAAAAATCCTGGTGTTCATGTGTGTTGATATGATTCTTGTGTGTTCATGATATTTTTGCTTCTTACTGCTCATGATTACTTCTTAATTGATGAATAATGAAGTAATGATGCACTGATTAAAGTTGAACATATTAGTTATCTAGATATACATGGGTTACCTTAATAATAGTTGCGTACATACGCTAGTTTACTTTATAACAATAGCATACAAAAATCAGAATAAGAAGTTGGAAATTTGAAGTGAGTAAAATACTGATTCACCCCCCACTCGACCCCCTCTCAGTATTTTTCCTAACTATTTTAGTAGATGTGTGATAAATAGTATAATACCATCTTTTTGCTAGAGGAAGCCAATACCATCTTTTTTCTAGAGGAAGCCACGTCATCCATTGATATTGTTTTTATAAAGAATAACATAATATATAACCCTATAAACATTTGTTAATCATTTTTGTTTGACCATTTGTTTGTGGATGATATGTTGAACTTGTAGCTAGTGTTGTTCCATTCATCTTCCATTCATATTTCCAAAAATTTCCTAAAATTTTGGATTGCTGTCCCTTATTATTACTTTAAGAAAACCGCAAAGTCTATGAATATCCTTCATGAAACATTTTTCTACTTGGATTGCTCTATATTTAATTTGTATACTCTAAAAATGTGCATATTTTGTGAGTCTATCCATGACCACAAAAATGACATACTTACCTTCATATTTTAGTAAATATATAATGAAGTCCAATAACATCGCTTCCCATCTTTGATTATGTATGTGTAATGGTTGAAATAAAACCCTGCGGATTTTACTTATCTCTCCTTTATTTCTTTGGAAAAGTTGACATTCTTTTACAATTTTTGGATATATTTCTTCATTCCTTCCAAAAGAAATATTTTTGTATCCTTGGATATGTTTTAAGGAGCCTTGCATGTCCTACCATTAGAGAGTCATGGGACTCCCTTAATATATGTTGCTTCAACTTTGATTGAGGGCAAAAAAATAATCGACCCTTGTACCAAAGTATATCTCCCTTCCACTCTTGATGTTCCATAAATTTATTTCCTTTCTTTATACATTGTATTTTTTGTTTAGTGATATTGCCATTTTTCCATTCATGACGAGCTTCGTTTGGTCACAAAGGAATAAACAATGTAATATAATATAAACTTCAGGCTTCTTCTATTCTAGAAAGAGCATATGATACTACATTTTCCTTACCCTTTTTGTGGGTTACTTCAAAATAAAACCCTTGCATTTTTGCTACCCATTTTTGGTGCTCTTTTGACGCCAATATTTGCTCCAAAAGGTACCATAGTATATCATGTTTTGTATTGACTTTAAAGTTCCTTCTAAGGAGACACCATTTCCATTATTTTATTTCATGTAAAATTCTTCCATTTCTTTCATATATATTTTATCAAATATTTTCCCCAGAATATTTTTCTTTCAAAAGCTAATGGTCCCCCTTATTGTGTGAATATTGGTCCAATTCCTTATCATGATGGATCACATTCTATTATGAATGTTTTAATAAAATAAGGTGTTGCCAATATTGGTGTAGAATACATGGCATCCTTTAATAGAGATAATGTCAAACTAACCTCATCATTTGTGGGTTTGCAATGCATATATAATTCTTAACAAAATTTTGATAATATCTTGGAATGTCCCGAAAATCCTCTAAGACTCTTGAGGTTATTAGGAATAAATCATCTTGTAATAGATTAGACCTTTTGAGGGTTCACCTTAAATCCTTCCTTTGAAACAATATGACCCAAAATATTTTATTTATTGTTTCCCAACTGAGCACATTTTGATCTTTTTATGTACAATTGATTGTTCTCAATAATTTGTAGAAGTTTATCTAATTGTTTAATGTGGTCTTCCCATGCTTTACAATAGATAAGTATATCATCAAATAAAACCAACACAAATGTTCTAAGAGGGGGTCAAATGTGTTTGTTCATTGTTGGAAACTTGACTATACTAAGAGGGGGGTGAATCATTATAGTGCATGCATGGTCATAAATTTACAATTTGTACTTTTCTTTTCAATATTTATTTGAACTATTAAATGAGCAACAATACATCATATGAATAACATATTTAACATATAAACAACATTCAACTACAACATAAGAATCAACACATAAAAGAAACACATGTAGACACTATATATAAGTGGAAACCCATAAATGGAAAAATCACGAATTTTGTTGTTGTGATGTAGAGTAAGAAACCACTCCCTTTTTACATAAGCTTTTGGAAGCTCCAACCTCTATTATATTTTGCAAGCTACAACTTGTTGGAAGTACTCACTCCCACTTACATCATTTTTTTCAGGATTCTAACTACATGATGCTTCTACCTTGATTTTCTTCGGCAAGTTGCAAATTGCTAGAAGCACCCACTTCCACTTACATGCTCCAACCTGTTCTTTTTTAGGCTACTATCTGAAAGGAGACACTAATGCCATAATACATGAAAGTTTTAATATCTTGTTTTACATGGTCTTTAATATCGAATACCTCCATCCCCTTGTCTTCATTTTGTACTTTTCCTTTGCTTCCTCTTCCTCAATTCTACTTCATGTATGCCCTTTTGTTTCTTTCTTTCTTTGCTAGATAATTTATGAACTAGGTCTCACAACAACTCTTTGAACTCACAAGGTAACCAACTATATTTCCATCCAAAGACACATATTTTTATATACATAGCTTGTTGACTGTTAATATTCCATGCATGAACCTGAAATGCAAGGCCGAGACTTTGTATTCCACCTATTCATTTCAAATTTTTCAAATTTGAATATTGAAACAAAATTAATGATTCTCCAAATAGTAATAAAATATTAACATCAACTAGTGTAATGATTTCATAAGCCAAGGAACAATAAATGCCAAACATTTACATCACATCTTCAAGCATTGATATCACAACATCTACACCTGTGACAAGGCCATACCTTTGACAAGCTTCATACTCACTCATAAGTTTACATGATTAGCAATACATACATATGGACAGTTGTTGAAAAATGTAACTGGTGTCAGTCTTCATAACTATAATTGATTCATGATTTAATGTAAATGTCAAAAGAAATAAAAAGGAATTTTTATTATAAAATAAAATGATTTATTAAAGCATGGGTTTCATGCTTGGGTCAACAATTTCTAGCTCAAAGCCTCCATTTAAGCCTTCTAAGTTTTATATTGTGTCAAAAGAGTCATTGTCATTTTTATTGGACCCTTCTTGGGATTTTGTATCATGTAATTTTTTTTTGATTCAAAAGATCATTTGTCACCTCCACACCAACTCAGCCCTATCCTCAACAAGTCAGCTTGGATTAGGGCTATTCAACCCAATTGGAAGGTTATAAATAAGAGACAATTCGGCCTATTTGAAACACTCACTCAAGAAGTTCGATCTACAAGAAATAGGAGCAAAAAAAGAGAGCAAAATTGGCTGAGAAGGAGAATATTAGTTGGGAAAACCTAAATCGAGTTTTTCGGAATTCTATCTCTCACACATTCGAAGTTGTTGGGTTATTGCTGGGGCAAAAATTCTGAATCTATTGCAGGTTTGAAGTTCTTAAGGATGGGGCCGAAAATATGTAGTTGGGGGCTAAAGTTCTGGATTGAAGATGCAAATATGAAGCTGGTACTTGAAGATTTTGGCAAGGATAATCTACATGAAGGAAGGGATAACTTGGTGGTTGGAGGAGGTTTTTGTTGAGTTCTAAGAGGTCTTGAATTGTCTTATACTGGTTTGAATCTACTAGTGGAAGAGTTGACTCAATTTTCCCCTATAGAAGGGTTTTAGCCATGACTAAGTGTCTATATCTAGTGTCCCTAATCTTCATGTTTTGATTTGATGACTACTTGATGAAAATAATATAAAATAAGAACATAAATAAGATAATAAGAACACAAGTAATTATCAACATAAGAAAATATTTATGCCCTTCCGATTTTATAACATGGTATCAGAGCGAAGGTGAGGAAGGAAGAAAAAAGAAGCTTGAAGATCTATTGAGAAAAGGGGGATCAAAAGAAGGCCATCAAGGAAAAGGATTACATAAGAATAGAATCCTACTATCTATAGGAACTATGCGAACTACAATGAAGGGAGAAAACAAGCTAGAAGGAGCTTCCAACTATAGGGCATGGAAAAAGAGGATAAATCTTATGCTCACTAAGCACAAAGTTTTGGATATTGTTCAGGGAAAATTCAAGAAACCCATAGATGATTCAGGAACAGATAAGTTTAGAGAAACCAAAATCTTGGCAATGAATCTAATAGTAGATGGACTAAAGAAAAACCTTATTCCATACATATCCAACATAGACTCTACTCAAGAAATGTATGAAGCTCTTTCCAAGTTATTCACCATCAAGAACATTGGTCAGATATTTTGTAAGGATATATAGAATAAGAGATGAACTTCAAGCAATAGATGAAGTTGTACCAGAAAAAAGAACTTGTAATTGTTGGTCTTCTAGGACCACCAAAATCTTGGAGTGCTTTTGCATAAGGAATTATCAGTTGGAAGGATATTCCAACATTCAAACAAATGTGGAATGCATGCAATCAAGAAGAAGCCCGAATATCACTAGTAAACAACAAAAATGAGGACGAAGAAGACAACACCTCGAATGCCTATTTTTCTCATAACAATAATAAAGGAACATTCAAGGAGTTCAAAATACCAAAAAAGAAAGTTGACCTATCCAAGATTGAATACTACAACTGTCATAAGATGGGTCATTAAAAAAATTAATGTCCTGAGAATCCATGGAATAATAAGAGAGATAGGGAACAAACAAATATTACTGATGAATCTCCACCTAAGAAGAACAAGACTGAAGAATTGAAATTCAAAGACTTACACTATTAGGTCCTCGCTTACATATCCTTCTTAGTCTTCTATTCTAAGTTTTGTATTGTTTTACTTTATGGTTTGATTTCTAGAGTATGTAGGTCTAATATGTCTTGTTAGAATGTTTTTGAATTATTTTGATAAGTTGTAGGTATCCCTCAGAAATATTGAATTAAGAGGGAGCCTTCATCACTTTACCAAAATATAAGTATATTTTTCTTTGTTTCCTCTTTTATGTTTAGTTTCCTCCTCATATCAAGATTTATTTGTATTGTATGCTAATAATATTTTATATATTTTCCTTGGAAATACACAAAGGATAAGGAGGAGACTAAATCCATTCAAGAATTGATGTCCTACAAGGTTTGTTAAATAACAACTCAAGGTTTGTCTCTGACTACAAGTTTTGTTGCAAGGTTTTATGCATACAAAAGGTATGATCATTCTATTTTGAGTTTTTTTTACATTACTGACATATTTATGTTTAGGGTTTTGAATCTTCAATATTCTTTTTAGGATGATTAATCATTAGATTGAATTTACCCTCGTTATACTATCTCTTGTCATTTGATCATTCTTGTGAAACCCTAACTTTTGAGGGTTCACCATAAAACCGTAGCCTCTTGATGCTAAGGGTATGTCAATGTTGATTATGAAACCCTAGTCTACTTAGGGTTGTTGATAAAGTCTAGAAATCCTATTCTTTTGACTTTTATGGTTTTGATAATTTTATTGTAAAAAACCCTAGTCCTTTAGGGTTTATTGTTAATGTCTAGGTGATTTAACAAAACCCTAGATCTTTAGGGTTTGGTGAATTAGGGTTTATGAACAAAACCATTATAGTAAGATCCTAGGAAATAAATCCTAGGTGTATATTGCCTCATGATTAAACCCATAGTATGGTCAAAATTGTTGTATATCTAACTTTGATGTATTGATGTTTGTGTATCGGGTATGGATATTTATATAAGATAGTAGTGCATGATAATGAAACCATAGATATGTATATGCAAGTATGTTATCTTGATAGTTGACGAAATCTATAGTATATAGCAAAACCCTAGTAGAGATTGAACTTTTAGGGCATGATGATATTGTTTTCAAGTATATGATTTAGCTTTGATGATAAAATCTAGGGTTTACAACAAACCCTCGTAGAGTTTGACATGTAAATTCTAAAACTATATTGTTGAAACCTTAGATATATATTACTATGATTGGATTGTTATTGCTAATATCTAAGGCTTTGTATCTCAAAGATGGAGTCTAGGGTTTATGACAAAACCCTAAGAACTTGAAGTCTAGTATGTAAAAAGATGTGACCCTTGCTGATTATGAACCTAAATAAGTTTAGGTATTTGATGTCTAAAATCTGAATGTTTTGATGCTTCCATTGTAATGACATGATTTTGATATAGTTGACTTCATGCTTTTGTATGTTTGTATTTGGTTGTACTTTCTATTAAAGTTTTGCAGGTACATAATCTTAAAGATTTTGAAGATATTTGTAATTGAAGATGATGATGAGCATAATGAAGGAAGCTTTAAGAATGATTGAAGTATATCTGATGCTATTGTTCTCCCTAAGTCGAGAGGAAGCATGGTTAGAATTAAGGTCACATATCCCAATTTAAGAGGGAGGGCATATTATGAGAGTCATAATGAATACCTTGAAGAAAAAATGAATGAAAGAACTTCATAATTTTTTTCATGATTCATGAATTTGCAAACAAAATAACTGAGAAGTACCGAGGTTGTATTTGATGCTACCTAAAGAATATGAAAGCTTCTAACAAGTTGTATCTGGATAACTTGATGATGATATAAGTAGCATCAGAATGATTGTGTACCTTGAAGGTTTTTGTTTACTTGTATATATATTTGAAGGTTTATTACTGATTGGGGTGTTGATTGTGAAAGATCTCTCCATAAAAAGTTTGAACGTTTGAATCATACTTGGAGTGGTGGATATATATATAATTTAGTTTATAAGGAGAGATGTAACCATTTGGGCTTGAGTGTCTCATGCTTGGGAGGACATCTAGTTGGCCGATGTGTTGATGTTTAGATTCTAAAGTAGGGAGGGTGGTGTTGGTCATGGAGCTCCTACCTTGGATACACACTTAGATCACTGGGTTGGTGATAGAGCTTAAAAGCGCAATGGCATGTAGAGTAGCTAAATATTGAGTTCACCTTTGTCCCACCCCATTAGAGTACACTGGTCATATATCTAATTTGTAGAAATACATGTGTTGTAACTCTTCATAGATCATATCATTTGAGATCTTCCATGTACCTATATATGTAATTATGAATACCTCCCTAGTTAAGAGGGAGTGTTGAAAAATGTAACTAGTGTCAGTCTTCATAATGGTACTTGAGTCATGTTGTAATGTAGTTGTCAGAAGAAAGTAAAATTGATTTTTATTATAAAGAAAATGGCTTATTAAAGCATGGGTTTCATGCTAGGGTCAAAAATTTTCTAGGTCAAATCCTCCATTGAAGGCTTCTAGGTTTTGTATTGAGTCAATATAGTCATTGTCATTTTTATTAGACCCTTATTGGGCTTTTGTATCATGTAAAAATAATCATTTTTGAGTAAAAAAGATCATTTGTCACCTCCACACTAAGAATTACACTATGTGAGAAGGAAAAATTTCTCTCTTTGACATCATTGTAGATTCTCTTAAACCATTGCTTCATATTATACAATGATCAACATAAGAAGGTTCCTTCAACACCCTTTGCTATCAATGATAACTTCACCAACAATCTCCCCTTTTGGCATTGATGGCAACATTGATTTGATCCTCCCCCTTTTGTCCTTAGAATCATATTTCTCCTTATCTCTTCTTACCTCCCCTTCGACATCAATGGCAAGGGGCTCAATAAAAATCAACACTCACAATATCACTAAAAACGTTATATAGACCAATACTTTGACTTTTGTAACAACATGACATCAACAATGCTTGGAAAGTCACCAACAGGGAAATCATACTCCCTTTAAACCTTTCCAAATTCGTCATCTAATTTATCAATGAGGTGTTGTTGTTGAGCCTTAGCCTTTCCCATCATAGTAGGTATTTCTTTATTTAGATGACTGATGATGTATGCATGAATCTTTTCTATTCGAGCACACTTTAAAACTTGACTGCTGAAAGTAGTCATACTCTCAGATTCAATATTAGCCAAAATTCAAAAGTGAAAGGCCATACTTTGACGTCCAATATTAGTAAAAAGTTATAGGCCATACTCTCCTGTATTTTCGAAGCTATGCACACATCCTCACAAATCCTCCTTAGTGTTAGCTAAAGTAGAAGCCATGTAACTGGAAACCTTTTCAAAAACAAAATGTGTAATACCCTCCATATTGTACATTTCCCTTGTAAATTAGCTCACCATGTATTTATCTTGCATCTGTAGCACCTTCACATGATCAATCACTAAACCAACAATAATAAATAAGAAGAAATTTGTGTATACATGATGGCAACCACTCCCTCATACTACCCATATGTATTTAATTAAGTAAATGGTTGACATGCTTCTTATACACTTAATCATAGGTGGTGGATAACATGCAGGCATAAGAAGCACATGATAGATTAGAAATCAACCAGACATGAAATAATGGATCGAGTCTCGTGTCTTGAGATTATATGTTTATGATCTCTAATGCTTCTAGTATTTGCAATTGAAGAATGATTCAAATATTGCAACCAACAAAATACATTGACAAATATTAAAGATCGACGAGTACATAAATTTAAGTGGAGTAATTAAGAACAACTAATGATTTGAAAAAAAAAACGTCAACCACAGAAACATTTCCTTGCAGTAGGGAATTAACAACCTTTGACTCCAATTCCATATTTTATTTTGTCTATCTTATATCCTTTTGCAATATTCTTGCCACAATCCAAAAAAATTTGGAGGGTGGATAATATTTTCCTACTCGTACATGTACACTAACAATATTTTGCTGCATTGAGAGGTGCACTCTTCAATCCGATGTGAGAATGATGTGTAAGTATGTCATGTATTCAACAAAATAAAAATAAAAATAAATAATGCTGGCCCAAAACAAAATTGAAAATAACCATCAAAACAAAAAACTATGATACAATTCTACACCAAGAATTGAAAATCTGATTCCAAAATCTTATAATATTTCTTTTAATTAAATATTTGTAAAATGAATCTTTAAAAGGAAAACCATATCCTATTTGTAAAATAAATATTAAAAGAAAAAACCATATCCTATGGATATATTAAAATCTTTAAAGTCATAAATATTTCCAGTTGTAATATTTGAAAATATTAATTTGATGTAGTTTTATTATAAATTTTGTTATCTACCATGTAAAAAACATCATTAAATCTTATATTAATATTAAAATATTATTAAATCTAATATTAATATTAATATATGATAATATTAATATTATGATAATTTTAGATTAATAATTCGATGAAAGGTTTGCATTTGGAGGGATTTGATCCCTCTCGGTGCATGATAAATTCGAAGTTAAATGGATCTAGGTTGGGCTGGTTTAACATACTTTCTTTGCATTTGTCCGTTCTTCTGTTCGTACAAGTGGTATGGACTACTTCACAGGCTTCGTTTACCAATCAGAGGTAGACAACTCCTTCCCACCATTTCTACATGTAGTGAGGAGCACCAGGTGGAGCCAATACTCCATCAATCGTATTGTGTGTTTACACACTAATGAATGTGTCACATGATATTCCTCTTTTTCCACCCTAATATCCCTTATTTTCTCATCAAAATCTTGATTGATGCACTCTTTATTGTCATCCATGGATTCGTGGGATGACGAAGAGGAATATTTTTTTTTCAAAAAAAGAAAAAAACGATTTACTTTCATTAAAATGAAGTTTCATATACACAATATTTTCCACTATTTTCATTGTATCACAAAATTATCTCTTTATACTACTTTTTTTTCCACATATGGATCTGATTACTATCTCTATTAACTATCCTCTTCCTATCTCTATCATGTACCTCAAAATTCAAAATACAAAATAATATTGATCCTTATTGTTCAAATTGTCTCATATCACTACAAAACATACCTGTAATGTCCATACAAAGAATCATAAAAAACACTACTAATGGAAAACATAACTAGAAATTTTCCTTCATATTTGAATGCTTCCTGAGTGTTAGAAGGTTCCTTTTTCATAAACGATACACTTGATCCAACCTAGATCATTCCTGCACCCTTCTTTTGACAATAAATATGCTACATGATTTTGTTATCGGTATATATGAGAGAATGATAGCCTTTTAAATTCCTTAATCAACAACCTAATCCTATCCATCCAATTATAGAGCTCAGGAACCTTAAAACATTAGCCATATTAACCCAATCAATGATCAATTTATAATCTCCAAAGACAAATTTCATCAATGGAAAGCCACTTGGTGCAAAAGAGGACTCCCCACAGAGCAAGAAGTTTTGCTCTGCTGTTTGTACCCTTACCAATGAACCATCTAAAATGATAGTAATCACCAGGCCTAATAACAATAAACATCCCACTGCCACATACCTCTGAAGATGACGCCCCGTAGAAAAAGGCAACTGGGAATTTAGCCCAAATATCCTTATAATTGAATCTTTTGTTAGGTTTCTTCTCCTTAATCGAGCCTATCTCCATGAAATATGCCAAAATATTAAGGTATGTCACGCTTATTTATGGATATGTATTGTCAAAAATTTGATCATTTCCTGTTCTCCATATACCCCACATGACATAGAATGTCAATAATTTTTATTCCTTGTAATCTCGGAACCATTTTCATAGACAATCCCCTACAAAAGACTGGACCCATGTAGCCCTTAATTTGAGCATATGTAAAACCCCGATCCAAACTGAAACTGAAAATGGGCACTAAAGAAATAGGTGTACCACATCTTTTGTACACCCATAGCAAAGTGCACATCTACCCAGGCCATGAATGCCTCTTTTGTACAAATTTTCCCATATTAGTATCCTATTGTGTACCACCAACAAAATAAAGCACTTCAATTTCTATGGAATGTTCCATTTCCATGACTTCTGGAACCACAAATAACTCAGATACCCACTACTGCCCTGAGATATGTGAGAGTATACCTCTTTGACCGAAATTTGAACTTTAGTAATGCTTCCTTTCTAGAACATCAAATCCACTTTCAATGACAACATAATACCTGCTAAACATAGTTGGTGGATGTATCCACCCTAATCAACTGCTAATGGGCCTGAAAGTTCAATTTCCCCAACCTTCCTCCAAGAGCTCATAATCGAATTATGGCCACTTTCCACATATATATCTTTAAGGAAGAATATGCCTTTATTAAGGATCTGATTAAGTAAAGGAAATGATAATGTATGGTTACATGTCATCCCTTTGATTGCAGCCAGAACGTTCTCCACTTTTGTCCCCGAGACCACCTCCCATATTAGATTACCAAAAATCCATTGTTGATTTTCATCATACTTCTCGAGGAGAGAGAAACCTCTTTCTCTGGTGCCCCATGTCTGATCCAATCAATCAACTGTTTATCCTTGAGGCATTTATCTTTAATGATTCGTTGCAAAATATACGTACCTTTCAATTCCCTCCACAAATTATTTGTTAACAAATCCCTATTAAAAATTTCGAATCAATGATACCCTAACCACCCGAATCCACTCGGTGTGATAGTTCCCTGAAGTAGACCAAGTGGATTTTCCTGGAGCTACTAGAACCTTCCCACAAGAATTTAGCTAAAATGGAGTTGATTTTATTAATAGTTCCTTGTGGAATCTTGTATATATGCATCCAATAGATATAAATGAGTTGTATTACCGATTTGATCATGACCAATCTCCCCCCTAATGATAACCATCTATGTGACCATATAGAAAATTTCTTTTCAAATTTCTTTATGTTCCATTCCTAATTCTTATTCTCATACAATTTGGTTTAATGAGGAATCCCAAATATCTAAACCTTTCATCCATAGGCATTGATTGAATATCAAATATTTTAGCCATCTCTAACCTTAGTGGATCCTCATGGTCAATAAAGATCATAACAAACTTACCCTTACTCATGATTAAGTCTGATACTTCCCCAAAGTTAGATAGGATATGGTGAAAATCCCTCCATTCCACCATAAAGGCTTTGCCTATCGTTAGAACATCATCTACAAACATCAGATGTGACATAATACTTCTCCTAAATATCCTGCACTCGAAAATGTTTCCTATAGAGAGTGCCTCCGTGATCCTCCTTCTTAAGCTGTCAATCATAATCAAGAACAAGAGAGGAGATATTGCACAACCCTGCATGAGACCTCTTGACACCTTGAAGAAATCTGTCGAAAGACCGCTAATAATAATTGCAAAGTTTATTGTTGTAATGTAGGCCATGATCCAATCCAACATCAAAACTATGAACCCAATCTTGTGTAGGATCAACCTAATAAGTTCCCAATCCACACTGTCATTTGATTTAATTAGATCTATCTTCATGAAGCAAGCCTCGATTTGACGAGATTTAATTCAATGTACATATTCCTGAGTGATTGCAACAACGTCGTGGGTTTGTTTTTGTTTTAGAAACCAAATTGTTCGATAGAGATATGTTTTTATAACACATGTTTAATCCTGTTGGCTATCAACTTGGAAACCAATTTGTAGACCATGTTAAGGAGAGAAATAGGAAGAAAATATGCAAATGTGGAGGGATGTGATACCTTAGGGATCAAATTTATAAAGGTAGCATTTACCGACCTCGAGATCAGACAAAGTTGACGAGATTCCTCAACCATAGCCGAAAGATCCTCTAGCATAATATACTGAAAATTAATGAAGAGATCCACATACCAGCCTTCAGGTCCTGGGCTCTTGTCCCTAGCCAAGGCTTTTAAAACTCCTAAGAATTCTTCTTTATTGACCAATCTCCCCATAAAGATAAAATCCTCCTCACTAACCATATTTGGAAACAGGCTTATAAATTCCATCTATCTATCAAATTGTACCCCTTCTTTGGCTTTGTATGATTGGCTAAAGAAGCAGACCCCTTCCCTCTGAATCTCATTTTGTCTGAATATAGGTTGCCCCTCACCATTCCAGATAGTCCATATATCGTTATGCTTCCTTCTAAATGCCACTTGACTATGGAAAAATCTGGAGTTCTTATCTCCCTCAGCTACCCATGTCGCCGTACTCTTTACCTACCATTAATCTTCTTGAGTTTTCAAAATTTGATTCGTTCTCTGTTTTAAAGCAAGAAGATTTTGTCTAGTGGAATACGAGAAATATTCCAACTCCTATAGATCAACTAGAGCCTTAATCCACATATCAATAGTGATCAATTTCCTCACCAAATCCTTCTTCTGATCCCTTATCGAACATTTGAAACACGAAACAATGTCCATACATGAAACATCCTATCTAGGGAAGGAAGAAATCCATGTTTATCGGACCAACTCTTCAAAGGCCTTCTCCTTAAGCCAAATATGGTTAAACTTAAAAGGGTGTGCCTACTTAGTGATATCACTAGACCATTCCAAAAAAATTAGAAAGTGGCCAGATATTAAATAAGGGAGGATCCAAGAGACCAAGTCCATCATGTTCCCTAGAAACGCTGAATTAACGAGGAAGTGATCCAATCTTTTCAAAATACCCTCCTTCCCAGAACACCTATTCCTCTAAGTCGGCCCAACTTTTACTAGTTTGACATCCATTAAAGAATGTAGAGCGAATAAGTCATTTACATAAGAACCAAACTTGTCCTCCTTGCTATGGATACCCCATACCCCTTCCTTTTCCATAGCTAGATTTAGATCGCCTGACACTACCAAAGAACTCAAATCTAGCAGACCGCTAGCTTCTAAATGTTCCCAGAACCTCTTCCTGTCTAAGGAGGGATTGTATATATTGAGGACATAAAGGAGAACACTCGACCCTATCTAAAATCCTAATAATAAGATACCTGCATCAGAGTTAAAAGCTTTGATGTTAAACATATTTGGATGGCACATGGTGGCTAGTCCTCCCAACTCACTGAATGCACTGGTTGCACACAAAAACCAGTGAAGGCATAAATTCAATAAAAATTCCCATGTATTTACCCTACTTATCATAGTCTCTTGTAAAAGAACCACATATCATATGGACTATAAATATATAAATGATATTGTGAAGGGATAATATTTTATGGGTAGATCCCAAACCCCCCATGTTTAAAGACATAATTTTCATTTTGGAAATGCCATCACGGGCATATCCCTTCTAGGGCCCGAGAACCATTAAAATCGACATCTATTTTCCCTACGTTATAACCTGCATGTTCCTTATAAGGCAGAGGATGATCCTCTAATGAGTCCTGAAAAGACGAGAGAAGGTCTGATGGGACCAAACAACAGTTCGAGACTTTCTTTAAATTTGACACCTTTTTTCTTCTAAGTGGTTACACTTTTCGTAGATGATGGACTCACAATAACTGCCAGCTCACAGAAAAAAGTATCCTTAATAGTAAGAGGTTGAAGACCATAGGACTCATCTCGGGCTAGGTTTTTCACCTCCACGTAGAGGAGGAAAACCTCGATGACATCCCAAATTTGATATGAGAGGAGAAATATTTCTTCTTCAAAACATTAACATCAACCACGTTATTCCCCACATGCCCATCAGAAGATGGCACAATACTGTCATTGTCTGACCTATCCGACCTTTCAGAGGAAACATAATTCAAAGGCAAAGGCAATGTGTATCCCATATTCCCAACCCTAATTTTGTGTGAGAGAACATTCACGTGAGGAGATTCCTCACCATCAGAATGAGGCAGGTCGAAATTACTGTTGACAAGATTATTGACATAATTTATAGGGGAAGAGGAGGACAAAAAATTAGCTGGATCCGAAGACATGTTCTTAGAAGAGTTATAACAGACATTCGACCGTGGATCTCAGCGCCTATCAAACAGATCACCATGTCGGGAAGCCCTCCTTAGACCCACCACAAATCTCCCAGGGCACTCAGCTAAAAGATATCCTGTTGCGTGACAACAGAGGCACCTGGAGAGGAAGATTATAGTTTAGATTCCAGAAACGTCATTATGACTATGTTGCAATTTTATAACCTGGGACTTATTCCTCTGGCATCCTCTATGATATTTGTTGTTGATTCCTTGGCAAGGATTTGTATACTCAGAAGTTTGGCGTCCAGAGGTCTAACATATACTTAGGTCTGGTACATCAATTATAACGTTCCTCAAGTCATAACGTTGCTAAACATTCATGTCTGCACGCTCATCCTTTAACACATTCTATCTATGTAATTGTTCTGTATTCGCTGAATATGTAATGCTTCATTGTAATTTTTCTCTTCCCGCAGACTCTGCTTATGCTAATCCTAAACTATATAACGCCTCAAATCTAGACATTTTTTACTTATAATGCACATGTAAGACCTCATGTTACATTAACGCTTGACCATAGTTTCAATTACATGCCAATTTCCGCTAGCACTGGTGTAATAACGTTAACGCTGCCACTACCAAAGTAACTATGTCATAACGCTAACAATGCTACTCCTGTGCCATTGCGTCAATCCTGTCAATGGATATCGATCTTGTTTTAGACTATGTAACAATGTAACATTCTTCCAGTCCTGTGTATGTCCATTTCAGTTTTCATTCTCACTCTCTTCTGCTTAGTATTTCTTTAAACATCACTTCTTTCCACAATATCTTGTTTTCTTTATTCAGTATTCCTTCATAAATATTTTGGTCTTCTCATGTCACCTGGAGGAAACATCTCTCATTGATGCAACTCCTTTTTCTTGTGAAGGCACCATTTCCAATACTTCTATTCATTATTTGCTAGTGGTTATATAATCACCAATTTTGATTGGTTTTGTAGCTTAATAACAATGCTTATTGTGGTCATGAAGAGGAATATCTTCAAGACATTCAAAACGATACATATTTCTCTATTCTCGTTGCAGGAATGTGTCTTTGTTATTGTTGTTGATTTGTGCCATATGAACAACATTTTTTTTCTTGAATATTTTTTTTTTCCACATTTTTTATTAATTATTTTCCATTTAAGGAATGTGATAAAGTAATCCTTTCAACGGTGATCGCTCATGATTACTTAGTTTGACAAAGTCATCTTAAGGTTACATAATTTCTTCAACATTTAAAATCTGGTAACCTGTCTTCTTGTTGATTTCATGTAACTAGTTATAGTGAGATTCCTTAGACATCAAAATGATATCTTCTGGCATCAAAAGAACTAGAATCTTGTATGCCAAGTCTATGTTGTGATTAGTCTTTCTTTCCACCAAATTTGGATTATGTCATGTGTCTGTTGTGTACACTGAGCACCCTTGGTTATGGAACTCTCATGACTAAAGTGTATGATGCATGATGAATCCATAACAACACCATCTTCAATTCATAGTAGGTATACATAAGCACACATTCCTTCACTTGGTTGACAAGAGTTCAAGATCATTTTGTCAAAT
Source organism: Pinus tabuliformis (assembly GCA_031772625.1). Classification (NCBI taxonomy): domain Eukaryota; kingdom Viridiplantae; phylum Streptophyta; class Pinopsida; order Pinales; family Pinaceae; genus Pinus; species Pinus tabuliformis. Next base: position 1,204,704,531 of record CM062817.1, on the reverse strand, counting down.
AGTGGTTCTCTCCAACATGAGCTATTACCTTCAAACCTTGAGAAAGTGCATATGCCACCTTATTTTCAATAAACTCATTATCTTCTTTCAATAGAAGCCTTCTCTCTGAATGACTGAGTATGACCCACGATGAACCACACTAGTTGGTTCGGAACGCGTCGACAAATGTTTTATCTTGTGATTTACGCCGAAGAATTTCTCTTAAACTTGATATGGATCACAGAAGCCTCAATTCAACAAATGCTCAAATTTATTAGCATATTTACACCTATCTCTCTAGTTAAATCACCTCCTTTATTTACCCAACAAAATTGTGCAACAACTACAAAATTAGAGCATAGTAAGGCCTTCATTGTTGAAAGAAGCACAAACATAGGGCTCACAACTTATTTCACAACATCTTCTAATGGAACTTCTGTTTCTTTGAGAGTTCTAACAAGTTTTTAACTTCCTCCAAAGTACCATTGCATTTCTAGTTTCCTCCAGCAAAAAACTTACGTCCCATCGTGTTCTCGTGAATAAATCAAGCAAACATTTCCCCCAAAAATACATAAACCACAAGTATACCATAGCTGGGGTGCTTTGGCCTTCCATTTGTGCATCATCTCCTCATGTAGCCTTAAGCCTTACTGCACAAAGCCTCTTTTGCATTGACCATATATAAAATATGTATATGTAAAATTTTGCAATTTTACCATTCAGGAATGGAATTAGCAGTCAAATCCTTTTTTCCAATGACCCTTAGTGCATCAATTAATGAATTCACACAACATGTCCACCATAGCATATACCTATACAATTTTGGCTAAACCCATGTCCTTGCATTTTTGAGCTCCTGAATCCTGAATATTTGGAAACGAATGATAACGCCCTCGAGAAAATCCATTTCATTTCCTGTAGGATCTTACTCACAATGACACCTTAGTCAAAAAATGTATGGTATTTGGAAACAAATGATAATGCCCTCGAGAAAATCCATTTCATTTCCTATAGGATCTTACTCACAATGACACCTTAGTCAAAAAATGTATGGTCTTTGAATCACAACTATTGGCTAGTTTGTGTGTTCAAAAACAGATTGTTGTGGCTACTCTCCCCATGAGGTGTTGCACACTACATGATTGTTATTCTAAGAAAAACACTAATTGAATTCTTCTTTGCTCATGGGTTCTTTCATTTCCTTGAGTAGCTCCCCGAAGACCATGTTGACTTCAATTTTTCATTGAAGTCACTAAATGCTCTTTCTTCTTTTTCAAAAATTTGGTAGGTTTCCTTATACTCTGTGCATCTCCTTCAAGTGCATGGGTTAAAAATGAGAAGGTCCCCAGTTTAGACCGCGTGACCTATCCCATGCCTATGCATTGTTTAAACCTATTCAACCAACACTCTTCCAATAGAACACTTCCAATGGTTATAATCATAGAGGGAAGATTCAATATAATATATGGTTTAAAAATAGGGTAGGTCCACAGTGTTGACCACATGACCCGACCCTTTAGAATTTAACCACTTAACTAATGTGCCACTGTGACATGTTGTGATTGGCCTGCAACATGTAGAGCTTCAATATGGAAATATTTTATATGGTATAAGTTAACGAACATGTCGCGGGTTCACATGTGAATGGAAAGTGTATTATTTTTTTATATTATATTTGGATCATATGGTAATTCCGCGACTCGACCCTGTGCCTAGTGAGTTTTAAAGTTTTAAATATAAAAAAATATTCCATCACACCATTGGAGGCTATTGTGAGAAGTTTGTGATATCCCTTTTGATTAATCGCCCTATTGTAAATAATATAATTATATTTGTTTTAATTAATAGGCTGAGATTTGGGACATATATTTCAAATATTGGGGACGAATGCACATTAATTAAACTAGAGCTAAAGAGGACGAGAGCCCATACTTCTCTTAGGTAAGTTGACAAGAAAAAGGGATAGAAATTAAAGAAATGGAACAACACTAGCAAGGGTGGTGACAAAATGTTATGGGGAGCTAGGATGAAAGCTCACCCATAACCACACACAATTGTGTTTGGAGGATCTAGAATACATGACATGCCCACCATATAATTGCAATTGTAATGATAGTGAGGGTGGTGTTGGGATTCATCAAGGGCATGAGTCATTCAACAAGGTGGTTGGTCAGAAGAATGGGGGCATTCAAAAGGGAATAGAGGTAATGCAACAAAAATAATCCATAGGGACTTGGACCAAGAACACATAGGAAGGGGGAGACACCAAGACATAGGTAGAGAAAAGGAAGGAGAACAAAAGCAAAGAAGAAGAGTGAAAATATTGGAATAACAAAATAAGGAGGAACTATAGCTTCCCAAGGAGCGAAAGAGTAGTCTGGACAATCCTATTGCAGTAAATAGGAAACAAGAAGACTTAATCTTAGGATATACTACTATTTTTGTGGTGTTCCAGTGTCTTCTTGGTTCTTGATTTAGGGTGGATCCTATGGGGTATCAAAATATATGGTAGCTAGGAAGAGATGGTTAATCTATGATTTTCTAGGATCATTGGCTGATAGGTGGAGATGGGTGTATCTCTAGACTCCCAGTGGTATTCATTGTGTAAGTGATTTTTCTTTGAGCACTCTTCCTCAAGCTTTGAAATCTGGCTTGGGAGTGATTGACTACAAGAAAGGTTGTAGTGCAAGCTAATCCGATGTTGGGTGGAGAGTTGAAGTCCCAATCTCAGTTACCAAGCTCCCTACCTTAAGATAGGTATTTATCTGACCCTTTGTGTATGTGAACCTTATATAAATGTCATATGAATATTTATTGTGTTGATTAAAGTCTTACATTAATAATCAAAGATACTTACTTCCTATGTGAATAATAAAGAATGTTGATTTCCTATATTTATTAATGAGATTGATATATGTTACATTGCCAAGGCATGATGGGTGAAATTCCCTATTTAGTTGGTTGTTAATTTTTTTTTTTTTGTATTAAAAAGGTTGGAAATGGTAGGTCGTGTGCTATGAAATAGTCACACAAAGTCAAGCCTTTCTTTTATGCATAACTGTAATGGCTACGATATCTGTATGATTGTTTTATGTTATTGTGTTCTAGGTGAACAACCAGTAAGACTAGTTGTCCCTTATATGTATCAAATGAGTATTGGAATAGGAAATGTTCATGAAATAGGATCTTGAGACTCCTTGTAGTTTCTGTTACATTTAAGAAAATAAAATATGACTTCCTAAGTGGTTTTATGCTTGTATATAGTTGCATTGTATGGATATGCCTCTAAGTGTGTGTGTGTGTGTGTGTGTGTGTATCATGAAAGCTCAAGAGAGACAAGCCTTTATATATATTGTAAATCTCAAGAGAAACAAGCCTAGTCGAGAGTTGAGAGTCCTCGGAAAAGACTTATGAGCAAACACACACACACACACACACACACACACATAAAGCTTAGGAGAGATAGATAAACTAAGTGTCAAGTAACCTCAGCTTGATTCCATATAAATATGTATACATGGGCACTAAAGCATAAGAGAGATAGATTCTTATATATATCGCAAAGCTTAGGAGGGTTCAACGTCACTGCGCAACGACAGCCTCGACAAAGGATCGTATATATATATACATATATATATATGAAAATCAATCTCAAGAGGGCAGTGTAAATGAATAAGTAATGAGGGCGGGTGGGAATCAATTACTGGCAATTCACATCATGAGAATTCCCATCTTGGGATCCATGCCACCTGACAAGATGACATAGATTAATGGTGACATGGCATATAGGAGTACTTCCATGTGGCATGTGCCAATGGCATTTTTGTCGGTCAAGTGGTCCAAAAACATATGACAAGTGGCACTCCTGGAGGAGGCCACATGGATAGGATGATGTTAGCATGATGTCAAAGTGAAGTAAACTCAGATTGATGCCATATTGAGGCCTCGATAGGTTTGGAAATATGCACCAAGGAGAAATGGGTGAGACGAGAAATAACTATCACATTTGACAGGAAAACTTTTTGTCCCGGTGTCTTAGACCTCGACGTGTCTTATCATGATAACACTGATAAATGGTTGAGAGAGGAAGGCCAAGATGAGAAATCCTGTCGTCGTTTGATTTGGATGGAGTCTATCTTGCCTCAAGTTGTTGTGATGTAAAATGCACGATGGATGAGGAAAAAACCCACTGAGGAGCTAGGGGTCGAGATGGGAAATCCACCCAATTTTTGACGTGGAAGGATTTTCATCTCACCTCAAGAGTTTTGTAATGGGTCTTGTTATGTTCTGAGGATTGAGGCCAAGAATGAGATTTTATTATAATGAGAAAAATTTGATTGAAAAGCCACAGAGGGGGTCCGATGGGGGTCATGATGTGGCATGCCACATAGGTGTGCCATGATGGCACCATATAAACAATACTATGACATGGAATAGTTAGGAGGATGACATGGTATGTTGTGGAGAGCCACGTAGGCACCATGTGGCAAAGCTTGGTGATGTGGCAAGAGGTTACTGGCCAAAAAATTTAAATGACCATAACTTTTAGATCAGGAGTTGGATTGAGGAAAATTTTATATCATTAGAAAGATATTGATGAGATGAATGCAATGGCAATGTTTATTTTGGGTTTCGAGGAGTTTGGGAAAAAGGTTAAAAAAAATTAAGACCTCGTTTCCATAACAAGACTTTAGAGGTCAGGTCAAGGATAATAATGCCTTTTTATACCCTTAGTATGGGCTATGGGGTGGATGGGGGTTGTTATTGAGTGGTATTAGAGCAAAGGTTCAACACTAGGCCTTTGGGGATAAAATAAGAGCAGAAGATTCAACGCTAGATCTATGGAGATGAGTGGAGCTCTAGCACATAGTGTAATAGCTGAATGTGAATATGATTGTATGCTACTTATAAAATTTGATTATGGATTGAATTCTAACTGCAATGATGTTTCTAAAATGTTGATTTGATAAATGCACTGACATTGCATGTGTTTGCTATCTTGCATCTTAAAGGTCTGGGTAACCTATTATTGTGATCTGGATGCTTTCCATTTCTTTAATAGTTGCGAGAATTCCTGCATGGTTGTGTGCATCGTTGTTTGTATTATCCCAACACCACAAGTTAGATGGTGTGTTCTTACATCCTTCGAATAAATTGTACATGCAAATGCTCATATGATATAAGGGATTTGGGGAAAATCCTTGTGTTGCTTGTACCTTTATCAAATTTCTTGATCCAATTGGGATGTGGGAATCCCATAATATGTATATTTTATGAGGCTAAGAGCCTTGGTGGATTGGATTTTGGTTGATACTAATTATTGTTGTCATGATATTTCTTATGGCTACTTGCCATCAATGGTCAATAACTTCCTTGTTCAAGGAATGTTGTGTAGTGTATAGGAAGGCTAGTTAAAGAATGTAGTGGATATTATTTCAATGTGAGACTAGAACATCTAAGTTCACTACTTGAACTGGATGGGCTCAAGGACAAAGGTTTTATGCTAGACCTTTAGGGGCATAATATTTTGTGACTCTCATACAGAGTATTGCATTTTCTAGTGAGTGTGGGTGGGTGTTGGTTGTAGCACCATGTGTGATGGTTGTATGTTGATTGCAAACTATATTGCATGCATGTGAATGAAGATTCAAATTTTTTATAGAATGAAAAATGTTGAAGTGTTAGATTGTATTCTAATGAACCTTTTAAGAGTGCAGATTTCATGGTTTCTAGCCTTGGTAAAGAGGATGAATTTAATTGTTGCTTCTACCCTTGGTACAAAGGTTGAATTTAATTATCATTGCTAGCCTCAACAAAGAGATTGAATAATTTTTTTTTCGTTGGCTTTGTTAGAGAGTTGATCTTTGATTAGTGATGATGGTTTTGACTTTTGAAATTATGTTGAGGTATGGAATATACCTATTTATGTTCCAGTTTTTGAGACACATCATTGATAGCAATTTGAGATGTGTGTACAATTGTAGTTTAACATGCTTGGCACTAACATGGCAAGGTAACAACTGAAATTGTTTATTTTATTTTAAACTAATAACTAAGTGGGTGTGTGACAACACATAAGAAGACTCAGTGGCAAAAAGAAGAAAATACATGAACAATAGAACTCAACATGGATAGGAAAGGGGAAACTCCCTTAAGAAAGCAGGAACCTTCAAGAACCTGAAGGCTAAGCCGAGAAAATGTAAGGAAAACATTAAGAAACTCGCCAGGAGGCAATGAGGGCTGATACATAATAGGCCTTATCCCGAAAACAGGAACGTTGTGCTGACCAAAAAAGGCCTCGTAAGGTTGAGAAAGAAGGAAATCCCATCTCATGTTGGTTATGTGGGGAGGAAAACTTGAAAATGGATTGCCACAATAGTCCAAGGAGGAATATGGATTACTTAAGCCATAGGCAGAAGAGCCAAGAACAAGTAATGTAGGAGGAAAGGAGGAAGCATCCCCTCACAACCTTTGATTTTTTTGTGTGTGCCCCTATATGTGTGTATATATCTATATATATATATATATATGAACTAAAAGGTCCCCCTCCACAAACTAATTGCGGGGCGTTGACAATTTGAAGCACCATGAAAATATTTGGAAAGAACTTGGTTTAAAAATTGAACCCATATATGTATTTGATATGGTAAATGACACATCAAACATTGAGCTGAGGGGAATTGAGTTGATCTTTAGGTTTGTTGTATGTTTCGTGTGTCTTCATGAATGAATTTATATTTTTATATTTTATTGAATGTGGATTGTATGCATGGTCATGCTATTTTTTTTTGATTCTATGATTGCTATCATGAATCCATTTTTCCTTGTTCCTTTTGATTTTTTCCTTTCATCTTTCATGCTTCGGGACCTTGGGAAAATCATTTGGGTATGGAAAGGAAGCCATGGAGCTCTAGGGAAGAGATGAGGAGAACCCAACATAAATTGTGACCTGAGTGAGGCCCTAAGGATAAATGAAGAGTAGAGAAAGATGAGAAAGGTTGGACTTAGGCAGATGGGTTGGAAAGGGCTTTTGCTAGTGTATGTTGGAGCATTTCTCCTAAATGTGACAACAAACTTGAATGAAGGATTATGAGCAGGCTAAGGATTGGTTGTGTGAATTGTAATAGTAGAATAATAATAATAATAATAATAATAATAGTTGAAAGTGCTAGTACTAACAGCAAGGTGAAAAAGGTAAAAGGATAGAATTTTGATAAAAAAATTGATTTGGTTGCATTGGAAATTTCTATTGAAATTCTATGCATGTTTTGCATAATTACAAGGAGTTCTCTAAAATCTGAATTGACATATGTGAATATGTGTTATAATTATGGACTTGTTGATGATTAAATGAATTTATTTTAAATTCCATTGAAATTGATAAGTTCTTGTGAGGGATCATTCTTATAAAAGAATGATTGATCATGCTTATGAATTTAATGCAAGTATAGATGGTATGTTTAATATTCTTGGTTGTGTGAGGAACCAATTGGGAAAGAGGAACCCCTAGATAATTTATGATTTTTTTATCATGAGATTACAACTCTTGCATTATTTTGTGGTTGTGAACAGGGCATGTTGAAGGTTATGTCGGCATATTAAGAGAAATGTGATCCACTACATGCTGGGACAAGCATGGGCGAGTTGAAGGAACCACAAATCCTGGATTTGAGTTGTGGGAACACATGGGAAAGACATTGCAGGTGACATTTCTTGGTTTATGGAGGAAAATACATTGTAGTCTCTATATTCTTAGTGATATTGTATAATGTGTATATGTTGTAAAATGTATAAAAGTGCATGTGTTGTATAATGTGTATATGTTGTACAATGTGCATATGCGTATGTGTTGTATAATGTGTTTGGGACAGGAAGGTATGGGACTATCTGGTCCTGTGATGATATTGGGATAGGTAGGCCACCCAGGAATGGGGGCTACCTAGACCTGTGATGATATTGGAATAGGTAGGCCACCTTAGATTGGGGGTTGCTTGCCCATGTGATGATATTCCTGTCAAAAAAATACTAATGGGATTGGTAGTGCCCATACTCGTGGTGAAGAAAATGCTCTTATATATATATATATCTTCCACTAGATGCTTGCTGGGTTTGGAAATCAATCTAGTGCATGGGAGTCAAAGGTTGAAGATTGTGTGGAGCACCTCCACAACTAGATGTTGGTCAGGTTCGATAATCAATCCAATGTGTGTGAGTAGAAAAACGAAGATTGTGTGGAACACCTCCACCATTATATATTTGTCAAGTTTGAAAGTCGACCCAATGTGTGTGAGTAGAAGATTGAAGATTGCATGGAGTATGTCCACCACTAGATGTTTCCAAGTTTTGGCAACCAGCTTAGTGTGTGTAAGTTGAAGACTACATGGAGTTGTGTGAGCACTGCTAAGTGCTAGACAGATTGGAAAATCACTCTGTACATGTGGATCAAAGAAGAAAGAGGAAAACAAAGATAAGTTTCCACCATTTAATTTAATGAAGTTTCAATTATGACTGTGATTTAGTTATATTTAAATTCTAACTTATGATGATATATATTATGGAATAATTGGTTATGTTGTGATAGTAACGAAAATGAAAATTGCACGGTGCACCTCATGGATAATCTATTAATGGGGCATGTTTTAAATTTATGGAAATTTCTTTATGATGAGTCTCATAAAAAATATGTGTGCCTATGTTGTAGGAAGGACATTAGAATTCTCAGTCTAGGTGAATGAAATTAGCTAAAAAGTTAAACAACGACAACTTGAAGATGGCATAGTGCGTAGCAATGAATAGGGCTATTGTGGTGACACATGAACCTAATATTAACTGCCAATTTTTTTGAAGCATGCCATGACGGATATGATTTGCATTGAGGAAGATAAATTCCTTGATTAGGAAACTCTTCTGATGTGAGGAAACCTTGCCAAGGGAAGGGGGTGCTTGAACTTGGAAGGTATGTGACTGCATGGAAAGGGAAATAGATTGAGGGACTGGGAATCAAAGAATGGGATGCTAGGACATGAATGTGGTTTTTAAAATAGTCTTGGGCATGAATGATTGGGATCAAGGCTATATTGGGTGTGTTCCAGGAAACAATGAGCCAAAATTGTTGTTGAAGGAGCACTGAGTGTTGAAAATAGCAGCAATATTCAAGGAGGAAGGAAACATTTCGGAAGGAAAACTATTAAGCTTGACAAGGCACATCACGAAGCATTAAGAATGACAGTGAAATGGTTGAGCTAATGAATTTTTTTTTATTTTTTTTTTTTTTTTTTTATATTCATTGATTTGTTGGGCAAGCAATTGTGTGTGTAAAATATGAATGTAATTGAGTTATGTTTATAAAGTTCACAATGATTTATGCTTGGGTTAAGTATGTTTTTTATTTGTGTTCAAGAATAGAACATCGAGGATGGCGTTCTTCCAAGGGGCTGGGGTTTATGACAACCCTTCTTATTAATCCCCCTATTATAAATAATATAATCATATTTGTTTTAATTAATATTATGATGTTTGGGACACAAACTTCAGAGTCTGGGGAGGGAGATTGCTTGGGAAATTAGAGGAATATAGGTTACTTAATGTCAATCATGGGAGGTTGATTGGTGTGCCTTAATGGGGTTGAATACACATTAACTAAACTAGAGACAAAGAGGACGGGAACCCATACTTCTGTTGGGAAATTCCATAACCAAAAGGGACATAAATTATTGAAATGGAATAACATTGGCAAGGGTGGCTACATAATGCTATGGGTAGCTAGCATGCCACTTACCCATAACCACATGCAACTGTGATTGGAGGAACCAACATAAACAACAAACCCATGATAAAATTGAAACAATAATGATAGTGAGGGCAACGTCGGGATTCCTCAAGGGCATGAATCATTCAATAAGGTGGCTGGATAGAAGAATGGAGGCATTCAAAAGTGAATAGAGGTAGCATGATAACAAAGAATCCATAGGGGCTTGGACCGATAACACATAGAAAGGGGGAGACAACATTATTGTGACATCCCTTGGCTTGACACTTTGTGTAATTAAAATGTGCATATGTGTGTTTTTGGATTAAGTATGTTAGTTTGAAAAATAATTAAAAATTTTAATTATCAGTAATTTATTATTGATAATAACTAATTAGAAAATTGTAACTATGATGTTTTATTTTTGTAAATAAATAAAATCTAGAAAATTGGTTTTTGAGTACAGATGGCTGGAAAGAGATGAAGCTACAAATGGTTATGGAATATTTATTACCCATTAATAAATCCTAGGCATCTAATCTGGATGATTATTTTTAATTAAGGAATTAAGATATTGGACAATTAATTATTTCCCTAGAAGACAAGGAGTTGTCTTCAAGAGTGGGAAACATAAGCTATTTAATGAGAAGATAAATATCTAACACCTGTTGGTGAGTTGGAGGAAGTTATTAACTTCCAAAAGAGTGGTAGATGAGAATTGATAAAATCTTATTTATTTACATGATTTTGTCTCATTCTGATAACAGAGAGATTGAAGAGAAAAAATAAATAAAGATAGAAAGAAATTGTAGGCCTAGTATGCTCAGGGGTACATTGGTTGTTTTGCAGTGTCAAGGTTGGAAGGAGCCAAGTAATTGATTGCGAATTTTCCAGATAATTTGTCAAGTCAACGTTTCTATTCACAATACTTATTTGTTTGATCAAAGAAAAGGAAATATTCAAGTTCTATTTCCAGATTCCTTTTATAGTGAAAAGGAAAATGAACGAGTATATATATTTTATTTATGAAATTGAAGTGTGAAATGAAAAAAATTGTTTGCTCGTTAATTCTAAATTTGTATAGAAAAAGGAAATAGAATAGAGTGATAATAATATCACTTATTAATTATGTGTAGAAGTATAATACTTATATATCCACAAAGGAAGTGTGAAAATCAAGCACTAGATTAATTAATCAAAGAAGAAGAACTATTTGTGCACACAACATAAGAGAAAGTTACAATTAAAATCTTTAACATGCATAAATAGAAATTGAGTCAAAGACTCATATATTGTCCAAAATATTTTTTCAAGTGGCTGTTAATAACCCTTAAGGAAATAATAAACAAGTAGAAAAAAGTATATGTACAATAATGAGGCTTCATTCCTTCAGATAAACTTCCAATCTAGGAAGAAATCATTTATAACTTAATAAATATTTAACAGAACAATGGAGCCTAGCATAGGAAGCACAAACATAGGAACCAAGAGCAAGATGTCCAACATGGTGAGGGAAATAAACTCTATATGAGTTGAATATACCCAACACTTGGAGACATCAAAGGAAAAATACTTTGTCTAGGAAAGAAAAACTGTACCTAGAATAAAATGACATAAAACTAAAAATTAGTAACTATACTTTGGAATGGGAATTTATTAGCATAGAAACTACTTTGAGACAAAGTTATGATTTCTTTTATATAAAAAGATGTATACAAAGATGGTAAATACCTTTGAGACATAATTATTTATTCATAATATGTGGATTCTTGTATTTTAAATAAATATAATAATCAGGTAAAAAGAAGTACTTGTAAGCACATATATATATATAATTACACATAAAAAAAAAGATATTGTACATTTCTAAGAAGTACCTCTCATATTATCATATTAATTAGAAGCTAAAAACTATCAAGATTTTTTTTTCTTGAAAACATAAAAAATTAGAGCTTGAACAAGTATTGTATCCACAAAGGAAGTGTGAAAATCAAACACTAGAGTAATTAATCAAAGAAGAAGAACTATTTGAGCACACAACATAAGAGAAAGAAGTTACAATTAAAATCTTTGACATGCATAAATATAAATTGATTCGAAGACTCATATATTGTCCAAAATATTTTTTCAAGTGTTTGCTAATAACCCTTAAGGAAATAATAAACAAGTAGAAAAAAGTCTATATACAATAAAGAGGCTTTATTCCTTCAAATAAACTTCCAATCTAGGAAGAAATCATTTATAACTTAATAAATATTCAACAGAACAATGGAGCATGGCATAAGAAGCACAAACATAGGAACCAAGAGCAAGATGTCCAACCTGGTGAGGGAAATAAACTTTGTATGAGTTGAAGATGCCCAACACTTGGAAACATCGAAGGAAAGATACTTTGTCTAGGAACAAAAAACTGTACCTGGAATAAAACAACATAAAACTAAAAATTAGTAACTATACTTTGGAATGGGAATTTATTAGCATAGAAAATACTTTGAGATGAAGTTATGATTTCTTTTAAAATAAAATTAGTTGTGAACAAATTGCAAAAGTTCGGTTGTTCTTCTACCTTTGTAGAAAACAAATACATGATCATGATGAACGAAAATATCATTATTTCATTGTCAAATCTATAGAGCTTACACTCTAGCAATTAATATTTAAGAGTAATAGCAAAGAAATTTCATAAGATATTTCCCCCGCATGATAAAAACAAAACAATACATAAAAAATTGAAACCGACTATTACAAATTAGCACTTAGGCTTTGAAAGAAAACCCCAAACCATGATATCATATAACATAGCTAAGCTATAGATCTAACACTATCAACAACCCCAGTTGGGGTATGAAAGAATTTAAAAGAAAAAATGACCAGGAGTAATAATACCTTGTATTAACCCTTTCTCTCTACAAAATGGTAAACATCGTATTAAAAGGAGTGAAACTGTGATTCGGCCCTATAGCCAACCTCCATCGAAATTGGAGTGAAACAATACCTTGAATAGAACCATTCATTCTAGAAATCCGAAGAAAAATGATAAATTATATTATTAAACTGGAATAGAACAAATGTGAAAAAAACTTCTAGGAATTACAAATTAAAATAAATAAATAAAAGAATTTGCTAAACCCTTAATACTCATGGGGTTTTGGTAAGAACGAAATCGTTCCAGAGAAACCAAACATCAGAAATTGTGAAGCTAATAATTGATAGATTAACACTGTTAGAATGGTGAACTCCAAGATAGAGAGACATTTCTATTATCTTGAAATTATATATGAGAAAAAAACCACAAAAAAAATAATTAGTATCATACATAAACCAAAATACCAAAACAAACATTATAAACAAAATGAATGAAGGGTCTAAACCCTAATTACCTCTGTCACAACTTTGGTTAAACTTGAAATAGCCATTCCATTTGACTGGCCACGGACTAGACTTTTTAGCAATGAAGTAAAAAATCTCGCAGAGAAACTATAAAGAATCTATGACAAAACCCTGAGATAGTAGTTGCTGAGTGGTGTAAGTGGTGGGTGAAGTTACAAGAATGGATGAGGGATTGGTAAACGTATTAAACATAAATAAAAATAATGGACAACAAATTAAGATAAGCGTTCATTGCATTTATTATTCACAATAATGTACATTTATACATTTCCTTGTGACCCTTGGTCTTCACATACCAAGTGGTATCTTGGACTCTAGTGACTATTCACATTCCACACCAACCCTTAGTAGATTAGGTGTCCAACATTCCCCCCCTTAATCCGAAGGGGTATATACGAGTCCAATAAGAGAGATCTAATAGAAAAATACAACAATGCATAATAGCAATAAACTAAATGTTCTCTTTAAGATGATGGCATAAGGTGGGAGAACTTGAGGTCTCAATTGACGATGGATTAAGGATTACCACCAACACTGGAATGCTTAGTAAAGTTCTTGGAACTCCTCCAAATCTAGCAAGAAGTTGAGATCTTTTTCTAGAGGAAGTGCTCCTTAATGCTTTGAATAGCGAGACCTTCAACTTGGAAGAAGGGAGGTATACAACCTGTGGTGTTTTAAGGAAGACCACCAATCAAATGAACGCTTAGTACGATTCCTGAAACTCTTCCAAATCTAGAAGGAAGCCAAATTATCCTGATAGAGGAAATGATCCTTAATGCTTTGAAGGGGAGACCTTCAAACTAGAAAAGGGAGGTGTGCAACCTGTGGTGGTTTAAGGAAGGGAACCAACCAAAGGCATTCTTATGGGTTTCAATATCTATAGCTACAACTCTAAATCTGGGTATGTTTGACTCTAGATGTAGGGTCAGGAAACAGGTTCAGGTTGTGGCTCAGGCTCGCTTGATGAATCTTTGAAGCTTGTAGATGACCATTAATTCTCCCCTGTTAGATACAAGGTTAGCAGATGAAGAAAACTAAACTACAAGACTTTTCAGTGTTGGGTCGTGTTATATTCTTTCCACGACTAGCCCACGTAGTTTATGGGGGGGGGCACCCCCTTCGTTGCGCTGATTGCGTAGCGGGGGGGTCACAGGGGGGTTTGAGGGGGGCGGTTAGCCCCCCTCTACGGGGTTCGGGGCAATGCCCTGGGGAATTTTTTTTTGGACCCTATATTAGGTTGGGTGGACCTACCTATGGTTTTGTGCATGGTTTTCGCACATGGTTTTGGACGCGATGGTTTTTGGTCCATGGTATTGGATGCTTCGGCATGTATAAATATGTATTGTAACATTGAAAGGAACATAATGAAAAATCAAGCTGGTAGTCCCGGTTTTGGGATCCAGGGGAAAATCTCTGTGTATATGTGTTTTATGTGTTACGCTCTCGCATTTTTATTTTCTATGTTTTAGAATTTGTATGCAGGTAATTTTTGTACGGGGTTAAAACCTACATTTGGTATCAGAGATGTTTTGGCTTCAAGGGGATGCCTTTGTTGCTAAGGGGTTTCGCTTGGGCTTGTGGTAGACCCTATTCAGTGGGAGATCTGCGGGATCGATTCTAGTGGTGAAAGAAGATGGCGAGCAGTGGAAAGATAGAGATCAAGAAATTTAATGGTCAGAGTTTTGAGTTGTGGAAATTCAAGATGGAGGATCTATTGGTGAATAAAGATCAGTGGGTCGCGGTAGATTCGGGTACTAATCCAACGGGAGTGTCCGATGAAGAATGGAAGAAGTTGGATCGAAAGGCAAAGAGCAGAATACAATTGTGTGTCTCAGATTCAATATTGCTGAATGTATCAGGGGAAGCTACTACTAAGGCTTTGTGGGACAAGTTAGGGACTTAGTACCAATCTAAGTCTCTGGTGAATAAACTGTTCCTACGGAAAAAGATATATAACCCGAGGATGAAAGATGGAGACTCAGTGACAGAGCATCTAAATGCATTTAATACTGTGGTAAGTCAGTTATTATCTGTTGATATTAAAATTTCAGATGAAGATAAGTGCATCGGTTTGTTGTGTTCTCTACCAGATTTGTGGGATAGTCTGGTTATTGCAATAGGTAGCAATGCAGCTGTCTTGCAGTTTGATGAAATAGTCTCATCCTTGTTGACGGAGGAGATGAGACGGAAAAATATGGAGAGCCAGAATGGTGATGCCTTGTCTATACGAGGACGATCCTAGAACAGAAACAAAAATAAGTCATCGATTGGGAGATCTAAATTTAGAGAGAGATATAAATCTCTAGGAAAACCTGTAAAGGTGGTTTGCTAGAAATGCAGAAAGGAAGGGCACTACAAAAGGGACTGTAAATCTAAAGCTCTTGACAAAGGAAAGGGATCTGATGATGCTCCTTCTGCAGAGGCGAAAACCACCTCATATGAAGGTGGGGATGTGTACTTGGCTTCTTCAAGTACACATGTAGATCATGAGGCATGGTTGATTGACTCAGGTGCATCTTTTCACTTCACTCCCCATAAAGAGTGGTTCCGCAAGTATGAGAAATACAATGGTGGTGATAGCAAGGCTAGAATCGTTGGTCGCGGAAAAGTAATGTTGAAGTTGCAAGGTGGAAGGGTTAGAACACTTCTAGGTGTTCTGTATATTCCTACATTGGCCAGAAATCTGAATTCTGTAAGTAAGCTGGATGATGCAAGTGTAAAAATAGTGTTCGAGAAGGATACCTTCAAGATGGTTTCGGGGAGCACTAGCATTGATGCAGGGAGTTCGGATTGGAGCTCTGTACAAGTTGCAAGGTAGCACTGTTGTTGATGGGTGCAATAGCTATGTGGTTCCTGAAAGTGGAGTAGAAAATCTAGTGGTCTCTGGAGAGAAGACCATGCTGTGGCATCAAAGGCTTCGACATATTGGAGAGAAGGGCCTTCGAATACTTCATGGTAAAGGTATGATAGAAGGTATGAGTAATAGCTCTCTGAATTTTGATTTCTGTGAAAATTTTGTATATGGGAAGCAAAATCGAGTGAGTTTCCCCTTTGGTGGTAAGAGGGTGAAACAAATATTAGAGCTTGTGCACAATGATGTGTTTTGACCTGTGAAGGTTCCATCACTGGGTAATTCTGTGTACTATATATCATTTATAAATGACTTCTCAAAGAATACATGGATATATTTCCTTAAGAAGAAATCTGAAGTCTTTGACAGGTTTAAATAATTTAAGGCTCTAGTGGAAAACCAAACAGAGAAGAAGATAAAGGTGTTGAGGTCAAATAACGGTGGATAGTTTTGCAGCAAGGAATTTGAAGAATTATGTAAGAAGTGTGGTATAGCATGACAAAAGGCTACTCCATACACACTTGAGAAAAATGGTGTTGCAGAAAGAATGAACAAGACGTTGATGGAAAGGGAAAGAAGCATGCTCAGTGGTGCCAGGTTAGGATAGGAATTTTGGGCAGAGGCGGTGGAGACAACATGTTACCTGGTCAACAGATCACCTTCATCAACGTTGGAGGATAAGATTCCACAAGAGGTATGGACTAGTAAGAAACCCTCTCTTTCACATCTGATGGTATTTGGACGTGATGCATATGTACATGTTCCAAAGGAGAAAAGAACCAAGTTGGATAGTAAATCTGAAAAGTGCATCTTTATTGGGTATAAGGATGGTTTAAAATGTTATAAGCTTTGGAATCCAGTAACAAGGAAGGTTGTGTACAGTCGAGATGTGGTGTTCAGAGAGGTGAAAGATGTTATTAAACATGAAGTCCAACCAAAGGAACCTAAGAAGATAGAGTTTGAGCTTAAGGAGGAAGAATCAGACTCTACAACAGAGGAGGAATCAGAAGATGAAGAGACACAAACTCCGGGTGTGAGAAGATCTGTTCGAGAAAGAAGAAAGCTAGAAAGGTATAGTCCATCTTCTTTCTGTTCAAATTTCGCTTTATCTGTTACTTATGATGATCCCAGAACTATGAAGGAAGTAGTAGATTTAGGGGATGGAAAACTCTGGAAAGAGGCCATGGTTGATGAAATGGCATCTTTGCACAAAAATGAGGCTTGGGATTTGGTGGAGTTATTGGCTGGAAGGAAACCCATTGGCAGCAAATGGGTGTTCAAGAAGAAGAAAAATGCAGAAGGAAAGGTGGAGAAGCACAAAGTTCGGTTGGTAGCAAAAGGTTATTCCTAGGTGCCAGGGATTGATTTTGGTGATATTTTTTTTCCTATTGCCAAGATAGCTTCTACTAGATTACTTTTATCTGTTGTTGTTGCTTTTGATTTTGAAGTAGAACAGATGGATGTGAAGACAACATTTCTTCATGGGGATCTAGAAGAGGAGATCTACATGAAGAAACCTGAAGGTTTTGCGGTGAAGGGTAAGAAAGAACTGGTATGCAAGTTAAAGAAGTCTCTGTATGGGTTAAAACAGTCACCAAGGATGTGGTATCAGAAATTTGATACATTTATACGAGGACTTGGCTTCACCAAAAGCAAAGAAGATCACTATGTGTATTTTAAATTAATTGGCGACCGTGTTATTTATCTGGTCTTGTATGTGGATGATATGTTGCTGATTGGAAATGACAAAGAAATTATCCAGGATTTGAAGACACAATTGTCCTCCAAAATCGAGATGAAATACCTTGGTGTTGCAAACCATATTTTGGGCATGGAAATTAAAAGAGATTAGGCAAAGAGGAAGCTCTAGTTAAACTAGAGGAAGTATGTCGAAATAATACTGCAGAGGTTTAATATGTAGGATAGTAAACCGATGAAGGTTCCTATTCCTGTAGGTGTAAGGTTATCTGCCGAATAGTGTCCCAAGGCACAAGAAGAGGAAGAGGACATGTCCTGTGTTCCATATGCAAGTGCAATCGGTAGCCTGATGTATGCAATGGTCTGTACTAGACCAGACATTGCACATGCAGTGGGAGTATGGAGCAGGTTTATGTCAAAACCACGGAAGGAGCACTAGACAACAATGAAGTGGGTTTTTAGGTATTTGAGTGGCACTAGTGATTATGGTTTGTGCTACCAAGGAAGACTAGGATTGGACAGAGTTTTGGATATCTGTGGCTTTGTTGATGCAGATTGGGCTAGAGATCTAGATCAGAGAAGATCTACAAGTGGGTATGTGTTTAACCTATTTGGAGGTGCAGTCAGTTGGATGAGTAAGAAACAATCTATAGTGGCATTATCGGCTACAGAGGTAGAATACATGGCAGCCATTCATGCAAGCAAGGAAGCAGTTTGGTTGCATATATTGTGTTCAAGTATGGGGTTAGTACAGGGAGCTATACAGATAGATTGTGACAGCCAAAGTGCAATTTTCTTGGCAAAGAACACTGCTTACCATTCAAAGACAAAGCACATTGATGTTCAGTATCACTTTGTGAGGGATATGATAAAAGACAAAAAGGTGTTGCTAGTAAAGGTGGACACTTTGAAGAATACTGCAAATGCATTGGCAAAATCTGTGAGCTCTGAGAAGTTTTCTTGGTGTAGAGAAACAATGGGCATTTCAGGGCTGGATAAATGACTAAGCTCTCCTATGGCCCCCTGTGGAAAGAAAACAACAAGTGGGAGAATGTTGGGTTGTGTTATATTCTTTCCACGACTAGCCCACGTAGTTTACGGGGGGGGGGGGGGCAGAGCCCCCCCTTCGTTGCACCGAATGCGTAGTGGGGGGGTCACAGGGGGTTTGAGGGGGGTGGTTAGCCCCCCTCTACGGGGTCCAGGGCAGTGCCCAGGGGAATTTTTTTTTTGGACCCTATATTAGGTTGGGCAGACCTACCTATGGTTTTATGCATGGTTTTTGCACATGGTTTTGGATGCGATGGTTTTCGGTCCATGGTATTGGATGCTTTGGCATGTATAAATATGTATTGTAACATTGAAAGGAACATAATGAAAAATCAAGCTGGTAGTCCTGTTTTGGGATCCAGGGGAAAACATCTATGTATATGTGTTTCATGTGTTACGCTCTAACATTGTTTATTTTCTGTGTTTTAGAATTTGTATGTAGGTAATTTCTGAACGAGGTTAAAACCTACATTTAGTACACGCGAAATAATTCTATGAAATGAGTGAAATATATTATTGATTGTTGAAGTCCATTGCCAAGAAGCGATCCATCCAAGGTGAATATTTGTTTTTACACGAGGATTTTTTTTGAAGCATATGTTTAAAGAATGAGTGTGCTAGCCACAATTCTTGCACGAGTGAAGATCAAAACAATGATCCTTCACATGGAAAACTCAGTCACAATGTTGGCATTTCATAATCTGCAGCTGTTTTGGAAAAGGAACAAGATCTGAAACAAGTGAATATGAACTACCATGAAGAAGCCCTGCACTTTGAAATTTGATTGTCTTTGAGTAGTTTGGACTATGAAAGGATGCCTCCTTATCATATCCAAGACCTGTTCTGTGCTTGTTGCTGACAAGCTCTTCCGAAGGTCTAATGATGAAATTAGGAAGTGTAGGTTGAATTTTTGATTCTGTGTACATAAATACTCCTGAAATCGGCACTTGATGGGGATCAACCTCATCTTTACTAACTTGACCATTTGCTGGATGCTGATAAAAGTTTGTTTCAAAGTCAAATAGGGGATTTTTTCTGAACAATAACTAGTTCATAATGATGACTACGATGTTGTAACTCATCTTGCTAAAGTTGTGATTCAAGCTACAGAAACTCAATCTTTTCTTATGCATTTTTCAAGTAGGTGTGAATGGTAAAGATAGAGGTTTTTCTAACTTTTACCATACCATTAATAGAGGAGAGTATCAGAGTATTCAATAACTCTAATACTTCATCAACTTTTGCCATTTTCTCAGCAAATGATAAAATAATAGAAAATCCTTCGTGTTAAACCCAAAATCAATGCACAAAATTTGTTTAGTTAGTGCATTAAATGGGCACAAAGAAACTCCAATAAGACACTTCTAGCCAAGAAAACACTATAGAACAATCCTTAAACTCTTTGACTTCCAATATAGAAAAATATTGTTATTATATAAGCCATCTCGCATATAAACCATGTCGCATATGTATAACTTGAATGGATTACTGCTTACACCTCAAGCTTTGGAAAAGATTAAAGTGATACATTAGTCACCTTTTAAATGACTGCATTTCTGGTTGTTATGCCATACAGAGCTTTGAATCTATTTCCATTAGGCCCTGTAGTGACTTAACCATGTTCCCAACTTCTAGCTCTAAAAACTAGAGCACTTGGTTATCTTTAGCTTTGCCATCTTTTGTCTAATGAATCATCATCATTAGAACATGGGGTCCAATCCTACCTTTTGCAATCTCCTCGCAAACCCTGAAGGAATAAGAGTGAAATTTCCACAAATCGTTAAAATTGACATTGACCATTGAAAACAGAATTGACTGCTACACACAATTTCCCTATTATACAAATTCAAGCTCATTTGAGGTTGGTATTTGTTGATTTAGAGAGAAATTTCCTTACGGATAATTGATATTTTAGCCACAATGCGAATAAGCCTTGTAAGAAGGCACATTTATGGGTACCAATGTGGTGGGCTCCAATATTGCAGCAATAATGCTGCAACTCCTGGGACTCCCTTCTTTACTTTTATCAACCCAGTAGTTCGTAACAAACTTGGAAGCGACGGTGCTGTATGCGCAAGTACTAGCTCTTGCCGCAGCTGTCACTTGGTCAGCTGGCACAAGTCTGCTAGGAGCGTAAGCCAACTTCTATGAGCTCGGAGAAGAAGTTTTTTAACTGATGGACAAAAGCTAACTCAAAGAAGGCTGATCTACTTGCAGAAAGAAACTGGGAAGCTGAAAGGAAACGTAAACCCTAGCAAACCCTAATTTTACCAGCTAGCCCTACTGATGCAAGAAAGAGGATGCAAGCTAATGAAAGAGATGCCATTGAATTCTAGGAAGGTATAATTCATGTTTCTAAGCTACTTCTACAGTAACATCTAAAAAAAATCATCTTTTTGTCTTTTTGAATAAGTTGACAGAATTATCATGCATGCGATTTAACTATTTTTGACCGTGCAGAGGTGGATTGGCGAGAAGAAATTCTTGGAGGAGGTCGGGAAGGTTCAGAGAGGGCCTAAGGGGTCCCTAACACCCTTCCAAAGAGTTTCACAGAGTTTGGCTATCAAGAAACCTCATTCGTGAGCCTCTACAGGAAGTCTGCAGGGTTTCTACAGGATGTTCTAGAATTTCTACAGGATGTCTGTAATTTTGTATAGGATTCTCAGAAATGGGATTTTGGAGAATGGATGGAGAGAGAAAGGTGAAGGAGTGAGTATGGAGGTAGGACAAGGGTGTGAGGAGGTCAAGGACTTGGTGGATGGAGCTGGGGAGAGATGAAGATGGCTGGATTTGTTCAAGGAGGAGTGAAGCAATGTTGCACAAAAATTAGGGTTATGTGAGAAAATGGCAAACGTGAGGTAAGAATCCGCGTTAGGGGATGGAGTAGATGGGATTGATGGAGTATGGGTAGATAGAGAAGTGGTACTGGTGCTCTGCAAGTTGTTTTTCCAACTGAACCAACAAAGACTCATAAAATCAGAGACCTAGTTATGTTGACCTAATCTGATGTAGCTAATAGTAAAGAGAATGAACAAAAGTTTATTTGCACTGAAACCATGTATACCAACTATGCAGTGAAGCAATCAAGACTCTGAACATGTAACCAACTTCTGTAAATAAAAATCGAAAACTAATGATTGCATGGCGAAGCAAAGACTGTGTTTTTGTTGGCATCAAGGTCACCTTGATCCCAGCTCCTGATCCCACTGAGGGAGAGGTGAAATCAGAGGTGCGTGATGGCCTTTTTCTGAAGCTTGTCCCTGTTAATAACCTATCAACTCAATCTGAACATCTAAAGTATTTCTAATCATCAACAATGACCTAGATAATCAACAATATTTTAATCTACTTAACAGAAATTATTTGCAAAGACATAAAAAGCAAATAACAGTACATAAGGAAGCCTTGGCACTCGGGTTGGGCCCAACCCCAAGAGCTACATGCTCCTATAAAGAACTCAGAGCTGATGCCAAATAGAGCTGCCCTTCATTACCCAAAAATAATCATGTCACAAGAAAGTTATACAACAGTAGCTGCAAAAACGAGATGGGATAATGATAGCACTATAGTGAAAAACCCAATAGTTCCAAAAGTAAACTACGAAGGCTGAGGCCTTCCTATTTATACACTACGAGGGGCCTAGCAGCCCTCCTTAATTCAAGGGACTTGGCTGTTCAAACTGCTAGTAAACAATCACTCTTCCCAAAGCTGCTCAGCTGCCTTTAGGATTCGTTTTGGTGGCCTGTTGAGCTCCGAGTTGAGGGTGGAGATTTCGAGGAAGGGCCATTTAATGCAAGAGACAACCTCCCTACGAATCCTCACCCTTGCTTCCTCAAGCTTGGCTGTCACCTGGCTCATAATTACTTGGATTTGCTCCAAAATTTGTCCAAAAAACCTGAAATAACCACGTATTAGCCTCCTTGGTAAAGTGACCACCCTTATTCGTTCAAATAACATAAACATACTCAAAAAACATGCATAATATATGAAAAATGGTGGACTGATCAAGGACAATTAGGCAAAATGAGCCCAATAAGTTACCCAATTCGGGGCTCATCATCACCCCCCTGCTAAATGGGTTGCTCATCCTCTGAGCAACTAGTCTAGCTCATAATCCTTTATAGCTTTGACTGCCTCCCTCACGTCCCAGGCCTCCACGGTGATATCTTCTTCCCGGTCATGGAATGCTGCTTTCCTTTCCCCTTCCTCCCACTATCTGTCTTCCTCCTCTTCCTTAACTCCTTCTAGCAATCCCAAAAGCAAAGGAGGACTGAATTTCAGGCCAATCCAATTGGCCTGCAGATTTTGCATCAACTGTTTGTAGAGAGGTACCCTTGCCAAGGCCTCCCTCATCCTGGTGGGAGAGTGGTATTATCTTATCTTCAAGCTGTGAGGCAGGGTGTTGCACCGCCTTGTGTAGGCATGCAGGAAGTTTTCCCCAACAGTGTCTCCATGTCCTCAAAGTGGGAAATAGCTTGAGCCTGTTGCTCAATGTGTTCTGGTAAATCCTGAGGGTTGTTGGCCAAGTGCTGGTGGGCGCTTATCACTGCTAAGGGGTCATCTGGCTCCGCTCTGATCATTAGTGGCTCACTAAGTTCTCTGCTCATAATATTGCGGACCTCTGCTACCCTGTTTTCCTCATGATTCATCCAAGAGGCCATGGCCATAAGTTGGACATCTCCTATCACAGTGTTGGGATCTCATGCATTCATGTTTGGAAGGGCTAAGTTGTGCAAATAAAACTCTGATAATTTGGCCCTGTCCTCTGATGAATTACTGCCACATAAAGCTGCAAATTGATGATAATTTTGAAATGGAGTGATGCCCCTTTGGGCCAAGGTGTTGATCTGAAATTGCAACCACTGATACTTAAGGTATAGGGCGTACGATTTGGCAGGCTGCCTACACTGCAGAGCTTCCATCGGCCAGCTGGTCATGTAGGCCAGTTGGGCCTCCTTTTCTTGTACCTGCTATTTAAGAGACTATATCTCTTGGCTTGCTTGCAATTCGTTCTCCTGTAGCTGTCTATTCAGTGTCTCAATTTCAGCCTGCAACCCATCTCTCTTTTGATGTTCATCAAGGGTTTCTTTTTTCTGTTGTGGGCTCCTCCTGTTGCTGTTGTTCTTCCAAGATGTGAGGCCTGTCTTCCTTATTCTGTCCTTGTAGCTGTAACTGCTGTTTAAGCAGCTCATTTTCTTCCTGTAGCTTGACCCGCTGGTTGCTCTCCACATGTCGTACCATAGTCAATTCCCTTCTCGCCTCTTTTAGTTGTTCCTCCAGGGGACCTATATCTGCCACACCCTTGGACTTAGCGATCTTCATCCAAGTGTGGGTCCTCACTCTCTCTTCTTCTAGTGCAAGGAAAAGTGGCACTGTGAATTTTTGGGGAATGATCTTTCCGGCCTCTCCTTCCATTTCTTCGGTCTCCTTTAGCCTAGCCAGTGTTTCCTGTAGAACAGTCTTAGCATCTTGTAGAGAGGCCTTTGTGTCCAACATTTTCATTCTTTCTCTCCATGTGAATGTCTTCGGGCTTCCCCGTTCATAGGTGATGGATGCCTTTGAGGGAGACCTCTCCTTTTGTGTAGCTGGGGTGTCTAAAATCGTGATTGGCTCTTTTGACGGTGGCTGGGGTCTGCCAGTCTTTATCCTCATGCTCCTTCTTGCCTTAAAATACATGGAAGGCTCCCTCTTTCGCTTCCCTTTTTGCTTTGGAGATGTGCTCAGGGTAGCCAGCACAACTGCTGCCTCCCTGGCTAAAATCTCAGGCGATTTTTCCTTCTGTTGCCCTGTTTCCAGACTTCCTGTAGAAAGTCCTGTGCTGACTATTTTCTGGCTTCCTGTAGAAACTGTCTTCACTGTTTTGGTCTGCTTGGCTGGGGGTGCCTTCCCTTTTAATTTTGGTGTGGTTGTCTTGGTTGTGTCCTCACTTGCTTGGACTTTTTCAGTCCTCTCTGCCCTGCTCTGCAATCATTTCTCCCTTGGTGTTTGTGCCTTTGTTCCACCCACAGTTTTGGGCTCAACAGCTTGGACTTTCCCTCGTTTATCTTCTTGTTCTTTCTATGGTGGTCTGTCCCGGGTTTCCTTACCCTTGGCTTTCTCTTCTGCCTCAATGTGCTCCCTTTCCTCACTACTGAATGAAGTGAGTTCCTCGGCCAGAATTCAAATATCATCATCCTTGGAAATGTTGCAGAAAATCTCCCAAGAGAGAGGGACAGTGTAGGTATGGAGGGCATCTTTCACTAGAAGCTTGATAAGCTCATGATGGGCTAGTTGATCCGGTGTCCCTTCCTTCAATTTTGTGCCACACTCAATTAATGATTGTAGGAGGAAATAGGGGATGCTTAACTTCTGTTCTGGGGGTAAATCCATCCTATGTCTCAGTTCACTTAGCAACCAGAAGTGATAACCATACACAATATTGAACCGCCCCTCACAGGTAATGTATTTCATGATCTGAAGGCTGAACTCACTCCAAAAAGGATGTAGGCTGGCTCTCCGGACCCCATTCTTATCTTTTGAAAACTGTTCCTCTGGTAGGAAGAATTCTTTCTTGGCTTTTTGGCCCAATACCCTCTCCTCTTTGCTTCAGGGTATCCCTAATGGCAGATCAGTAACCCGAATAATGAGTTCGGGGGTAAGCTTTAGGGTCAACCCTCTGAAATTCACAGTGGCCAGTGTCTTTAATTTAGGCTGCCGGGACATTAAGAATTCTTCTATTACCTCATCTTCATGACCTTGAATTCTATCACAAAAGGTCATCCAATTGGCACGAGTGAATAGGTTCACCACCTCGGGAGTTTCATGCAATTTTATGGAATCCAAGGTTTCCTTCATGATAAACCCTCCTAGTATGGTGAGAGTGCCCTGTTTCAATGCTCCGAGCAGAATAGGACTGTTGTTTTATGGTTTCTTCTTTCGATCCTCAGGACAAGATTTCTCAGGTGTTTGTATTTCAACTTTGCACCAATTCCCTGGTTCTAATGCTTTTGCTGCCCAAAACTCGACTGTCACAAGGGAATTAGGCTCCCATAGACAGAGTGCAGAGCTTAATTTTCATCCCTAGCATGCATACAACCACATAAAATTCACATTCTTCATGCATAGGTTAACCCTCACAGTGGTTTATCGTTTCTAGCGGAGGAATTTCTTAACAAGAACTGTGGAGGAGAATTTGATGCAGAACCAACTGAAACATTCCGTGTAACACAGGAAAACTACTATTCTTGACCCACAGAAAGACTTGCCTCTAATTCTCCTACCCCAGATAGTTCAATTCACCACCTTTCAATATATACCATGCAGGGAAGAGTGGTTTTCGAGCCTACCTCTTTCGGGACTCCGAATTTGTCGAAGAAAAATCCATTTGCTCTGCTCCGGAAGGCTATGCTGTATTTCCTGTAGAGCCTCTTCCTGTAGAAGGCTTTGTTGGCTTTTGGAGGATTTCACGGCGCTTCTGAATGAGCCTGGGACACGTGGGAGGATTTTGAAACAAGCCGAGAAGCTCGGGCTAACAGACTGCGAAGGAGGAGGACTTGTACTTCGCTGAGAACGGTTGCAAGTGTAAATGACAGAGGTTAACGTGAGTTCTTCGGTCGAGCATTTTTGAATTACGGTGCAATTCATGGCGAGGGGGTGAGGTGGCCAGGCCGATCCATTAGCCAACATCAAGACCATCATTCCTCTGCGTGTCTCTGACCGCCATTACGTTTCCTCTGCCATTAACCACCGCCACCACTGCCAATCCCGTCGATTCTCCCCAACTGGACACTTCCCACGTGTCGGCTGCATGTCTCTTTGGTGAATTCGAATGTAACCAAGCTCGTTCGGATCCCACGAGGCCATTCGACTGACTATGAGTGGTCAGTTGACTGGCCACCAAATTTGTTCAATCCGAACCATTCACAAACATGCAATTTTCGGAATATAGTTTATGCAATTTGATGAATAAGGTTAGACACTTACCTATTTGGCCGTGGATGTGTTCTGCAGGTTTCGGGACTTGGAACGATGGCTTTGCTTGCTGCTGCTTTGTGCACAGGTGCTGGAACTCCTCTTTTCATTGGTTAATGCTGTATGCACGGCTTTGGAACCCGATCCTCTAGTTGGAAACGTTGCATGCACAGGCTCTGTTTGATTTCAGATGTCGAGGAGGTGTTCACGTCCAAGCAAAGTTTTTTTATGTCCCCTGTGTCGATTTTATCTGCTACTGACTCCAGAGTATGTGCTCTAGACGGATCAGCTGCTACAGGATTCCTGTAGGATATCCTGTAGCTGCTTCTCCTCCTGGGATGCATGCTTAAACGAGCAGGGTTTTATTCGCTGATGAAGAGTCCTGATGGAGCTTTGACAGGTAGAGTGTGCGAGCCTTTGTGTGCTTGATTTTTCACTTGGGAAAAAAAATTTCCAATCTGAGAAAAACAATATTTCTTGCATGACTGCAGGAACACATAACCAGATTGTTGCAATGGCGGTGAGAAGAGATGAAACAGGTGATGGATGGAAGAGAGGGGTGGCTGCAGGCCTAATAAATAGAATTGAAGCTTCAAATCCCCTTCCAAAATCGAATTTGGCTTGCCCAAAGGCTTTACAGGATGTTTCCTGTAGAAATGCAGAACTTCCGGGAGAAAACCGCAAAACTTCCTGTAGAAAGCTCAGAAATTTCTGTAGGAGGTTGAATTTCGACCCGAATGTGTTCAAATCCTGGGAAAAGTGAGTGGCTATGGAGGGAGTGTCTGTAAGGATGTCCTGTAGCCTAGTACGGACCCCTGTCCTCCTTTTGCACAACCTTGTTTATCTGCAATGTATTCCCTGCAACTTGCAATAATTTTCGAGAGATTAGACCCGTTTCTTTTTCTCTTTTTCTTTTTTCTCTTTTTTCTTTTTTTTCCTTTTCTTTGAGAGACAGCAGGGGTGCCTCCATGAGGTTTTCGCCCCACTATCTGCCCTGGGCACCTCAGAGAGGTTTTCACCCAAGGATCCTTTTTATTCCATTTCTTTATTTTCTGAGAGACAACTAGGGCGCCTCCATGAGGTTTTCACCCTCACTGTCTGCCCTGGGCGCCTCAGAGAGGTTTTCACCCAGGGATCATTTTTATTCATTCTTTTTTTTTTGATGATCAAGGTGTGGGCGGAATAGAGGCAAAACCCTGCTCCACTACCAGCACTGATTTTTCCAAAGTTTCAATGAACTCCTGCGTCGAAACGGGTTTCCTGTAGATTTTCAATCGATGCCAATTGACAAGCATGGGGATGGCTTCTTCATCAATGGTACTGATAAGGACTAAACCATTGTCATTGCATTTCTCCACTGTATATGGTCCTAACCATCTTGTCCTCAGCTTTCCTTTGAAATCCTTGTATCTTGAGTCATACAGTAGCGCCCAATCTCCCAGCTGGAATTGCTTTTCATTAAGGTGCCGGTCATGCCATATCTTCCTCTGGAGTTGAACTACTTCTGAGTGGAGGAGGGCCTGCATCCGCTATTCATCTAATCCATTCAGCTGTAGTAATCTTTCACGTTGAGCATGGCTGAGATCTAAGTCCAACTGCGCTGCCACCCTCAATGTATTGTACTCAAACTCTATGGACAACAAAGATTTCTTCCCGTAGACCAGCTCATAAGGTGTGAAACCTGTTGTAGTCTTCCAAGTGGTGTTGTAGGCCCAGGTAGCCTCAACTAGGCTATCTACCCAATCCTTTCTGCTGCTGCTCACCACCTTAGTCAAAATCCCTTCCAATTCTCTATTAGTGACTTCCACCTGCCCATTTGCTTGTGGATGATATGGGGTGGAAGTCCTATGCTTGATCTTGTGATGAGCGAGCAAGTCTTCAATCAGGTTGGAGGTGAACTGGCTTCCTTGATCGGTGACTAACTCTCTTGGGTAGCCAAACTTGTAGAAGATGTTTTCCCTTAAAAACTCAGCCACCTTTTCTTCTGTTGCTGCTTTGATTGCCTTTGTTTCTGCCCACTTTGTCAGATAGTCAGTGCACACAATGATGTAAGACCTTTGCTTTGAAGGAGGGTTGATAGGACCCACAAAATCCATGCCCCACTTCTCAAATGGCTCGAAGGTCACTTGAGGTTGGAGAGGAATTTCATCCCTTGGAGTTAGTTTCCCCATCCTCTGACATCAGTCACACTGGTTAATGTATCTTTTTACATCTTGGTGAAGAGTAGGCCAATAGTAGCCTGCTTGTAGAATTTTGAAGGCAGTCCTTTTTGTTGCAAAGTGGCCTCCACAAGGTCTGTCATGACAGGTTAGGAGGATGTCAAAGACTTCCTCCTCCTTAACACAACGCCTCAAGATCTGATCTGGGCCAAGTTTAAACAAGTTGCCCTCGATCCAAGTGAACGGGGCACTCTTCCTCACAATTCTACTCTTCTCCTTTGAGGATAGATGTGGAGGGAATTGTGCCGAGACCAAGTAATTTGCTATATCAGCAAACCATGGAGAGAGTACTGAGATAGCAAACAGGTGTTCATTTGGCATCTGGTCATCCACTGTCCCTTCTTCACCTACAGGAAAATCCAATCTAGACAAGAAGTCAGCAACAACATTTTCCTTACCTGGCTTGTCGACAATAGTCAAATCAAATTGCTGCAACAAAAGTAACCATCTAATGATACGAGCATTTACATCAGGCTTATTCATTAAGTATCTAATCGTAGCATGATCAATGTGTACGAATGTTTGATAACCAGTGATGTAGTGTTTGAACTTGTTTAGGGAATGGACTACAGCTAGGAACTCTTTCTCGGTTACAGTATAGTTCATTTCTGCCTTGGACAGGTTTTTGCTGATGAAGTATATGGCATATGGTAGTTTCTCCTCAACTTGTCCTAAGGATGCCCCTATGGCTTTGTTCAATGCATCAGTGTGGATGTGGAAAGGTAGGGCCCAATTTGGACCTCTTAAGATCGGGGCAGACACCAGTTTATCTTTCAACTCATCCAGAGCCCCTTGACAGTCGTCAGTCCATTTAAACTCAACATATTTCCCTAAGAGGCCAAACAATGGCGAGGCTAGCTTACTAAAATCTTTAATGAATCTTCTATAATATCCTGCTAAGCCTAGGAAACTTCGAACATCTCTCACCTTTTGAGGAGGTGGGACCTTCTGGATGATAGAAATCTTGTTAGGATCCACCTGTAATCCTTGCCGAGAAATGGTATGACCTAGCACGGTCCCTTCAGTCATCAGGAATTCACATTTTTCGGGACTGAGGGATAGGTTCATCTCAATGCACTTGGTTAGAACTTTTCCCAGATTAGTCAATGCTTCTTGGAAGTTGGACCCATAAGGAGTAAAGTCATCCATATAGATTTCTACCGAATCATGGACCAACTCAGAAAATATGCTCAATACCGCTCTCTAGAAAGTGGCAGGAGCATTGCATAGCCCAAAGGGAAGGATTCGGTAGGCAAAGGTACCCCGTGGACAAGTGAAGGTGGTTTTATCTTGGTCCTCCGGGCTTATTTGGATCTGGTTATATCCGCTGAACCCATCTAGGAAAGAGAAAAACTTCTTCCCTGCCAGTCCATCCAACACTTGATCTATGAAAGGCAAAGGGAAATGGTCTTTCTTGGTGGCTTTGTTAAGTTCTCGGTAATCTACACATATTCTCCACTTCCCGTTCTTCTTGGGCACAAGCACTAGAGGTGAGACCTACTCACTATCAGAGATGGGGTAGATGAATCCTGCATCCAACAATTTTTGCAATTCTTCTTTGACAATGTCTTTAAGGGCTAGGTTCATTCTCCTCTGAGGCTGCCTGACTGGTTTACAATATTCTTTAATGTAAATGTGATGGGTACAGACCGAAGGATGGACTCCTTTCATCTCCTTATAGCTCCAAGCGAAAGCATCCAGATGATTGTTCAGTAAGCTACACAACTCCTTCTCCTGGGAGGGAGATAGGGAGGAGCTGATCTTTAAGGTTCTTTCAGGGCCAAATTCCACATTCTTAACTCTGGGAGAGGTCAGATCAGTCACACGGAGGTCCACTAAAGGGCTGGCTTGGGTGTCTTCCACCAACTCCTCTAAGGATAGTGCACTGGGGGGTGGATTTTGAATCAAATTCTCAATCAAATCATCCTCGGTTTGAGGGCCTCCCCTAGTGGTTTCTACTATGCACAATGGTGCAGAGTAGACCTCATCCTCATCTCCCTCTTCCAACCAGAGTGGTAAGTCATGTTCTAACGAAGGTTGGGCAAGAGGGTATAGGACTAGCTGCTTGGACATAGGCCCATTCTTGATGGTCATGCTTCTAGCTCGACAACTGGCCAACCAAGGATCCGCAGTGGCCAACCAAGGCCTTCCCAAGATGAGGGGGTATCTAGTGAGCTTTGCCTTTGGCTGAAGGACCAAGAAGTCCGCAGGGTACTCCCAAGAGTCAAAAGAGACCAAGACATATTCCACAATCCCTACGAGAGTCACGGTGGAGCGATCTGCTAATTGCAGGACTGTCGAGGTCTTTCTTAAGGAACTCTGAAGGTTGAGTTTAAGCATGGTGTCCCTGGTCATCACATTAATGGCAGCCCCTAGATCAATCAAGGGATGGGGGATTATGGTGCCATTGATGTGGACATCAACTATAGGACTCCCAGGGTTCAAATACTTTGGACAGATGACTTGCCCCAACATTAGATCAGACAGTTGTCCTATGACATTGATAGTCGAGGCATCTCTCTTTCACCTGCCTGGGTGCCTGAAACACTTCTCCTTAATCAATTTGTTGTATATTGGTACATCTTTTATGGCCTAGAGAAGTGGTATTTTCAGACACAACTGTTTAAGTTCTCCCAGAAGTTCAGTCTCCTCTAGGTTTGGTTGCGTGGTTACTGTTAGTCGCTCAGGAAAGGGTGGAATGGATTTGGATTCACTTTCCTGTTTCTCTTCCTCGTCCTCTGGGGGAGGAGGTTGGCGATCTAGAAGGGTCTTCCCAGATTGCAGGTTGATCTCCTGGATCTCCACAGCATAGGTAGGGCATGTTGTCTCCCCAGTGTATACCTGCTGGGCCTGTCGGTTGTTGGGGTTCGGGTTCGGTTGAGCAGGCATCTAGGGTTTTCTTGGAGGAGCAGGAGGTAATGGTTGTGGCTAAGCTGGTGGTTGAGGCAGAATAGCGGGAGAAGAGTTGTATTTGAGCCTCCACCCTAGTTGAGGTGCATTCCACTGAGGTTGTGGCTAGACATGTGAATGAAACAAAGGAGCAGTAGGTTGAGTATGGTATTGAGATGGATAAGACCATAGAGGAGGTGTGGACCAGGAAGGATGAGCAGGGGGCCCCAAGAAGGTATGTGAGCAGATTGGTTGGGGCTATAATAAGCTTGGGGTGTCCCTTGCATCCCCTGTTGGTAAGGTCTAGGCCCATGTGGCCTCCTTTGGTTGAAGAAGTAGAGAGGTTCAGTGCTTGCCTCAGTCCCTTGGTACATGGCTTTAAATCCAGGTAAGGTTGGGCATTGGTTTGTGGGATGGTTTTCCTCACACACAAAACATACCTCTACTGAGTGCAATGGACACTCGTTCTTAGGGTGCTTCCTCGTACATCTGGGACAAAAAATGGCCAAAGCCCTCTCATCTTCCTCTTTCCTTTGTTGGATTCAGAAAGTGTCAAGTTGCATGGCAATGGTTTGTCTCATCTCACATTTGAGGTCTTCCATCTGATTAGCAAACTCATGCTTGGAGAAGGTGGTACTAGCTGAAAGTGGATTCCCCCTACCTCTTTTCCGGGCTGCCCTAGAATGGTTTCTAAACACAGTCTTTATGTCCTCATAAGGTAGTTGGTAGATTTCTCCTCTGGCTAGCATGTGAAGGGTATCTAGAAGGTCTTTAGGGACCCCTCGGAGCAGAACCAACTTTAGAGATTCAGGGTCAAGTGTGCACCTGGCCCGTTTATAGTTGAGTTGGAACCTTTCCTTGTAGTCTTTTAAAGACTCATCATTTCCCATGGTCATCCGAAAGATTTCTCCCTTTGTTTCCTTTGACCTATAGTAGTCCCGGTATTTGTTGTTAAAGGTTTGTTGAATTTGAGCCCAAGTTGTGATACTGTTTCTAGGTAACCCCATGAACCAGCGTAATGCTGCATCCTTGAGGGTAGAGGGAAAGAGTTTCAACTTTTTCTCGTCTTCTGCATAGTCATAAGTTCGACAAAGGACAACAAACTCAAACAGGAAGGTATCAGGGTCTTCAGTGGTCAATCCATGGAAATGAGGTAAGGCTGAGGGACTAATGTTCTTCATCTTCATGTCCCCGTTGGTCTCTCGGATGGGGAAGGTACCTTCTATTCTCTCATCATATTCTCTACCGTTTCTGTTTTCAGCCATGGTCTCAAAAGGAATGTTTTCTTGTTCTTCTTCTGTTATAGGATCTTCGTATATCTCAGGAGATTCACCTATAGGTTCTTCTGGGTCACTGCCACCAAAGAAGAGAGAAGGGTGACTTAGTGAAGTAGTGGGGGTGTTGGGTAGGAATTTTCCGGTATTATCTCTGTTCCTATGAGGCATGAAAATATTTTTGGTTGCTTTTGTTTTTTTTTTTCTGCTTGTATCTGCAAATCTAAAACAGATGGAATTGCAACTAACTAAAATCTATCTTGTGAAAATGAAAATGTGAAATTGAAATGAAAGCAGGAAAGGACTAATCTATTTTGCTGAAATCGAATTGCAGGAATGAAATGCTAGACTACGCTTACAGAATTGAAATGCTATTCTACGCTTACAGAATTGAAATTGCGTAATTGAAAGGCTAATCTATGAAAGCAGGAAATGTCTAATTTACTTTTGTAGAAATGAAATTGCAAAATGGAACTGAAATAAACTACTTAGTAGAAGGTTGGAGTAGAAAAATAGAAGAAAAGCAGCAATCACAAATACTCTGACGCTTCCCCGGCAACGACGCCAAAAAGAATGGTGGGCTCCAGTATTGCAACAATAATTCTGCAACTCCTGGGACTCCATTCTTTACTTTTATCAACCCGGTAGTTCGTAACAAACTTGGAAGCGACGATGTTGTATGCACAACTGCTAGCTCTTGCCGCAGCTGTCACTTGGTCAGCTGGCACAAGTCTGCTAGGAGCTTAAGCCAACTTCTATGAGCTCGGAGAAGAAGATTTTTAACTGATGGACGAAAGCTAACTCAAAGAAGGCTGATCTACTTGCAGAAAGAAACTGGGAAGCTGAAAGGAAACGTAAACCCTAGCAAACCATAATTTTACCAGCTAGCCCTACTGATGCAAGAAAGAGGATGCAAGCTACTGAAAGAGATGCCATTGACTTCTAGGAAGGTAGAATGCATGTGTCTAAGCTACTTCTAGAGTAACATTTGAAAAAAACATCTTTTTGTATTTTTGAATAAGTTGCCAGAATTGTCATGCATGCGATTTAACTGTTTTTTACCGTGCAGAGGTGGATTGGCGAGAGGAAATTCTTGGAGGAGGTCAGGAAGGTTTAGAGAGGGCCTAAGGGGTCCCTAACACCCTTTCAGAGAGTTTCACAGAGTTTGGCTATCAAGAAACCTCATTCGTGAGCCTCTACAGGAAGTCTGCAAGGGTTCTATAGGATGTTCTGGAATTTCTATAGGATGTCTGTAATTTTCTACAAGATGCTCAGAAATGGGATTTTGGAGAATGGATGGAGAGAGAAAGGTGAAGGAGTGAGTATGGAGGTAGGACAAGCGTGTGAGGAGGTCCAGGACTTGGTGGATGGAGCTGGGGAGAGATGAAGATGGTTGGATTTGGTCAAGGAGGAGTGAAGCAATGTTGCACAAAAATTACGTTTATGTGAGCAAATGGCAAACGTGAGGCAAGAATCCATGTTAGGGGATGGAACAGATGGGATTGATGGAGTATGGGTAGATAGAGAAGTGGTACGGGTGCTCTGCAAGTTTTTTTTCCAACTGAACCAACGAAGACTCATAAAATTAGAGACCTAGTTACGTTGACCTAATCTGATCTAGCTAACAGTAAAGAGAATGAACAGAAGTTTATTTGCACTGAAATCATGTATACCAACTATGCAGCGAAGCAATCAAGACTCTGAACATGTAACCAACTTCTGTAAATAAAAATCAAACACTAATGATTGCATGGCGAAGCAAAGACTGTGTTTTTGTTGGCAGCAAGGTCACCTTGATCCCAGCTCCTGATCACACTGAGGGAGAGGTGAAATCAGAGGTGCGCGATGGCATTTTTCTGAAGCTTGTCCCTGTTAATAACCTATCAACTAAATCTGAACATCAAAAGTATTTCTAATCATCAACAGTGACCTAGATAATTAGCAAGATTTTAATCTACTTAACATAAATTATTTTGAAAAGACATAAAAAGCAAATAGTAGTGCATAAGGAAGCCTTGGCACTCGGGTTGGGCCCAACCCCAAGAGCTACAGGCTACTATAAATAACTCAGAGCTGATGGCAAATAGAGCTGCCTTTCATTACCAAAAATAATCATGTCACAAGAAAGTTATACAACAGTAGCTGCAAAAACGAGCTGAGATAATGATAGCACTATAGTGCAAAACCCAACAGTTCCAAAAGTAAACTACGAAGGCTGAGGCCTTCCTATTTATACACTACGAGGGGCCTAGCAGCCCTCCTTAATTCAAGGGACTTGGCTTTTCAAACTGCCAGTAAATAGTCACTCTTCCCAAAGCTGCTCGACTGCCTTTAGGATTCGCTTTGGTGGCTTGTTGAGCTCCGAGTTGAGGGTGGAGATTTCGAGGAAGGGCCATTTAATGCAAGAGACAACCTCCCTACGAATCCTCACCCTTGCTTCCTCAAGCTTGGCTGTCACCTGGCTCATAATTGCTTGGCTTTGCTCCAAAATTTGTCCAAAAAACCTGAAATAACCACGTATTAGCCTCCTTGGTAAAGTGACCACCCTTATTCGTTCAAATAACATAAACATACTCAAAAAACAATCATAATCTATGAAAAATGGTGCATTGA
The DNA here is from genome assembly GCA_031772625.1 of Pinus tabuliformis. Taxonomy (NCBI): domain Eukaryota; kingdom Viridiplantae; phylum Streptophyta; class Pinopsida; order Pinales; family Pinaceae; genus Pinus; species Pinus tabuliformis. The sequence goes on along the minus strand of CM062817.1, from coordinate 1,204,668,873 downwards.
TCAAGGACAATTAGGCAAAATGAGCCCAATAAGTTACCCAATTCGGGGCTCATCACAATGGATAAATGCCAACACCAAAAATGCAAGAAAAAATGGCTCAAATGTTGATAAATAGTAAGAAAAAGCTCGATGGAGGAGTGGACACCTTTGGCCAAGCGGTTGCTCGGATTATAGTGGTGCATATATGTGAAGGTGTCGAGTTTTAGGACAAATTGAAAACTAGAGATGTTAAGGTTTGAGATTGAGGCCCAATAGCACATTCAAACTTTCAATGCACTATTTAGACTATCTAGTAATGGCCATCAATGGCTTACACAAAAATGGGTTGAAAACAAAAGAATACAAATATTATTCTCTAGAAGATGCCGAAGAACAAGTTCACTTAGCACAGGTGTTGATTCTTATGATTTGAGAGTGCACCAAGAGTTGATAGATGAGAGAATGCCCAAAAATGACAAAATGGATTTCAAAGGCATTTTATTTAATGCAGAGTCCCGAAGTAATAAAGACAATCAACCACATACAACTATACACTTAGTGCTTCCAGCTCATAGATAATGTCGAGATCCACAAGTGCATCCAATTCTCCTTTGATTCTTAGCTCAAATATATATAGCAACACTTGTATAAAACAATGTCTATCACAAATACTTTACCAATGCATCGACTAGGAGTTTTAAACCACGCACATAAACACCACAAATAATGCAATCACGGAGATGTTTGCATCATTGCATTGTAACAATGAATCTTCCCACTATTCAAACACAAAGATAACCCCTTTGGATGAAGAAAGGAGAAAGAGCATACAACTTCTGTTGGTTTGCAAGAACAAGTCTAAGAGAGATCATGAAAATGATAAAGAAAGTTAGAGTTTCAGTCACTAGTAGTGGAACATTAGGGTTAAGCTACGACAAAGAGACATGTTTGAGTTATGGTAGGTCTAAGGGGAATTTCTATGCATAGTTCAGGCATATATAATTAAGAAAATTCATGGTTTGATCATAATTAAGATAATTCAAGGTGTCAAATTAACTTAGTGTCCATAACGGAAAAAAAAAAGTCATACAAAATAAATAAGTTGCAGACCCGACAACCTTTAATTTGGTGAGGATGGGTAGCACTGAAAAATTATGGGTGAAGTGGCATAAATGTTCACTTTGATAGGTAGAGCACAAATGGAAATTGGCCTGTATAAAGTGAAATTCTAAGACAAGGAAGAGCTCACTGGAGAGAAGTGGTATGTGAACTAAAATGCTCAGGATTATTCTAGAAACCGTGAGCTCTGATACCATGTTAAACATAAAAAAAATTATGGACAACAGATTAAGATAAGTGTTCATTGCATTTATTATTCAAAATGATGTACATTTATACATTTCCTTATTACCCTTGGTCTTCACATACCAAGTGGTCTATTGGACTCCTATGGCTATTCACATTCAACACCAACCCTTAGCAGATTAGGTGTCTAACAAAAGAAATAGTAGTGATTAAAACTTTGAAAAAATCTAATTTTAATCTCCACCATAGATCTTGTGCGAGCCTTCTTTTCTGTCAAATTAGTAGGTAAAAAATACCACATGTTTTAACACTTTTGAATGGCACATGTTAAATTCGAGGAATCTAGAAAGTTCTTAGTTATGTTTATACATATCAATGCAACGTTTCAATAGTCATATTAATGTAAGTCTCACATTCAAGCAAATACATTGTGGCGCAAACCTTTGTCAGATTAACTATTATCTATGTAATACCAAATAGAACAAATGTGTAGTATGACCATGCTATTGTTAAGCATAATATGCTTATATAAATATATTATGTCAATAAGTTTGAATGATAAATCACATTGGAAATTATGTTATTAAATATGTTTGTTTATGGATATATAGCGTAAGAACTATTCAAAAACCATAATCTTGGGGAATATTGATTAGAGACATAAACACTTTACAAATGAGATAATGCATGAAACTTTAAATTATAATAGGGTTAGAGTCATTCGTATTGGGAATGAAGAATAATATAATGGATGTATAGAAAATTCCTTTTAAAAAGAATAATAAAAGTTGAATAATATACAGATAGGAAAACCCATGAGAAAATATGATAAAATAAGAGACGAAATATTTTATTAATGATCCAAATAGAGATTAGAAATTTAAGGTAATTACAAAGATTGGCTGTGATAGTGAGTATTGTGATTATAAGAAAAACCAATATCACTAAAAATTTCCTATTTTAGATAAATAATATGAATAGAAGTATACACATCCATATATGAGTTATAAAAATAATATATATCTATATAAAAAAGTATGTATGAGGTACATTATAAGTGGTATCAGGGTTGTAGGTTACAATATTGGGCCTTTTATGGGTCTTGAAACTAAAACAGCTATACATGTCATGGAAATATTGTTCAAAGGTCTATTACGAGTTGAAGTATGGCTAAATAATCTAATGGGAATACTTTCATAGGATCACCAAGGGGTGGTGAGGAACCTAAAACTAAATAATGAATGATGGGTGGTGGAACGAGCAATGTAGAAAAACAAGAATATGAATTACTACAAGTAATAAGAATTTTGAAGACCAACCTAGATGATATTAAGGAAAATCAAGAAATACTTTGCAAAGCCAAAGAATAACATGAAGAAATTAATGGCTACATGTCGAGGAAACTGTAAGAAGACAGAGCTATTAAAAAAGGTGAAAGAGGAGCATAACGAGAGAGCTAGAAGTGAATAAAAAAATACTACTGAGTTTATCACTTCTAATGGAGATGAGTCTCATGAATTTGAAGAGAAAGAGGAACAAAAATATGAAAGTAACACATCTACATCTAGAAACAAGAGAATCACATCCTAGATCCAAGGATAATTTAATAAAATTAGGCCTCCTAATTTTGATGGTGAATATGAAGGAGTGGAGGCATGGCTCCTCAATATGTCCAAGATTGGTAACTTACCAACTAAATGGTAAGGAAACCTTATGGTGGGAAGAGAACAAAGTTTTCAAAAGAATTAGAAGTAAAAATTTAACTTGGAAACTATTCATAAAATAATTCAAAAATTAATATCTAACTGAGAGGTATTTTGATGAAAAAGCGAGATAATTCATGAGCTAATATTAGGAAAATCAACTATGGACAAGTTTGTAAATAGATTTATGATCTTGATAAGGTATGTGCCCTAATTAATGTTAATTTTTCTGAGGGCTATATTGGTATTTGATTAGATAAGTTCATTTCTTCATTAACAAATTAAGTTCACCCCATATCATCATTACATTATTCAGATTTATATCATTATTCATCGGCATATGCAACTATGTAGAAAGAACAACATCATTATCATCAATGCATGTACACATAGAGACACCAGGATTGGAACAAACAATAGTAACAAACAATTTATTCAAGTCCCCAGCGAAGTCACCAATGATGTTATCACTCAGGTTTTTCCCCAAAGTTGTAAGAAAGGGAATACTACCAAGGTAACCACAGACCAATCTTTTAGATATAGAATCTAGCCAGTCCGTATCCAGAGAGGGCTCTCTCTTTTTTTATTTAGCTTTGTTTTTAAAGGTATTAGGCTAGTTATGGAGTTCAAGGGTTTGGTTTGGGTTGGGTGGTGAGATTCATTAGAGAAGTGAGGTAAAACAAAACAGTTCAGTCCATTGGGCATGATGGAGTTAAAGAAACAAGCTTTCTGGATTTGGTTTCTTAACAGAGGATGGCTTCACAGAGCAAGGTAGTCAAACAGGGAGCAAATGAAAAAATTGAAGCAGATGGAATGGGCTCAAATGGGTGAAGGGCAGTTAAGAATCCTTCAACATATTGAAAGGGGGAAAATGGATGATTACCGATAAGGAGCAGTTAAGAATTCCTTAGCAAATAAACAACATGAGAGAATCAGGAAACATGAGCAATTAAGAATTCACTGTTTATTCTAATTCTGAAGAAAACACAGAGAATAATAAATATTGAAAATAGAGTGCAGTCAAACAAATTCTGAATTAACCATTTTATTTATCATTCAAATTATGAAACACGGATGATATAGTAAACCAGAAAAATGTAAAACATAAGATATAGGGGACTTATTGATCCGGAGTTTGATTCAAGAATTCTGTGACAAGTCCTCTGCTTCAATTCTTCATCTAGTAGGCCAAACAATAGTTTGTTTCCAACAGCTTTTTATTCCAAAGTTTAGTATTACAACAGATCTAAGAAATCCACACACCATAGACCACCTCACTACTCTAATGGAGGGGGTATATATACAACAAAAATATGTACAAACTATATCTCATAACAGCTGTGAGATAATATCTATTTTTAACCTAAAATAGTGTACAAGTAACATAGAGGTGGCTAGAGAAAGATAACTGATGTTTCTGCTGGGGGCAGGCCTTTAGGGTTCGACTTGCAGCTGTCCTGTAGTAACTCTGCATCGATTGTTTGTCTTAAATGGGCTCTTTAATTCTGAACCGCTGCTTTTAATTCTGCCCTGACATTCTTTAATGCTTCTGATACACTTTAATGCTTGCACTGATACTCTTTGACTTGTTTTTTATGCTCTTTAATGTTGAACTGACCCTTTTTGATGCTAAACTGATACCTGCTCACTGCTGTCTAGAAAAATAGAACTGCTAATGTGTCTTCTCACTGCCTTTCCTTTGGCCATTCATGTTTCTAAAGGTCCACTAGCTAGGGTAACAAAATATCCCAGTATATCTCTGTTTCTTCCCTTCGTGAGCTCGGAAATTGCTCGGTTTGATTTCAACTATTTAAAAGGAAGAAGACTGTAAAATGGCAACTTGGTTGAGGCCACGAGCTCGTTGATGGAGCCTTTTCTGGTCCAGAGGTGGTCTATAACTAACACATTTGATTTCGGTCGATTTTATACCTGGAGCGCGTGGGGCGCTGTATGCAGAAAAACAGAGAAAAAATGACTTTTTCCCTTTTTATTCATCGAAAAGAAGTTTTGGCGGGAAATTTTTATAAGTAGGATAGATGACATATGCAGAAGTCCGGATGACGTCAGCGGAGGGTACGGGACAGGTGATGTGGAGGTGATGTCAGCGGAGGGTGACATCAGTGGATGACATCAGCAAGGGGATGGTGGATAGTGGTAAGCAGTTTGGCCCACACCGCTTTTGAGGCTAGGCAGTATCGGGCGAAGGGTAAGCGATCAAGCGGGAGCGCGACATGTGGACTTGTACGGGTGACCAAACCGGTGGTTCCTCGTGCATTAACGTGCGGCGATGAAGGGTGGTGTGAAATGGATACCAACCGTCGGATGGATGCGTGGAGATCTAACAGTGGATGAGACACGAACTTGGCGGGAGGTTAACATGCAAGACCGACGCAAATAAACAATGCTTTTTAATTGTATCGGGGCAGATTTGATTGGTTCGGGGCTTATTTTGGTTATTAATTAACTAGAGGTCAATTAATCCCTGATTGCGCATGGGGAGGTTATTAATAGGTTCCAAATAAACCTATTAATCCCTTGCTATATACAGTGACTATGGTTTATATTTAACCGGGGGCGGGATATGTAGTGATGCGGGATTTATATATTTACATAATATGGGAAGGATAACTTTTTACATGGGATTTATATAATACATGTTAGCAATTAATATGAATTTTGAATGGAGCGCTAAGTTATAAAAAATATTTTAACTTTTGTAGTTAAAACTTAGGCTAGAGTTTGAAAAGGGTTTTTATTGAGAATTGTTGCCATTTTCCTAAGAAAAACAGAGTTTCACTTTGGTAATGTTTATGAAATGAAATGAGTGATTTGAGAGTGATATTAAGCAAATCTTAATATTTGAGGGGTGAAATTATAAGTGTTTTTGGGGAAAAGTATGAAGGGGAGTTAGTTATGAAATCTGCCTTGCTTGAGCTGCATCAAAAATATCTTCCTAGCACTTGTGATGGGAGTGAAATTTTAATTACATATTGAAAGACATGATCCATCAGAAGTATCATTCTGCAACACCATTCTACCTACCCACCCTACTTTGCCTAGCATTTTTTCTTCTTTCTTTGGGTGCACTTGGACTAGTAAACCCTCATCAACTTTTCTTTTCTTTTCATGGTAAGCCTACCTAAGTCTGCACTTATTACTTCCAAGGGCTCAGATTAAACTGTTGAGCTCCTTTGCTTCTCTACCTATCTATTTATCTGCCAAGATTAAACAATTTGGACAGATTTTTATTCTCATTCTCTACAACAGGAAATTTAAACATGAACTAGCCAATATTAATTTGTTTGGCCATTCATCACTTATGGCATAAATTTCAACAAGCTGCACACAATGCTTTATTTACAGAAAATGAAAAAGTAGTGGCATTTTGGACTTGCACACTTTCCTAGTCTTTCTTTGTTTGGGGTTCATTTCTTTCACTTTTTTTGACCATTTTATTCTTTCTACCCTTTGAGTTTTATTTTAGGGTATACCCCTTTTACACTTTTTTTTTTTTAATTTTTTGATAATATGGAAACCTTTGCAACAAGTAAAAGGATGAACATATTATAGAGCTCAACCAGTCAATCATGAAATATGACACCTATTGGTATAGGAGTATAACACTAGGAACCATCCCAACCTCTCAGGTAACTAGCCCCTCGTCCCACTAAGTTTTTAAACCATTACACTCCTGGATGCTCCCTTGATATGGGCATGCATGTGTCCAAAGGGCTTTGGACATCCCACCGCATGATGATGCCAGTGTCTAAGAACTTTTTTGCCCAGTGTTGTGCTTGCGTCCTCGAGATTTAAGCCACTTTTTCAAGCCCAGAGCCGAGGTTCCTACCCAGAACTAAATAACACCTTTAGAACATAAATATAACAATAGAATGATGATACAAATGCAAATACTTAAACAAGCCCTTGACTGGACCCCTACTAGCCATGACAGGTATTTCGTCAAACACGTCAAAAATATGTAATCTACAGGTTTAAACAACATATCTGAGCATAGGGGTCTCATACTCATCTGAGAATCGCTAAGAAACATTGATGCCTCAACACATTAGCTGTAGTTTCATCCATTAGGCCATAAATACATTATTCATTCATTTACAAGTAAAAACATGATGAGAGACATACATAACTATTGTCACAATACATGTTCATAACTAACATAATAACAACAAAAATACCAAGGAAATGACAACCATATAATCCACATATAAACCAGTACAATACTCATGAAATAAAAAGGAGAAATAACCTCATATTAATGATGCAAAGGCCAACCATTTGTGGGACTTCCATGAACCACCCGACCATAGACATGGCTGAGCCAAATCTCTCTTCAGCCAGTCACCCATGTGCCATATTCCAAGCATGAATGCGGTATCTCATAAAATACACCAATCCAAAACCCTCTAGGGCTTCAAGAGGCCAAACCACCTCAACCCATCAAACAATGATTCCACCACACGACCAGACATCACAAAACCATCATCAAATCAGTCTCTACCCAATCCTTCCAAGGTTTTAGAGTGTTTGTTCCAACTAAGGCTTCTAGGACTAGTAACTAAATCCACAGTTGTCGTCAGGCTTCCAGAGCATTTTTCCAACCAGGGCTTCCAGGACTAGTAACACAACCCACCAAGGGCTTTCAGAGCATTTTTCCAACCAAGGCTTCCAGGACTAGTAACTCAACCCAAGCTGTTATAGGGCTTCTAGAGCATTTGTCCAACCAAGGATTCCAGGAACTAATAACTCAACCCAAGCTAAAGGAAACATGAGAACCAACTAGAAAATAAAGAAATGAACCCACAACACCATGCTATCTAGAAAATGGCAAGGCTAGGCAAATCCACTGTAAATCTAGGAAATCCTCCATACTAGTGATAGGTCATAACCAATAAACCACATGCATATGTCATGCATGCCAAAACTAGCGAGGAAAACATACATGCAAATTAGTACCTGCAAGGAAAACCCAATGTATATGTTGATCCCGAAGTCATCTTACGCTTTCCTACTCTTCATTTTCTTTCTTTCTCCAAAAATCCAAGTATGCCACACTCTCCAAGAGTACTCCAAGAAAATTATAAGTGTCAAAGAGTATGAGAGAGAGAGAATAGAATGAGAGCTCCAAACTTGAACTGACAAAATTCTGTGTACTGATCTTGTTGTAGCTTTTTCTATGTCATGTCACACAAGTGCTTCAGAATATATAGAAGCCTCTTAGAGATAGCCTCTGGGTTGGTAGGAGACAAGTTCCTAGGGCATCCGAGAGGAGTTATTTTGAAGATTATCAGCAGGGCTTTCTGCTGCACTCCATATGTCACATAATTGGACAAGGGAAAATTCAAGTCTTGGTTCAATAGTCCTTCATCAAGGTAAACTCAAGAAAACACATAGATCTAAATAATCAGAGGGTAAATATGTCTAATCTCAAAGAGAAATGTCTTGGTCTTGGTGGTCGACACTCAACAATAGGCAGCTTAACATTGTTGTTGTATTATAGATTTACAAGAGGAAGGAAATGAGGGAAATTGATGTAGAGGGTTGGAAAGAACCCATAATCATAAGCAACAATACCCAGCAGAAATATGGAAGGGTGAGGAGTTGAAAATGTATAAAGAGTGGAGCGTGAATTAAGGTCTCAAACTATATGCCTCATGTATACAATTGTCACCAAACAATAATAAGTAAAGCTGTGCACATATAGGTTTTGTAGGTTATTAAATAACACAAGTAAATATGTAGTTAACACAGGTAATTTTTACTACTTAGTAGCAAACATACAACCATAAGGAGAGTGATACCAACAACTTCATTACATTATTTCAGAGGAGGAAAGACATACATGAAGTGATAAACAAAGGGGAAACATATTGCACATTTCTCTGATTGGAATCAACAAAACAGTTTCATTAATCCTTGAAGATGGAGTCCAAATCACCAGTCCATTACATTTAGCAATTGTATCAGCCCAAGGACACCATGAAAAATCAAATTGAACTAAAGTGGAACCACAAAATTCAGGCCTCTTGGGTGTAGAATTCTGGAACCTATGTTAAGTGTTTCTTCCCTCTTTTTATAAGGAGAGGGGGAGATTTGAAATTAGTTACAAAATATCTCAGTCAAGCTCTAGCTATCTAATCAACTAGCTATCTTGGCATGCGAGGGTCTACTGCCCAAATCATTACAATCAGATTTGATTCCTTTATTTAAACGGCATAAATTATAGAATAAAAGACAAAAGGAAAATTGAATGATGATTGAGGAAAATATCTCCTTGCCATTCCTATGATGGCCTTTGATCAGGCCACGTCTTTGCCATGATTCTCTTCTTCAGCTACTCGGCTGATTTGCCTGTTGCTTTCCTCTTAACTGCTTGAAATTCCAACTTTCTAGAGCTAGGAGTGATCAGTTGTGATGGCCTTAGTGATGTTGTTGAGTCAGTTTTTGACTCATCCATCTCTCACCTCATTGTGTCACACTATTGGAGCCCAATATGCCCTGTAATATTGCCATAGTGCTATATCAGAGCTTTGACTTACAGAAATGTTTTTCTTAAAAGACATTACGAAAATAGCAAGTTTCACTGCCCTTGGCCCCTTTTGTTTAGCCCCTTTCTATTTTCCTCCATGGGACTGAGGGTCATGACCTACTACTTAGCATTGAGGTGCTAGAGCATTTACACCCCTGTCGAGGGCCATTCTTCCTTTGTTAAGTGCTTAATGCCCGAGGTTCTTTAAGTTCCTCTTGACCATGCACTAGCCAAATATCATAGCCCCCTTATTGAAAAATTTTCATGTATTAGGTGTTACAAAGTGTCGACATCTCAACCTCCGATATGATGTCATCACTTCCACGTGGCAACTCATGAGTGGTGACATGTGTCACCTAGATTTTCCTCCTTATTCCCTCTCAAAATGCCAAAACCGCTTGCCATGTGTCCTTCCATACCACCACATCATATTGATGTCATATGCCACTGTAGCTTTATCAGAACCAATCATATGTCGCCACGTGTCCTGCTAGAGGAGAGAGAAAAGGGCCCGCCCACATTTGGTTTTGCAATGAAATCCTTTGTTAATCCTTTATTGGCATTCCCGACAATTTTTAAAATTATTGATGCTTCACCCATATCGCAACTTTTTAAAGGTTGTCACCTGAAGAAGTTTTGATTCCCCGATTTTCAATATGCAAGACCTCCAATGTGCGATCGTCGATATGCTTGATGCTCCGGTGTGCAATTGTTGATCTTCATGATGTCGTTGTACCTCCGATGTTGTTGGACCTCCAATATGCTAGGACCTCTAATAAGCAATTACCGATGTGTTAGGACCTTCGATATGTGATCGTCGATATTCTGATATGCCTTCCCAAGGCTTCAATCCTTGAAACTTTAAAAGACCATATATTTTGATCTAGGAGTCCATTTTTAGACTTCCACATATCATTGGAAAGCTTGTTCAGAGCAATTTCCAATGGAGAGGGTCTGATGTAGGATTTGAATCATTTTGTGGCTTGGAAGATGACTGCAAACTTCTTTGCTATTTTTCACTATGGACAACTAATAACACATTTTGCAGTAAGTGACAATAGATCCTCATAAGGCCTTTATTTTCTTCATTTTCCATTATTTTCCTTCATTTTCATCCTCACATGCAACCTATGACCTTTCACCTCCCTTTTCTCCTAATTTCGATTATTTTCATAAATAAATGTGCCAAAATACCATTTCTCCTTTCCAAATCCTTTGCCAATTTCCTTAGCCATTAATCAACCAAAAGTGATCCCCATCACTATGCTTTTTCCCAACAATCAACTTGGAATAAGTGTCCCATAAATCGTGGTTATTATTTTTCCGTTATTAACTTTTATTACATGGAATTTTCACCAGGGCTATTATAGCCCTGAAGCATCATCCCTTTGTCCTTTGATAGCGTGCCCTACTCCCTTCTTGTCTCCCTTGAGCACACAATGCACTTGGGAAGCCCAAATTCTCTTCCTTCGTCCTTCGGACCTCTTCCCTGCACCCTCATTTAAGCCTTATCTCTCTTGTTGAGTGCATCCTAAGGCCTTGAAGCTCCATCCCTTTAGACTTTCATAGTGTGCCCTTGCACCCAGAATATTTCCTTGCTCTTCTTGAGTGCATTGATAAGACATGAATGGAAAATTTTCATGAAGCATGTTAGAATAATATATTTTTCAAGTTGATGTTTGCTTGCCATGAGTGATTGCAACTGCAGGTATTCCAAGACAACATGAAAAGGATGCATGAGGAAATCTAGCAAAGAGGGCAGTCAAAGGAAGCATTCAAGAATGAAGAACACATTGAAATATTGATGATAGAAGTATCCAAAAATAAGCCATTATATCAAAGACCCTTTGGAGGGTGAAGACGTCAAAAACATGAAAATTGCATGCAATATCGAAGACACGAATGGCAGCCTTGTCACTTATCGAAGAAAGTCCATGTCATCAGTAACTATGAGTCCCAATCATCAATGGTAGTGACTTGTCATGTCCTCATCAGATGATGATGTGAAATTATGATGTAGTGATGTAATTATTGTAAATACAAAGAAGTAGAAGTCCAAGAGTCATGTATGGACAAAAGAGCCATGTGAAGAAGTCCAAAAGACATGTAATTCCAAAATTCATTTGGAAGTTCAAGGGTTATAGAAGTCCAAATGTCATTAGAAGTTGGAAAGTAAAGAGTCATGAGGATATGAAAGGTCATGCCTCAAGTTATAAAAGGAGCCTCATTACTCAAGGACTTTTAACCTTGGCTTCTCCCACAAGGCATTAGAGAGATAGAGATAGTACTTTTGGGGAGCAAGTAGTGGCTCTAATGCTCCATTATTGGAGCTAGTGATGTTCATTGTACTTATGTATCTTAGAACTTTTGCTTAATACTTGAAGCCATTTGGCCAACACATTTTCATGCATGAATCATGGATGTTTTAAGACTATTATTATAATGTTTGTTGTTTATGTTGGCTTTCATATGTACTAAATTAATTGAAATATTTTGGTGACTTTGGTGCTAAACTTGTTGGAAATGTGTTGTGATATTATAACGATCATTGCATCTATGTGAATTACTTCACTTGATTCTTAACGATTATTTCTTATTTATATACATGTGTCTCCACTAGATTAGTACTATTACTTTTCTTTCAGAGGCCCACTTTCTCTTCCTTACAGTGAAAGAACCTTGATACATCTATAATTGAACATTTCACAAGGCACACTCTCTTGTTCATTCAAAATAACATGTGTACTATTCTCTCATGCTAATATTTTAATCCAAGGAAAATCTCAAAGTAAACGACAACTGAGCCATATTTTTGGAAGGGGCTCTTACACCAAACAATATGAGGTCTAATTGGGACCTCGTATCAGGGATATCCACTATATGTTGGCGTTATCCAATGCCATAAACACACGCTAATGGGTTTACCATGGTTAATACAAGGTCATTTGAGTCAGGATCATATTGTTATGTTCTTCCAAGCCAATGTGAACATGTCTTTTACTCAAAGGTTCCAGGTAGAGCGGGTTGGTCATATGTTGTTAGATATGATCCAAGAGGAAGGATGGTAGATTATAATGTAGCAGAAGAAAATGATATTTTTGAAGAGGATGATGGTGTAGAGGAGCATTTAGTTTATGATCATGTGTCAGATCATGAAGATGTCGAAGAAGTTCAAGGAGATGTTAGAGACAATGTTCTTGATGAAGATGATATTGGTGATGTGGTGTGATAATCCCATAGGACTTCAAGGAGCCCAGAGGCCCAATCTTGGCGATTAGTAGCCATTGTTTTCGTTAAGATTTATTCTAACAACTTATTTGTGTTTTCAACATGCCCATTTGCTTGAGGATGGTAGGGTGAATTGATTCACTTCTTAATAGCATGATTCTGTAATGTTATTGAAACACTTGCATAGGTTGGGCTTGCTCTCTTTTTTAGGACACACAATGAAATATTCAAGGAATTTTGTTCGTGACATCTTTTTTTTGAACTATTTTGTTGAATCCTCATAATAAGGTGATTTAGAGAGTGCACAGGGTCATTGTAACTATTATATGCAAGATCATAAGTAGATATATCCTTCTTAATGATTGGTAATTTATAAATTGATTATTATCTCTAATACCACCAATAATTTCCTATCATTTTGTGTCCCATTTTTTGAGTTTTGAAGGGCTTGCAATTTTTCAATGCTATTTTTGAGGATCACCATAATATTCCCACTTAGGGATAGAATTTGATGGCAAAATTGTCATCATGGGGAATTTTGGCTATCAAATATGGTTAACAAATTTAACTTCTCATTGTCAATTGTATGAGATAGGACTAGTTAATGAGTAACAAACTCAACCTTTCTCATGATCAATTTATTTATTTTTTACATCAACGTAGAGTTTTTCCTAGCTATATTCATTTTCTTTCAAAATTTCAATGCCATGAATCATTTTAACATGTTATACCAAGAACTATGAAAAGTTACAAATCCCATTGTTATTCCCACTTTGCAAGAGCAACACAATGTTAACTCTCTGAGTGCCATATAAGTGTTAACATATAAAATTATAAAAATTAAGTTTTTTTTTGTAAGTCGATTGTTTTCTAGTATATCATGAAAATGATACATCGTGGGAATCCCTTCTGAAAATAAAAATGGCCTCAATATGACTAGATTTGTCGGCCTTTAATTAAAAGCAAAACAAAACATAATGCAACTGAGTAAAACAAGGGCTTGATCTATCCAAAGCCCTCTAGGCACAAAATCTATCCAAGAAATACAAAAAACTAGTATTCATCCTTACAATTGAATTGGGTTGGGGGAATTTGCCTCTAGAGCTCTGTCGTTATCATCTAGGCGGTAAAAAGATTCATGAATGTGAGATTCACACCCACCATGTGGGACTCAAAACCATCCATCTAATCTTGAAGTTGTCATTGAACCCTCTAAATGGAAGCCCGACGATCCAAAATACGTCTCTGATTGTGAAGAATATCTGCAAGAAAACTAACCAAGTCTACTTGATCCTCATGTTTCATCTATGCAAGCTGGTCTACAGAGTGTCGGAGGAGATGGATTTTCACCTCAATGGAGTCAAAAGGAGTTGGTAGGTCCACTTAACCAAGTGAATCTCTACGAGGGATAGAAACTCCCCATCCTCCTCATGGATCCCTCTACCTGGGCAGCCTCCTCCCCATTGTGGACAACCTCGTTGGAGAATCATTATGAGAGTGTCAACACCTTCACTTAATTCTATGATTGACCCTTCCCACATGGATAGACTTGGAAACCTCTAACCCTTCACCCCAAAGCCAGACGTTCCTCCGCCCAATCTACTGATGAGGGAAGACGCTCTAGTTTTAGAAATAGGCACCACCCCCATTAAGCAAGAGTTTCAATGTGCCAACAATGCCACCTTTTCAACACCAAGAAATTTGGGTCTAAATATCCCCTCTCCCTCCAATGGGCCCACTAACATATGAGTTGTTATGCCTAATGGTCGACAATACAGTGAACGAGCGGGGCGACTTGCCAAGCTTCCAGGATGAGTGTGTCTACAGTAATTTCAATTCAGTGTGACCCAAAGGAAATATAAGCAAGAGTTAAGAATTGCATGTTGGATAAATGGCAACAAGAGTGCACCCCTATGGTCTATTGAAGACCAATTCTTTCTCCACCAACTAGACCTAGGAGAAAAACTTGTTGCTTGAAAATCCTCCCGCTCTTCTCATCTCCTTGCTTGCTTCACAACAAGGTCCCAAGTGATGAGTACGCTTCGAATTCTAGGAGATATTACAATCATGGATGTTGTTGGAGCTAAGGCTGGAGCCTACCCTCCCCGAGAGGACCTAGAATTGGAGCCGAGGAGACTGTACTCAGCCTGCAAAAGATCTTGTACCTAAAAATTTAATCTCTCATCTCACCACCCTTGCCTTGCCTCCATATCCCTTGTTCCTTATACTAGTGCTTGCATCGAGAATGTTCACCAGGCCTGTTCCCAAGGCCCATTTACTAACCATCCTCTTCATTCATGTTGTCGCAGGTGTGGGGAGTAATGCCCCTTGTCCTACCATCCGCCTCGACACTCACCATGGAAAATTTTAAGGATGGAAGTGTATCTTAAAGTTTAGCAGCCTTGGTGAATCTTATTAGTCCCTAATATCCAAAGTTTAAAATGTTTAATGGTAATTTTGTAAAATTGTTTATATTTATAATTATTTTATATTAGATAATATATAATATTGATGATTTTTAAAGTAAAATAATTTTATACTATAAAATTTGGGCAAATGCATTTTTAGAAAAATGGAAATTGACAAATATTGTTTTTGGAAAAAGCATGGAATATTAGCCCACGTACGAACATTAGCCCCTGAAATTTTCCTTGGCACTCACCCACATCTAGGAATAAAAATTAAGTTCTAACATAAGTTTTAAAATGATAAATATTAAGTTTTAAGTTATATATGTTAAACATTTTAACATATGTAACATTACATATAATATTAAAATACACATAACATTATATATAAAATATTTAACATATATAAAATTAAAATTAAGTTTTAACTAGATTAAATAATCATTCCATCGTTTTTAGCACTGAGACCTATGGACAAAAAAAATGGAGGACCGAGTCTTGTGGAAAAAGGAATGAAGTATTAAGTCTTTGCTTCATTTATTCGTAGTTGGAGCCCTCAGAGAAATTGCGAACTCGTTGTTTCGTTCACTATTTTTTAACCTAGTTTATTTGCTAGTGTTTTGTTTCTTTCTGAAGACCTCTGCTTCAGGAGCCATCCAAGGTTTTTGGAAGTGCCAAAGCAATTCCATCTATTTCGTGATGTTTCACCGTTATAGGAGTATTTTGATTGGAATAAGCCATCCAGAGTTTTGGGAAGTACTGGAGTGATTCCATTCATTTCGCGAGGGTTCACCATTCTAGTATTTGTTAGATTGGAATAAATCATCTAGGGTTTTGGGAAGTACCAAATCCATTCCATCCATTTCTTGAGGGTTCACCATTCTAGGAGTATTTTGATTGGAATATTGGAACGTTGGGTCAGAACAATGCCAAGTCAGATCCTTTGTAGGTATGTCCTCAACCTTTGAATTTCATAAGGGGTTTTAGGTTCTAGTTTTATGTTACCTATCTTATGCAACAAATTTATACCCCCTTCATTCTCTGTCAAGTTTTTAGAAATTGGAACAAAGATGTGGTCATATACATGCACCAATAGAACAACATATAGGCTAATAAAACAATGTAAGATTGCAGGAGGGATCTTGAAATGTGTTCCAACCTTTCTATCCATTGTGTTTCCCTATTTTGTGAAAAAAGTTAAATTTTGTGCAAAGACAACCCCAAACATCAAACATGACATCCAAATTGGTGACAACCCAAGAACAAATTTCACCTCTTTAACCTCTTGGATTGTGCATAGTCATTAGTTATGGATTGTTTTGCACTCATGGTCTAATTCATCTTCAATTATTTCTCTATCAAGAAACATGAAAGACAAGAGTGAGGATATCCATACCAAATCTCTCAGTTCATATAAAACTGGCCATAACAAATTAATCCAACAAGAAGCAATAATGACAAGACTGAAATAAAATAGAATTAGGACTTAAGGATCACTGCATCGTATCTGTGGTCAGCAGGCACCAATATCTTATCCTATATCCTTAAAAAAATAATTTATGTCTTCCTTTATTCCTACAAAGGATTATTTCAACTACCAAGAGCTTCAACATTTCACACATCACAAGGAAAAACCATTGTGACTCCAATAAATTTGATTTGCAACATTGGCCAATTTTAGAAAGGTAAAGTAATTTTAGTGGCAATTATTTCCCATGATTTATTTAATATAAGGGTAAAAACACTAAATGTGAATTGGAAAGAACTAGAGAGGGCTTACCTAAATTGATCAGTAGACATATATTGTCTTCTTGACTCAAATTTCAGAGCTTCTATTTCCTCAATGATAGCTAATTTCTTTGAAGAATAATTTGTGAAACATTGCAACAAAGACATGGATAATTTGAGTGAGAGGACTACCACGGACAATTTATTTTGGTAAAATATTATCCCACACAAGAAGACAAATAGTGCTACTACCATTGTCATAGTAGGAATGCCAAATCCCAGACCCCATCCAACATTGTCTTGAATATACATGACTATAGTGACTCCTACAATAGTACCAATGCATATACCAAAGTACCACCAATTTAAGAATGATCTCTTGTGCTTCTTCTCTTCCAAGTCCTCCTCATCAAATTGATCTAAACCAAATGCTTGTAAACAAGGTTTTTGGCCTCCTTTCCCCAAAACAACCAAGTAGATTGAGAAGAAGAAAACCCCAATCTGGAATGGTGAAGCTTTAGGACAAGATTCTGAGCCATTGTGGCATGGAGGAGGTCTAAAAATCCCCAAAGAGGTTGATAAAGTGACCAAAATTAATCCCTGTAACAATCCATTTCATGCAGTGTTAGTTATTTGGGGTTTTGTACACTAGGTCAAAGAAGAAAAATTAACAACTATTTTGAAATAAGTTGAGGGTTCAATTCACCCAAATACATAGAAAACTTGACGTTATCCATCAAATTTTGAATGAATTCATTGATCAAGTAGTTAGAAAGATAGAGGATTATCCATTTCTTAATGTTGGAAAACTTTAAAAAGCCTTTGGGATGTTTGAAAGTTTAAGCCAGTTAGGTACTCATCAACCCTGGTTCTGACAAAGGGTTTTCTCTTCAAGGTTGATTCTTTGAAATTAAGGTCCATGTTGGCTTTATTGAGTTGGTCCTGACGTAGTCTATCCTTGAACAATCATGTAAGCTCATGTGCCAGTAATATGAGATTTATTGAATGTTAAGTTGTTCACTAGTGTTCCATTTTCATTTGTGGTACTAATCAACCTGGTTCTAAAAAAAGGTTTAATATTCAATGTTGATTTTTCGAAATTAAGGTCCATGTTGACTTTATTGAGTTGGTCTCAACATAGCCAATCCTTGAAAAATCATGTAAATTCATGTGCAACAATATGAAATTTATTGAATGTTAAGTTATTCACTAGTGTTCCATTTTCATAATGGTACAAATGCATGCCATAAGTTTATAAGGAGAGGATATTGGATGAAATACTAAGTTTTTATTGCCAAATAATTACCTCTCAAAGTAAATAATGTAATCTCTAAAAATTCCACTCATTATTGGGTTATGTTTCTAAACACTTTGAATTTCAAACTTTGGATTGATTTTCACATTCTACTCACTTCATATTTTACCACAGATTCTGCAATTTGAACATGTGCCAAGAGGAATTTTGGTAACATCATAAACTTCACTCTTAGGTCTTCTTCAAGGAGTGATCTTCATGCTTCTTCCAATCAAACCAAAGCTCTGATACCATGTTGGAATTGTTCTCTCCATTCGTATGGTGTGACTTGGAAGAGTTGTAAAGATTTGGAATAAAATAACTTTATTCATTGTCTAAGCTATTTTGGAATGGTTATGCTACTTTGTTGAATGTGTGGTAGATGTTTTTGGTGCATATTGGTGATTTTATTATGCCTTTTAGATTGTCAAAGTTGACTGAGGTAACAATGGGTACTTTGTCAAAGTGAACTTGGGATCTCACAACTTGTGCTTCAAGACTTTTACACCAAGTGAGAGCCTAGGAGGTAACACCTTAAAGCTTCTAAGGATTTATTTCAACTATTTTATTGAGGTTTCTAGTATTTTATAAATACATTTTATTGAGAGGTAGTAGGTAATTGAAAGCTATAAAAGGAGGAACTCTTCTCATTTGAAATTCAGAAGTTCAAGAGGAGGAAATACCCTTTATGAGGCCAATTCCATCATCATTTTGTAGGTGAAAGGGAATAAAGGAATTTTGGTGAAGTTATTTCATCACAACTTATTTTGTTATAAATCACATTGAAGTTTGGGTTTCCAAATTAAATCTATTGGTGTATCCCTCATTCTAGGGTTGTATACACATTCTCTATGGGTTTTTTGTACTTCGACAAGGGATTTTAAGAAAAGTGTTTCATCTCTATTTATCTCTTGATGTAAACAAATATCATAATGAAGAAAAGGTTGCATCTTGTTCTATTTCTGAAGATTGTTTGTTGCTCTCTTTTTCATTAATTTTTGCACAAAATAATAGTTGGAATATAATTGAAATAATAGTTGGCATATAATTGGAGGTGAAATAACATCTTTATAGCCTTTTCATTCATCTTTATGTATTAATGTGGTTGATTTAATTGGTAAGGTTTATGTTAGTCATCTTGTTGGACTCTAGTTAGTCATATTTAGTTGAGTGGAGAGAGTGCATGGATCTTGTTCACTTCACTTCAACTAAGTTGCATGAGGGAGTTAAACTAGGAGTGCATGGATTTTTCTCTCTCTTACACTTCACCTTACTCCACTCCATTAGAAAGAATGCATGAGGCACTTGAGGAAAACGTGTGGAGTTAGCTTCAAATCACCTCTCTTCACTTCACTTCAACCAAGATGCATGAAAGAGTTCAATTGGGCATGTTTGAGATCACTTCACTCCACATCACTTTTTAGTGGGTACATGAGTTGAATGCATGGACTTTCCTTCACTTCACTTCATCATAAGTCAAGGAAGGCACATTGCATGGGAGTGGTGCCTCCTTTAGGAGGATCAAATTTCTATAAAGTGAGGTTTAATGGCCATTGTTTGGTAGAATTTGTTTGATAGTAATAAACAACACTTCATCTCTATCTCTTCTTTACTTCTTTCCTTGCTATCTATACTATATGAAAGGTAGGTTATTGCAATCTATTTATTTCACTACTTCCAAGAATGTTTATGAAAGGAAAAGAAAATGTTTTCTTTATTTCACTACTTCCAGGAATGTTTATGACAGGAAAATAAAATGTTTTCTTTCGCTGAAGATATATTTCAGAAATATTGGTAAGGGTTGAAAAGAAGGTAGGAGATTATTTGTTTAAATAATTGAAATAACTTAATGTGAGATTGATTATTTGTTTAGATAATCGAAATAACTTTTATTTTGTTGAAATATGTAGTCTGGGGGACATGACCACAATGATCCTAATTGGTTTGATGATGATGAGTTGTTCATTTCTCTTGACCCAATCGTAACAATCAATAAGCTTGTGGTTAGAACAAACAAAGAACTTGTTTGTTTGATTCACATTAGAGATAAAAGTCCTAATGTTGAAAATATTATCAACATCTTCAGAGATATCAGGTAATAACCATATTTTAAAGTGATTTTTTTATGTCATAAGTTCAATTATGAATGTTTGTTTTTTAAATTTTACATTATCTAATCGAAAAAACATTTTCTTTCTTATATAGGATTTTTTGGCAAACATCACACCACGACATACGACCACCATGAGCCATCTTCTAATGGTAGAGAATGTCATAAATGAGGGTCCTCTACCAGAGGAGGAGCACAGGGCAGCCATTCTAACACAATCGACTAGGGCATGAGGTAAATAAAACTCTAATGCTCTTTCTATTAATGAAATACTTGTAATAATAATAACAAAAATTATCAATTTAACATTTCTTTCTTGTTATATTTTATGATCCATCACCTCTTGCAACAACCTCGAGAACATCCTGAGTACATGACTAGGCCATCAAAAATAAAGAAAAAGAAAAAGAAATGATTGTACTAGTTATATCATTAGAAACATCATGTACCATATTATGAAAATATATTTTTGATGATAAAATTTATTGAGATGAAGTATTTTGTGTCTATGATTAATGAATGAATGAATGTTATATGTTAATGAATGATTTCTATATGTTTCTTTATGCATGAATATTGATGTCTTCTTATAAACTTTTTTTATAGTAGATAGATTGGATAATGGGGAATGGAGAGTAATGTGGGGGGGAGGGGACATAAGATCTTCCACCTTCACATGGTTGGCCCTGTCCAGTAGAGAATAATTTAGGATTTTTATAGTCTTGAAGCAAACCTCCCTCATTCCAACAAATGAACAACCAATACAATGTTGACTTCATTGCTACTTCGTCAAATCGAGGAATGTTTTCTCCAAGATTAGAATACTCCAATAAATTATTCTTGAAACTAAGAGGAGTTAATTTAGGAATTCACGTGCCTCAATATTGTCTAATTTTTATTTATTCATAAAAAAATCTTAATTTTTTATTATTATTTTGCTTATTCTTTATCCACCTTTAACACATTTTAAGTGCATTGTAGGTATTCATGTTCCATAAAGTTGTCGTCGACAAATGTAAAATGTATGGAAAGCAAGTGGACGAGTTGCTCCCCTTAAGTAGCTATTCCTTGTTAGGTGTGCACCCTACCTTTTTTATTTCAATTCTGGTCCTCCTTTGTTGTCAGTTATTTGCTAGTCATTTTTCAGTTATTACAGTGCTTGGATTCCCAAGAGAAGGATCTCATAAGTTTTCTTGCAAATTGTTTCTGTTGTCAAAGCTTTCATTGTGCTAACATTGTTCATGATTGTCCAAGTATGGAAATGCAAATTTCTAGAAGATATTTACAAAGCTTTTTTACTACTTGTCATTGACAACATTACTAGTGAGTAGACTTTTGAATATTCTAACAGATGTGGAATTCATTCAATTGATTTTTTTCAACGTCTTGTTTTTGTTTTACTTCTACTGTCGATGGTGGTTCTTTCCTTCAAACATTCTACTTTTTTTTTTTGTATGACAATGCCAATGGGGGGATTTCAACAATTGTATATCAATGATAAGTCCTTGTATCTTTTTCTCTTCCACTTTGTGATATGAATTCATTATAGGTGTATTAGTGTTATTAATAAGCATCAAAACCAAAAAGGTCTTCTATAAGGCTAGAAATTCCTTTGGCTATGCAACACTCTTCCATGACAACCTTTTGTTATCAAAACCTAGGTATGCCTTGCAACCCCCCTAGCATGAAAGAGACAAAGAGCACATAGACAAGAAACTAATCAAAACCATCCATCAGAGAGGAAAGACACATAATACTTATCTTTTGCAAATAATCATCCCCTTCTTAATTCATGGACTACATGCATCCACTTTGCAAGATTCATCCTACAATCTTGTAAGACCACCTCATTCACATAATCATGCATGGGTTAGGGTTTTGATTTATTTATAGCATAAGAAATCAATCCTAGGGTACAAACCCTAGATCCTTCTAATTCAACCCTTGGCTAGAGTTCATAGATCAACATACTCAAATAATCAAGACCTTTTCTTTCAGCTTCCTCTCAACTCACTAGGGTTCTAAATTAGTAGGAGCCCAAATGAAAAGACCCTAGATTCAATAATAAACCAATAGATGTACTTGAAATCATATTAAGCAATCAGGCTTAGTATCCAAGAGATTATCAATACCAATAGTAATCAAAGATAGGAAATACTTATCCTTTCAAGAAAATTCATCTCCCTCTTAAACTTGAGCAATGAAGGTTTCCTTAATCATACTTTAAAAGGGTTTCACAATGTGCTTTGACCTTCCAATGGAACTAGGTTCTTAGACCTTTCTCAATAATATTCATATTGTCTTGATCATGGTCAAATCCAACACACCCTGTTCATCAAACTTTTTCAGGAGCCAACCTACTTCATGTCTATCAACACAAGTTATCATATCTTCCTCTAATGCATCAAAAATTTGTTTCTTATTTACCATATCCAATTCTCAAGTAGAAACAGCTAGTCACAACTATCAAACAATATCTAGAATAATCAGTCGACTGAGCATAACATGACAGATCAACTCTTTCATTTCATCCTTTTGTTTCCAAACCCTAGGTAAGCCTTGCAATCCCCTTTGACATGAAAGAGACAACGAGCACATATAAAATAAACTAACCAAAACCATCAATCAAGGAGGAAAGACACAAAATACTTATCTCTCGAACATAATCAACCCCTTCTTGATCCATGGACTCCATGCATTCACTTTGTTTGCTTCATCATACAATCTTGTAAGACACCCTCATTTATAACATCATGCATAGGTTAAGGTTTATGTTAGTGGAAGCAATCAATCCTAGGGTACACTAATACACATGGGTGGAAAATCCAATAGATGAATCCGACAGTACGGATAAAATCGGAAAAAACTATCGGAAGTTAAATGCATTTTTTGCTTCTTTGTTTTTTTAATCCCAATGTTCGTCAGATATCTGACATAATTTCCTTTATCGTTGAATATTTGACGTTAGTTTGACAACATTGAATATCTGACGAATGTCAGATTGTCATCGAATAATGGTGAATTCTACCATTAATGGATTTTTTACATTGGATAATGTGTAATATTGAACCACTTTACATCGTAAATTATAACGAAAATATATGATATATATATATATATATATATATATATATATATATATATATATTGTGTGTGTGTGTGTGTCTAAAGGCATGAATATCATATAACTTCGACATAGTTGCTATACTTGTGACGGTTTTGAAAGGTTGTAGGCCTATTTTGAGGTTAATTTTTGAAGAAAATCATCACTGAAAGTTTGGTGAGGAAAAATGTCACATAACATTCCTCAAGGAGGCCAAGGAGACATGGGATCAACATCGGGGGCTTCGAAGGATCAAAAATGTTATTTCCCATGTAAAAGATGCAAGAGCTTGAAGATAAGGAGACTTCTAATAACAACAACTAAAAAACATTGTAGAGACTATGGACACGTTGAAGGTGGGCATGAATATCATCCATTAGTAAGTTATTCATTATATGTCTTTGTATTGTAGATTGTTTTTATAAATGTTTATATGTATATTGTATTTTAGATTGTATGTCTTTGTATTGTCTTTATATTGTAAATGTTTATATTCTTTTGGGAGATATTTGACCTATGTTGTCATCTTGATGTGGAGAAATATTATTTGATTATTATGGTTAGGGTCGATTCATGGGTTGTTACACAGTAATTTGTCACCGACCTCATATCAGTCCCCGAGCAACATCTCCGATGTGTCATACATCAAATAAATATGTCCATATCTTCCCACTCATTCAAGAATATTAAACAAGTGCTCTCTAATATTGAAGATTGACCCTTTTACCTATGTTTCTACATCATCACAAGTGAACCCTACTCTTCCTACAACGATTCTCTATGTTGAACTATACCATCGCGACGTCGTCGCAGGGGTACACGTGTTTCCTGTGATGGTCAAAATTTAGGGCTCGGCGCAAGTCCTCAAAATATTTCTTGCGACAATTGATCTGCATACATTTCTTCCTTGCGACATCGTTGCTGAGCCCTAGTGTATGACTTGTGATGATCTAGATATGGCAAATTCATTCAAACAGTTGGCCTTCTAGGTGATTCTAGAACTGGTTGTTGGGTCAAGTTGGTTCGCCTTTCCTCCTCTGGGATGGTAGTTCCACCTTTTGAGAAACCTCCTTTGAGGATAAGTTCCCTCTCCCTCATTTCATGGAGGCTCCTCCTCCTATAAAAGCACTCCCCATTTCTATGATCAACTAGTTCTTGGTTTTTGGATTGGAGCAAATTAGCTAGCTTTGGTGTGAGTTTGATAGTTTGCAGTGTGAATTGCTGATAGTTTAGAAATTGGTTGTGGATTGCCTTAGCTTTGTACTAGAGCTTGTGAGTGAGAGAGAGTTATCATCCATTTGGGAGACCCTTTTGAGATTGAATGCTTGAAGAAGCATACCGACTGGACCCTTCAAGAAGGCTTGCGACGTCAAGGCTTGGTTGTAAGCTTTGCTTTTGATTCATTTTAATACAATCAATGATGATTTCCTATGTCTTGTACAAAATATACTTGATAGCTTATGGTTCCTTGACTTTGTAATTAAATAGATCATTGTTGTTCTCGATTACGTGTTCTTTTGTTCTCTTGTGTTTTTTTAGATTGATTGCTCATTGAGGACAAGGAAGCGATAGCTAAGGCGGCGCAACGAAAGCTCCATCGAACACCGGTTTGAGGTAGGCTCTTTCAACAATGACTGTTTAAGGAAATTAGTTGTTGTTTTGTTCTGTTGTGACTAGACCCACTCTAGGGCTAGAGGGGTTGCCTCTATCCACAGAGGTAACATTTCCTACATCACAAGCTAGCGACCATACTGGGGAGTCCTTTGTATGTTTTCTCTTGAGTTGTTTCTGATATAGTGTCTCTTGATTTTGGGGCTGAGCCATCAGTATTCTGGGTTACCTGGGTCAATCTGGGATTCTCTCTTACTATTTGAGAAATTAGTCTGGTGTCCTTCAGGTGTTTTTACTTTGTTTTTTTCTCTTAATTGAGATCGTCGCTATTGATAGCTTAACAGCTGCAATGACGTCGCACCTGTCCTCTTTAGTAAACCTGCACATTGCAGATATCCTGTCGTACAGTTGCGACGATTCTTGAAATCGGACCGTCGCAGAAGATAGGTGTACCCCTGCAACGATGTCACCTAGTTGTTGGCTTTGTGCTTGCGACGATTGGCTTTTCATCCCAAGTTGCTAGTTATAGCCCCACGATGATTCCTGTACAAGTTGTTTTTACAACTTTACCTCCTGAATCAGCCAGTACTGCTTGCCCCTTGCTGTTTCTTGCCTCTCATCAACTTGTTTTGGTTGTGTTTGGTTAAGGTATTTTCTCTTTGGTTTCATTGAGTGAGTCTTGTGTTTTTAGACTGTGTGACCTAGCTCTGTTAAAGGTTTCATCAAGAAGTCATTTGTTGAGTTACCCGTCTGTCCAAGATTCGTCCACAACCATCTGATTGATTTGCTTGAGGCCATTTTACTGCTTGTTTTCTTGCTGATTGGTCTTTAGTGCTTGGTTATTGAACCAGTTCTTCTTATTGATTTGATTTCCACACTATCAAACATAGATCACATTTGTTTGGATCAGTCAGTTTTACACTTGCTTGTTTGTCATTAAAATTCCAAAAAATAAAAAATATTGCATTCATATAGCATACGAAAGTGAAAGTGCATTTGCATTACTGAATTTTCATGATTGAGAAATTGGAAAGCAAACTTTAAATCTTTCATTAGTAGTTGTGAGATAAGTGAATCGATGCATTGAGTTTCTTAGTGCTTGCATTTGCTTGTCTTGGTTTGCGTTCACTTGGGAATGAACTCTTTGCCCTCTTTTAGGTAGTTGTTCATCGAAACAAATGATTCTTTTACTCATTGTAGCTGAATCCTAGGAATTGTTGTGATACATTCGGTAGGGCCTAAAAACTGAAACTTAATTCAAGACTAACTCTTAAAATCAATTGAATGAACCTAACAACACATTAGAACTTAACACACATTATCTAGAGGTCTAGGCTAGAGACGTGCTCTGGCGTCGTTAAACCTAGTCACTATTGTTTTTGCTTAAATTTGGGTGATTCCTCCTTCTGTGATTCAATAGCTACTAGTACAGATGTGTGCTTCCCGTATCGTCAAGTATATATCGGGAGACCCCACTAGGTTATCATCCTACATCCATAGGAAGCCGAGTCTACCACCTTACGAACCGTAATGCACCAAACACAGCATTCGGGAAGACTGACTGTCGTGGTCATTTTTTCTTTCATTTGATCACTAAGGTGTATATGCAGTTTTACAGTTTTTCTGGTAAACTTCTTGTCTAGTTCTCTAGTGTAGTCACTTTCATTCCTTTTCGACTCCTTAAAAGAAAAGGATCATCTGAGCACTTGTCCTTTTAGGCTCATTAAATATTCGAAGGCGACTAGAGTCATCTTTTTTCCTTTTTCTCGACTCTTTAAAAATGAAAAGGTCAAGTTTTGTTCCTATGTCATAAAAATTTATTTGACCACGCTCACATTTTCCCTGTTAGTCTTGATTATGTTTTGGTTTGTGTAGAGTTGTTTCCCTACTTGATTATCTCTTTTTCCTAGGACTTTTGAGTTAAATCATCTTGGAGGAATCACCGATCCCATCTCTTGTACCAAGCGACCAAGGCTCCGCATCCCCTGTCGCTTCTGAGGTATCGGCGGTTAGTGATACCCTTCCTATTATCCTGAGTATTCAACCTCTTAACTCTCGCGCTCCAGAAGGGGAACCTTACGATATCAATTGGAATCCTATTTGGGAACCTTCAGAAGAGGACTTCCCGGTTACTCCCCCTAGTGTTTTAGCTGCAATGTCTTCTTCCGACATGGATGAGACAGCCCCTGTGCCTAGTGAAGAGAACCTTGTGTCAAGTGGTGAAATTCCTCTATCCACGGAGGGTTTCCCCTTTCGCATCACCTCTCTTGGCGTGACATTGCCCCTACGCTATCGCGCCTTGTATGACGTCATGAGTTCCCTGTCTCTTAATTCGAGTTCTATGTGGTCTCGTACTATAGCCCCCACCTTAGAACCTTTCATACCTCGGATTCACAATATGCCTGTCATGTCTGTTCTGTCCATACCTACTGTCTGTGTGGCCTCTATAACTCCTGCTGTTAGTGTTGTTGCTACATCCTTGGTGGTTACCACTATTGTTGGGCCCTCAGTCGGTCCCACTAGTGGTGGTCCTTCCACTTCGGCATCTGGAGTCGTAAATCCCACCGGTAGTATTCCACTCTCTTCTGGTTCCATTCCAGTAGGGTGGACATATGAGCAATACATGTATGCTCTTCAAAACCTGGATCCACATAATCCATTGCATTATTACGATCCTCGAGGGACTCATATTTATCATACTGGATCCCTCCCACTTCAGCCTACGGTTGAGGTTTCCATTCCGTTATCTGTTGCCTGGGCTCGTACTACTTACCATGGTGGCCAAGAGCAGCCTTCCGCTTTCCAAGGACCGCCATATCAAGGGCAGCCGTATCAAGGGCAGCCGTATCAAGGGCAGTCGTATCAAGGGTAGCCATATCAAGGGCAACCGTATCAAGGGAAACCTTATCAAGGACAACCTGCTGGCCTACAAGGACAACCCTTACAGGGACAACCTTCGGCCTTTACAGGTTCCTCTTTTACTTACTTCGGGCAACCTTCTGGTCAACCAGGTCAGCCTCAAATCCAACCAGGCCAACCTGTTGCTCAGCAAGGTCAACCCTCTGGACAAGTAGGCCAGTCTCAAATCCAGCAAGGCCAGCCTACTGTCTAGCCTGGTCAACCCTCTGGACAGGTAGGCCAGCCTCAGATTCAGCAAGGCCAACCTACTGTTCAGTCAGCTCAACCCTCTGGTCAACCAGGCCAGCCTCAGCTTCAACAAGGTCAACCTATTACCCAGCAAGCTCAACCTTCTGGGCAAATAGGTCAACCTCAATATCAACAAGGCCAGCCTTCTAGCCAGTTGGGTCAACCTCAATTTCAACAAGGACATCCATCTGGTCAAATCAATCCATCTCCTAGTCAACCAGGCGCTCAAGCACTCATTGTTTCTCAAGCCCCACCCAGTTTCCAGACTCAGGCTAGACTCCAGACCCAACCTGCTTATCAAATGCAACCTGGGCCTCAGGCACCATTTGGAGCTCAGCCGCAATATGGTCTTTAAGCACTTTAGCAACCCCAAGGGCAGCCTTAGACTACTCCATATCAAAATTATCAGCAACCACATGTCAATCCCTATCAAAATTTTTAGCATCATAGTCAAGTTAGTACCCAATGGGTTGCTGGTGGTCAAAACTCAGGTCAACCGTCCTGTTATACTTATAACCCCTATGGGTAGAACCCTTACGGACAAAACCCTTATGAGAAAAATCCTTCTAGTCAAAACCAATGGGGGCAACAAGGGGCTGGATAGAACCCTAATGCTGGCTCTTATCAAAAGCCTATGATGTCCTTTAACCCTCAATTACCTTTCCTGGCAACTGTGGAACTGCCTGATGTGTCCAAGCTGACAAAGATCCAATCCTTCATAATCCATATTGGCCACCAATTCCGACCAAAATACTCGGTGATTGTCCTAAATTTGACAGTAAATCTGGAGAGGACCCTCAAGCTCATGTCATGACTTATCACTTCTGGTGCTCATCTAACTCATGGCTTGATGATTCTATCTGCCTTCGTCTCTTCCAATGGACTCTCATTGGTTTTGCCGAAAAATGGTAGATTGAGCTTGCTCGTGGAACTTTCGAGGATTTCAATTCGCTGGCAATGGCATTTCTTACTCACTTTCAGTTACCGATTTGTTATGAAATGGGCACACACCTCCTTACATCCTTGAAACAAGACACGATGACCCACATCTCTGATCATATTCATGAATGGAGAAGGCAGCGTCATTTGATTAAGTTCTAGATCCCTGATCAGCTTCTGACTGACTGGTTCACAACCTCGTTTGTCGGTCTAATAGCCTACGATATTGCCATGGGGGCATGTGTTACTGAAGAGCAAGCTATCACGTGTGCTCAGTATCTTGACTTGGTTTATTCCCAGTCCGGTACACTGTATGATTATTTTCCTGATGCTCCGCGTCCCAGAACTTCTAAGGCTCCGTCAATGCCATTTGTCGATGGTGTCATTGGTTCCATTACTTCATCTTCCCGAAAGTCTTCCGCGACCCCTGTGAAGCAAAAATCTACCACTCCAAATGAAAATGCTTCTCAGGCCCCGTCTAATCCTGGTAAAACTTCCGAATTAAATGTCGTCTAGTCCACCGTGGCAAACAAACCTTCGAAAGGTAAAAAAAAGGGTAAAGGCAAAAATAAAGCTGATCTCCTGAAGCAGGATCCTCCTAAGCCTTCGGCCATTGAAGGTACCAAATGCAAACCCAAGTACCCTTGTCTCATTTGTGATGAGGATCACTATACTAAAGACTGTCCTAGATAGTCTGAGGTTAGTCGTTTGCTTAAGGGCACCCCTGGAACTCCTGTTGTGCTCAAGGAGCCTTTTCCCTCGCAACAAACCCAAATGGTGGTCGATCAACCTCAGTCCTCTTCCACTTTTGGCTCTCAAGTTTTCATGGTTGGGACTATTCCCATTCATATCAGTACTCGATCAAAAGAATACCCTCCTCCCACTGGGAAGGAACCTGAAGTCCCTTCAAGTGTTCCTTCGTCCAGTACTGGCCCTCTCCATATAGAGCGGCCTAGTACCGAGTCCATCATTCGACCTCCTACCAAGGGTGTACTCTAGAAATCTTCTTACAACCCTAATGCTCATGTCGTGTAACACTATAGCATTGTTGAGGACTTA
Organism: Pinus tabuliformis; assembly: GCA_031772625.1. NCBI lineage: Eukaryota > Viridiplantae > Streptophyta > Pinopsida > Pinales > Pinaceae > Pinus > Pinus tabuliformis. The sequence goes on along the minus strand of CM062817.1, from coordinate 1,204,638,712 downwards.
GCCCAAGCCCCTTTGGCTATGTCCACTTTGGAAGTCCTCCAGAGTTGTCCCTCCCAAAGGAAGTCTCTACTATCAGCCATTGGTGGCATTGACCTGGCCGATTCAGATTTAATCACTTTCGATCTTGACAATCATGTACCGTGATTGCCTCATCAGATTGCTTTCCTCATTCAAGTCATCATTAACTCGAAAAATATTCATCGCACTATTATTGATGAGGGTACCTCCACTTGCATCATGTCTATTGCTTGTTGGAAGGCTATCGGTTCCCCGACGTTGAGTCAATCTCCCAATACCTTGGAAGCCTTTGATGGAAGAGATTCCCATCCTTTCGGTATCCTCCCACATTTTCCCATCACTTTAGAAGGGAAGACAGTTGAGGTTGAAGTCGAAGTTGTTGATGCAAATTTTACTTACAACCTTCTCTTAGGCTAAAGTTAGACATATGCCATGCGTGCTATGGCTTCATCTCTATTCCATGTCCTTCGTTTTCCCCATCAAGGGAAGATTATCACGATTGATCAACTGTCCTTTTTTGCCTCTTCTTCTTCGGATGGCAACGTGCCTTTTGTGGAGCATACCTCGGTCCCCTATGAAAGTGTGGGTGCTGGACTTTTCAAAGATCCTGCCCTTATGGGTGTCTTTTCACTCCCACCTCCCAACGTCGCCCCCATTAATATGATTTCTGTCTGTTCTGATCCTTGGGTTCTTCCTCCCATTGATCAAGTAGACTCTTGGGGTGACATCATGCTATTGAGTCCTGTCGAGCTCAACTATGTCGAAATTGTTTCCACATCGGCTTCATCCTTCGATCCTGCTCCATCGAGCAGGCCTCTCGACACGTATGTACAATCCCCTTGGCTCAGAGATAGTGTTTCTTCGGATCCGTTAAAGGAAATCTTTCCTTCCAATGAAGCAATTTTAGAGACTATGTCTTTCGAGTAACCTGCTTGGTTCGATCATCACCATCGCTCCTTTTTTCTCCCAAGCCATGGCGCCATGACTACCTATCTAGAGAATTTTGCCTCTTGTATCCCCTCTCAGCCTCTTCAGACGCCTATTCAAGTTCATGAAGTTTTCTCTGAAGGCAATATGGGGAACATTACACAAACGATGCCCATCAACATCTCTGTCAAGCCAAGGATTGTTGAGAGTATCCACATTAGACTATACTCCAGAGGATATTCAGCGTTATACCGATCTTTTCAGAGAATTTTGCGACGTTTTCACTTGGTCATATGAAGAAATGCCTGGTATTGACCCTAGTACCATGGTACATGAGATCCATATGTATCCTGGCGCCAAGCCTATTTGACAACGTTTATACCTCATGCACCCGAGAAAGGCTGTGGCTATTAAGGGAGAAGTTGAAAAACTTCTCATGGCCGGGTTTATCTATCCTATCCTATTGAATGACTGGATCTCTAATATTTTCCCTGTGACCAAAAACCAGGGCACTATTAGGGTTTGTGTTGATTACCGTGACATCAACTGCGCGTGTCCAAAGGATAATTATCCCACGCCCTTTATCGATCAGCTCATCGATGATTGTGCTGGGAGTGAAATATACTCATTTATGGATGGCTTCTCTGGTTACAACCAGATTAATATTTCGCCTGCAGATCAACACAAAATTGCCTTCATCTGCCTGTGGGGTACTTTTGCTTACAAGAAGATTCCTTTCGGCGTTAAAAACGCCGATGCTACCTTCCAGCGAGTAATGTCTTATGCATTTCATGATATTTGTCACATTGTTCAGCCATATCTGGATGACCTCCCGGCTCATTCAGCTAAACGATCTAACCATCCAAACCACCTTCATGAGATTTTTCTTCACTGTCGACATTACCATATCCGTCTTAATCCGCATAAGTGTGTCTTCTGCATCGAATCCGGCAAACTTCTTGGGTTTGTCGTCTCTAAAGAGGGCATTTGTCTAGATCCCCTCAAAGTTGAAGCTATCCTAAATCTCCCTCCTCCTGCCTCTTTGCAGCAATTGTAGAGTTTGCAGGGCAAAGCCAATTTCTTACGTCATTTTATTCCTAACTACACCGAGATTGCTAAAGGCTATACGCAGCTCTTAAAGCGTGACACTTCCTTTGTTTGGGATGCCACTGCCCAAGAGTCATTCGAGCAACTCAAGGCACTCCTTGTTTCTACTCCTTTATTGCGTCCGCCTGATTACCATCGTGACTATACTCTTTATCTCGCTACTGCCGACAGCACTATTGGCATGGTTTTGGTTCAAGACGATGACAATGGTTCCGAGCACGTTATTTATTATCTCAGCCGCAACCTCCTTGATACAGAGACTCGATATGCTTATGTTGAGAAGCTCGCCTTGGCAGCCGTTCACGCTGTCCAACATTTCTGTCATTATATTTTGTTGTGCATGATGACAGTGATTTCTGATTGCAACCCGATGACGTACATTTTGTCACGTCAGTTGTTGGGGGGCAAGTACTTGAAATGGATTGTTATCCTTCAAGAGTTCGATTTGGAGTTTACTACCACCAAGTCCAAGAAGTCCCTTGTCTTCACTGAATTGATTTGCTCATTACCGTCCGCTACCGCTCCCTCTCGGTTAGAGGATCGCATTCTGGATGATACCCTTTTCTTGATCAGTACCCTCGATCCCTGGTACGGTGACATTATTGTCTACCTCTAGACGTCCTCCTTCCGTCCTGATTTGTCCAAGGATGCTCGGCGACGTATTCGCCATCATTCTCAGCCTTATCGCATTATTGGGGACACTTTGTACCGTCTCGGCATTGATTCAATTCTCCGCCGTTATTTGACGTTCGAGGAAGCTGAACGAATCTTGAATGACTGCCACTCTAGCGCTTGTGGTGGTCATATGTCTAGTTATGCTACTGCCCAAAAGATCCTCCGCGCTAGTTATTTTTGGTCCTCTATTTTCAAGGATTTCATTCTCTCTCTTTGTTCCTGTCACGCGTGCCAAATTTACCAACAGAAGATGCATGTGCCACCCTCCCCTTTGCACCTTGTCATTACCGTAGGCCCTTTTTCTAAATGGGGCATAGAGTTTATGACTTGTAACCCTTGCTCGGCCGGGAGGCATGGGTATATTATCGTTGCCATCGATTATTTTATAAAAAGGGTCGAGGCAATGCCTACGTTATCTAATGATAGTAAGACAGCAGCTTAGTTTTTATTCAATCATGTAATTACTCGATTCAGAGTCCCTCAGGCTATTGTCACTGATCACGGTTCTCATTTCTTTGGCCATATGATGACTGAGTTAACAACCCAGTTAGGCTTGCGTCACGATAGCTCGATGCCTTATTATCGTCAGGCCAATGGCCAAGTCAAAGTCGTCAACAAGGTGTTGGTTAGGATGCTTCAGTGTACCATTGGAATGCACAAGTCTAATTGGCATTTGATGTTGTTTTCTACCTTATGGGCCTACCATACCTTGTTACAGGGAAAAGTGTCTATTTAGAACTGCTCTATCCCACTAAGGTGTGACAGCTGCCTTAGAAACAAACAGAGAAAAGCTACTTTTGTATTTCCTTTATGAATTATAGATAGAGAGGAATAGAAAGACCAACCTCTGTCTTGCGCTAATCCTTCGATTCGATCCCTCTCTTCTTTGATAGTCCCCAGCTACCTGCTCCCTTGCACGCCCAGCTTCACAAAGTACCTGTAAGATCACAGAAGCATAGCACTATACAAAGACATGGATCTATAATCATAAACAATCTAGGATCAGATGTAAATTGACCATACAAATGTAACAAGCATCAATGATACAAAAGCATGGAGGAAAACTCAAATAGATTTTATTGATAAAACAAGAAAAGATCCAGGAGGAGTTACAACCGGTTGTTCTGACCCAGCATCAACCTCCCAGCAAAGAAGCCCCTCTTCACCTCAAACAAAGCTTAGATCACCCAACAATCTGATGTTTGTCTCTAGAAACCAACAACAATTCCTTACAATATGCAACTTCCAGCCTCCGGATCTCTGGGATGAGGGATCCATATATAGATATCTGTAAGGGGGATGAGTCAGCTTGTGATTTGATTAGTGTCTTCTCTTTGATAGTTCTTGCTTCCACTTGGAGACTGAGGGCCTCTTACTCATCCTTGGTCGAATTCAGTGAGGCAAGTGTCACAGGAGAAGATTCTGGAAGCTTCCATTGCCTCTCCACCTCGCGGAATGACACTGCCATTTGTCATTTCTCGCCCATCGCACCCCACAGAAGGGACTTTTGAAATGCAACGCACCCTCACAGTGCATTTGGGTGAGATGCAATGCACCTAGCCAGTGGAGCAGCTGCAATGATCCTGTTTTGACCAATTCTGAGTAGTTTTTCATGGAGAACTTCTGGGAGAAGCTGTAATCTGTTGACCTTGTTCCTTTAGGGGTTAGAACAACACTTTTAGGGACTTAGGAGCCCTTGGTTTATGGACATTTCATGCTTGGGGTTGTAGGGCACAAAAATGTCTATAACAGTTGCCCCCTAAAGTATGAGGCTGTTAACCTTTTGGTGTCGAGTGAAATGCTTTATTATGAGGATCCGAAGTTCTTTCAATGCTGGGAGGAGACCTGTAATAAGATACAATACAATACATTATCTTCATAATATTTTCATGATCTAGCTGAGGCAGGCATTCCCATGCTCAGCTTTATAAATTCATTTTCATGTACATAGGACAGACAATCGTCTGAGTGTAGACTGATGATTCTGGTAGAGCCATCATCCTTTTGGTAGGATGATTATCTGTGCTGCAATGATGTACATTTAATGTCTTTATTTCCCTGAATATATATCGCAGCCCGGATGGATGAAACTAGATCCAGGGTCTTCAATCTCGTCTGATCTTCACTCGAAGTACAAGTCGATCCATGTGAGAAATGTTCTGAAGTCGAACATGGAAAGACATCACTTGATTACCAGTCAATGATGTAAACTGTTAACAAGCGCGAGAGGAATCACCGATAATGATAATGACCCTCAAGGTACTGCAGTACAATTCACGTGGTGTGAATAAAGGACTTGGCGTTGAACACCACGCAAAATCTTTCAGTCGAAGGCCATTGATGTAAACTTGTCACCGAAAGTGAGAAACTTGCCTTTGAGGCATGCAAGCTTCAAAGTACTGAATGGGGTGTTCCTAGATCAACTTCTTGGATAATGAGCTGACGTCGACAAGAAGTGATCCGTCACAGGAGGGCCTTAATGAATCCCACATCAATGACACGGAACGGAGCAAATGATTTTAATGGAGGTGAAAACGATCTGGTGATATAAGGTTCAGGGTGGCGGTCATGAAAGAATGGAGTATAATGTATGGTAGTGGGTGAGACACAGGTGAATTCTCTGAATGACTTCTCTTGAACATATCGGCGACACTGATGTGATGGATCGGTAGCATTAACCCCAAATGTGGATGGTATGGCGTGACCATGGTGATCTGACTGGTGAATGAAACAACCCAACCCGACTCGGACACGGAGCGGAAGTGTCATGTTCAAGAGCGACTTGCTACCAACAAAGTTTCTTTGAGTTTTCTTCCCAATTTTTCCCCAGTCATTGCTGACCAGTACCTCTTTATTTTTGTCAAGATTGAGGAGGATAACATATGCTTGTTCTATAATTTGCCCTTCGGGCAAACCCATCGCTCTGTTTTAACGAGCCTAGTGATAGTGAAACTTGTTCTCGTCTATAGACAAGTTTGTCGCTATTAATCTTTTTAGCGAGTTTAACGACAAAGATAACTCGGTCCTTTTCAATTTTAGAGAGTCTGAAAAGGAACGTAAAGGTAACTCCAAAATCCCTTTTTCGTCATCTAATCCCTTAAGTCCGAAAAAGCATAAAACAATACAGAAGGGATGAATTTTCGATACTTTTAACGAGCCGAACAAAACAAGCACTCGATATTTTTGTGTAATAATCCCCCGGGTCCAAAAAGATAAAAATCTAGAGGAGGGATAGCACTTCCTGTCCCTTTCACGAGCTGGAGAGGCCAATGGCTCGGCAATCTTTTCATATTTTACGAGTCAGTTGAAAAGAGCTTAAAGGAGACTCGTCTTTTGAGGAACGAGTGATAAAACGGGTAGCAGCTGATTCCAGGTAAGGTTTGGAATTTTCCAATCATGGCAGTGTCACAAGGATGGCTAGTGAAATCACTCTTCGCAGTTGTTCCTCAAAATGGGTAAACAATCAAATGGAGGTGAATGATTGGCCAATGAAAAAGTGGAGGTGACGGTGCAAACACGACCAAGGCTTTAACGGCTGAAGTACTACATTCACGATGGTTATTTACCGGGGAATAGTTCATTTTTTAATGAGCTTAAACGTGGGTGGAAACATTTGCTCATGTCTTATGTTAATTTTTTAACGAGCTTGAACTATGTGCTAAAACTACTCGATGTGGGTTTATTTTTTAACGAGCTTGAACCTTGCGGTAACACTGCTCGATTAATCTAGTCGTGTGATAAGAATGTCTCATATAAAAACGGCAACTTTTAGAGTTTTGCCCCACATCCTTTCTTTATGCAAGTTAGGAAACGACCAATCCTACGAGTTTAAAGGGTTAGAAGACCTACAAATTTAAAAAAATAAATAGTCGCTCTTCGCTTGCAATCCAAAAGGTTTGCATGCCCCCAGGTATAAAACAGAGTTTCAAGGTTACCCCTTCTTTATTCCGTTAAAACATTTGTTTTACCGAGAGAGGCCTACCTCTTACACGTTACCCAAAGATCGTTCTATTCACAGGGCAAACAAAACACTTCTTTGGCGATGTCTATCGAAATAGACAAAGGTGAGTGAAGGAGACTACTCCACTCACATAACTTTGACAAGAGAATCTTGTTCTAGAATAACCCCCTCTTCCAATCACGGATGGGAGTACAGACTAGTCATATTTTCTCATGGAAACCTACCCTATACCCGAAGTTTTCCTGCTGAAGCAGACCAGGGTGCATGCCCCCTGGGTTTCAGTCATGTCCCCCGAATCACTCACGCTCATCGGGTGGATGGACTGGGGATTGAGACATTTCTTGCGTGAAAAGACCATTCAGGGATGGTATATGACTATTTGCTATGCGTGATCCAGGAAATGAAAGCTGGTCTACGAGCTTGACCACTCTTCCTTCGTGCGGAAAACACATCACTCTAAAGAGTGATGAGACAATGGCTCTCATGCAATAAATATAGTCTCGTCCAAGGAGTAGATTGTAATCCAGGGGTCCTTGAACTACCATTACGTTCATGTGAACGGTTTTCCCTCTCAATGTTATGGGCACATTGGGAAGGATCCCTAACGGTCGACTGGTTCCTTTATCAAAACCTGTTAGATTTCTCATCTCAGGCAAAAGCGATGGTGAACCAAGCGCTTTCCAAGTAGTTGAGGAAAGGATACTCACAGAAGCCCCCTCATCTATGATGGTACCAGCCATAACCATTCTATATATTTGAACAATAATCCGGAATGGTATACTGGCTGGTAAACGGGGTTTGCCTAGTTGATTCTAGTCGAAGGAGACAACTAGGTTGCTTGGAGGTGGGATCGAATAGACGGTCGGGTACGACTCTGACGAACTTCCTTCCTGCGGTAAAGGAATGGGTAAATTTCCCCCATGTTCGTTGGAGTCTATGCTTATGAAAAGAATTTGGACGGTGTCATCCTTTTTCTCTTCAGTGACTGTATCATCTGAAGATGGAACCTCTGAAGGCAAGACCGGGTCAACTGCCGCCTCGACCTTTTGACTTTTGTCTGGTATGGATTCAGATGGTTTATCTTCAATGATAGGCGCTTCGGCCGACCACCTGAGCGGGTCAGCTGGATTTTCAACTAGTGACGGACTCGACAAGAGTTTTTTATATCCAGGAGGAAGTCGTAACGGTGAAACCGGACGATTGTCCAAAACTCTTTTAGCTTCGTCTAAGAAGGGACAACGGTGGACGGCATGATCTCCTTCGCACAATTTACAAGGAAATCTATATTTTCCTTTTTGTCCTGGGGCTTCACTTTGTTGTGGGGAAAAATGCCTACGCAGGACGATCCTATCCACCTAAGGTGTGACAGTGCCTTAGCAACAAACAAAGACAGTTATTCTGGTTTCTTCCTTTATGAAATGTGAAAGAAGAGAGATAAGTAGACTTACCGGTGTCTTCCGTTTGTCCCTCGATCCGGTCTCTCTTCTCTTTGGGAGTTCACAGCTACTTGCCTTCTTGCTCGTCCAGCTCCAACGGGTTCATACGAGATCACAAGAGAACAGCTACTTGCCTTCTCGCTAGCCCAGCTTCAACAGGTTCCTGCAAGATCACAAGAGAACAGCTACTTGCGACAAGAGAAGAACACTACACAAAGACAGATATTCACATTCATAACTAGTTCAGGATTAGAAATAAACCAAATACACTAATGCAATCATACATCAAAGATACATCAGTATATAGGAGAAACCAAGATAGCTTTATTGATGAATAACAAGGTTCAGGAAGAGATACAACCCAGAGGGCTCCAATCCAGCATCTCCTTCCCAGCAAATGGAATTCCTATCTTCACCCCCTTCAAAGCATTAAGCACCCAATGATTCCAATCTCAAACCAACAGCAATTCTTTGCAATAACAAAATTCCAGCCTCCCGGATCTCATGGAGGAGAGATCCATATATAGATGTTTGGAGAGAGGATGAGTCAGCTTGAGATCTGACTAGTTTCCTCTCCCTCTGTCAGTTCTTGATTCCACTTGGAGGTTCTTGCTTCCACTTGGAGATTTGGAACCTCTTACTCATCACCAGTCGAATTCCCTGAGGCAAGTGTCATTTTGGAAGCTTCCTGGGTTTTGACACCTTGAGAAATGAACTTGCCACAAGTCCACTCTCGCTCAGCGCAGGTAGCCAGTGTTCCCTTTGACATTCAGCGCAGGTAGCCAGTGTTGGCTTTGACATTCAGCGCAAACAGCTAGTGTAGACACTTAAATGATCCTGAATTGACTTGTTTTTGAGCAGTTTCTGGTGGAGAACTTCTGTGAATTGCTGTGGTTTGTTAGCCTTGTTCCTCTAGGGGTAGGAACAACATGTTTAGGGACTTTGGATCCCTTAGATTATGGACATTTCATGCTCAATGCTATAAGGCACAAAAATGTTTATAACACACTTTCACTAGTTGAAGGTGTGTTTTCAACATGATCATCAGAGGTTGACGACACTGGGTTGTGCAAACGAGGAGACCAGTCCCTTAAGATCCGAGGGATGCAAGGACAATCTCTGTGATAGTGGTCTCCTTTGCAAATGACACATGGCGATTTAGGCCTGGTCGGTGTAGTGTGTGGATTTTCGCTAGACGACACTCGTTTGCCCCCATTCGCTTTTGGCTCCTTCTTCTTCTTCTCTTTCTTCTTCTTTTCCTTCTTCTCCTTAGGTACTTGACTTTTGGCTTTACCAGCCCCATCAAGCGAAGAGAAAGGAGGAGAGGAAGAATTGGAGGAAGTAGAAGGTTGGTGGGTAACTCTGGACTCGTCTAATTGTTGACTCGATTGTTCAGGAATTGTGCTGTTCTGAATGACAGAGGTTGAGAAGAGCCATACAGGCTAACCAACTGTCAGTCCTGGAAGCGACAATGTAGCCATATGGGGTGCACCAACATCTCCCCAAGAGGAGAAGGGACTAGGCTTTCCTCCAAGGGGAATTCCTTGGTTGGTGGATTCCATTTTCTCAACCCAAGATCAACGTAGGAAAGGGGTAATGAATATTCCGTTTAAAATAAATTTTAGACACTTTGACACAACTTGTTTTTTCAGTTTTTAAGAGTCGAGAAAAAACAAAAGATGACTCTAGTCATCTTCGATTTTTAATGAGCCTGAAGTGACAAGTGCTCAGATGGATCTTTTCCATTAAGGAGTCTGAAAAGGAACGAAAGGGACTACTCTCGAAATCTAGGTAGAGGGAGTACCAAACCAATCGCAAAACTGCAGAATACTTTTTACGGTATGGCAGTCAATCTTCCCGAATGTTGTGTTCAGTGCATTGCGATCGATAGGGCGGCAGACACGGCTTCCTATGGATAAAGGATTTAAGCCTATAGGGGTCTCCCAAAATATACTCGACGGTACGTGGGAGCACAAGTCCGTACTGGCACTTATCGTCTCAAAGTGGAGGAATCACCCAACCATCAGTGAGAACAACAGTTACCAGGCTTTACGATGCCGGAATATGTCTCTAGCCTAGACTTTTAAATGTTGTGCGTTAAGTTCCAAAGCGTTGTTAGATTCATTGAATTTATTTTAAGTTGATCTTGTTTATGAAATTTGCCTTTCGGGTTCACCACGAGATGTAGATGTAATTCATAAAATGCAATCTAAGATGATAAACAAACTTTTTATCTCTTTTATGCAATGAAAATCCTAGCTACTAGGGAAAAGAAAGACAGAATCTTTTCACAAAGAGCAAAGAGCACACTCTAAATGCACTTTTCCTAAATCAAGCCAATCAGACTGTCTATATGCAAATGCACATGCATGTATTTGTTTTTCGACTTTCTTAGTATATGGATGCTAAAAAGAAAGCTGATGGACAAATCTGAATTTATTTTCAAGCGACAAATATAAACAAATTTCTTTTCAAAATCAAAAAATGGAGACGATTACGACACCTTACAATTTTGAAATGGATGCTTGTTTTTGACACTAGAAAATTACAAATTCAGACCAAAAGCAATAATAACAGGATAATCGACCATCAACAGTAATCAAACTCTTTCCTAGGACTGAAATCGACACTTGCGATAGTTTCAAATCAAAGGGCGACAGTACGATTATGCTACTTTTGCAAAGGAGAACTGTAAACGACTCAACAAACACACAAAAACATCTACAGTTCTTTTGTACAAAGGAGGCAGAATAACAGCAAGAAAAAGGGGTTTCAAACAGACATATACTGATCACAGGCAGCAAAATTCAGGAATAGAACTGGAAAGAATGATCCACAGAAACCACAACTGCACAGAGCTAGTCTGATCAGCGCACCTGTAACACAGATAATCTGAAATGCAACGCAGGTTTTCCACTCGGGAAGTGCGCTGAAATTCAGAATCTCTGAACAGTACCTGTGCTGGGCCAGAAACGAGACTCTGTTCGGTCTTCGGGTCACAGTTTGTAGTTCAGTTCTTGGTTTTTGGCCAAGTAAAAAGCAATCAGTAATGCAACAATCAGGGGTAGATCTAAGGAGGATCTAAGAGCTATCACAAGGGAAATCAGATAGTTTGTAAATCATTTGTTTAAATCATAAACAGATCCAGTAGATGGATTGAAGCAGCAGTTATCTACTTTGCATTTGTTATGGCAAATGCAATTTGAATGCTACTTATAAGTTTATGAAACAAACAACAAAGAATGATAAACAAACAAACTAATTATCTCCCCAGCGGAGTCGCCATTTTGTTACAGGGAAAAGTGTCTATTTAGAACTGCTCTATCCCACTAAGGTGTGACAGCTACCTTAGAAACAAACAGAGAAAAGCTACTTTTGTATTTCCTTTATGAATTATAGATAGAGAGGAATAGAAAGACCAACCTCTGTCTTGCGCTAATCCTTCGATTCGATCCCTCTCTTCTTTGATAGTCCCCAGCTACCTGCTCCCTTGCACGCCCAGCTTCACAAAGTACCTGTAAGATCACAGAAGCATAGCACTATACAAAGACATGGATCTATAATCATAAACAATCTAGGATCAGATGTAAATTGACCATACAAATGTAACAAGCATCAATGATACAAAAGCATGGAGGAAAACTCAAATAGCTTTTATTGATAAAACAAGAAAAGATCCAGGAGGAGTTACAACTGGTTGTTCTAACCCAGCATCAACCTCCCAGCAAAGAAGCCCCTCTTCACCTCAAACAAATCTTAGATCACCCAACAATTTGATGTTTGTCTCTAGAAACCAACAACAATTCCTTACAATATGAAAATTCCAGCCTCCGGATCTCTGGAATGAGGGATCCATATATAGATATCTGTAAGGGGGATGAGTCAGCTTGTGATTTGATTAGTGTCTTCTCTCTGATAGTTCTTGCTTCCACTTGGAGACTGAGGGCCTCTTACTCATCCTTGGTCGAATTCAGTGAAGCAAGTGTCACAGGAGAAGATTCTGGAAGCTTCCATTGCTTCTCCAACTCGCGGAATGACACTGCCATTTGTCATTTCTCGCCCATCGCACCCCATAGAAGGGACTTTTGAAATGCAACGCACCCTCACAGTGCATTTGGGTGAGATGCAATGCACCTAGCCAGTGGAGCAGCTGCAATGATCCTGTTTTGACCAATTCTGAGTAGTTTTTCATGGAGAACTTCTGGGAGAAGCTGTAATCTGTTGACCTTGTTCCTTTAGGGGTTAGAACAACACTCTTAGGGACTTAGGAGCCCTTGGTTTATGGACATTTCATGCTTGGGGTTGTAGGGCACAAAAATGTCTATAACATACCTCAGTGAAGGATGCCACCGGATTCACACCGTTTCAACTCATTTATGGTCTAGAGGCTACCCTTCCAATTGAATGCGAGATACCTTCTCTCAAGATAGCTGTCGAATTTCTCCCGAATACTACTCCTGTAGAAGAATGCCTTCTTTACCTAGAGTGGCTAGATGAGACCCGTCGACTTGCCTCTTTAGTCATCGAAGCACAGAACAAGAGAGTGAAAACTCACTTCAATCAAACTGTTACTCCTCGTTCTTTCATTGAGGGAGATTTAGTCCTGTTGTATAATCAAGCAAATGATACGCTGGGGGCAGGAAAATTCGAACCTATGTGGCATGAACCTTATATTGTGAAACATGTTTTGCAGAAAGAGGCCTATGAGCTAATTGACTACGAAGGAAATCCTCTCGATAAGCCCCGAAATGGGCTTTATCTTAAAAAAATTATGCATGAGTATTTGTGCATCTGTTGTCTACATACGTGTGTTTTTAGTGTGTGCATGTGTGGCTTGGTGTGTAGGCGTTATTGCCACTTATTGTGTCTTTTTACTTCGTGTGCAGATGTCTGGTGCACCTTATATCAGTTTCGTTGATGGTGCCTATTGCAGTACCCAGAATCTTTCCTCCGCGGCATGGGTGATCTACGATCCTCACGGTGAGTTAGTAGACCTTCAAGGTGTTTGTCTAGGGTGTACCACAAACAATGTTGCTAAATATAGTTTTGTCATTGAATTATTGACCAAGGTTTTTAACCTTAATATTCATGCATTGATTGTGAATCTGGATTCTCAACTTGTTGTTCTTTAGCTTAACGGGCGTTATTCCATCAGAAACCCTCAAATTTTAAGATTGTATTTGCGTGTTCGCTTATTGGAAAGAAATTTTGATTTTATCACATATCAACACATTCCTAGGAGGCTAAACACGTTAACTGATGCATTGGCAAATCATGTATTAGACAGACATTTACGCAATTTATAATCAAACAAACATTGTATGCAAGTACTCAAGACACAGTAATAAAACATAGATAGTTATATATATCGTGTGGCGCACCGAGGCGCTCAAAAAATAATGTGTATGTCAAAAAATAAGGTATATGTTCATGTTACATCTGAGACACATGTCTCTCAAAATAGTAGAAAAAGAAACCTAGGCGACTATTGTGGTGGGTTTTGCTCTCTGTAGCAGACCACTGCCCGAACTACTCGTCTGAGTAGTCTATGGACCCTGGGCGACACACCTGCAGTATGTCTCTGGTACTGTCGTGGGACCTCCTTGAACCCTCTATAGTCTGGGATCCCCTCGGTCAAGCCCTCTAGGTTCTGGGCTATCTCCTCCTCTGCATCACCGCCTGGGGGTGGCAGGGCAAGCTCTCTGTTCTCCTCTCTCCGTGCCATAGGAGCGAGACCCACCGGTCTCTCAGGTCCAACGTCTGCAAAATTGAACACAAGTATTAAGACATATACATTTAAAATCCAAAAAACATTAAAAATATAAAATACAAAACTAAAAATATGGTGGTTAACCAAGTGTGTTACCTCTCTCATCCCACTGCTCTCCGGGCGGGAGCAGCATATCAGGATCTCCTCTGAAGTCTGTACCGGCATAGGGCTAGTCCTCAATAAATACCTACTGTCGATGTAGCCACTCCATGTAGAGAGGTCCCCATGATACCGGCTGGCCGCCACCTCGTCGTGGCATCACCAAGGCCCACCTAGTGATGCGGGTGTGCCATGGTCCCAGTATCGAGACATCCATATCCTGCAGCTGAAGTAATGGTACCCGCTCCACCATGAGCGGTACTAGGATGGACCCATATCCAAACTATTTGGTCTCCCCTCGGTGGCACTTGGTCAACTATCTCTTTATTTTTAGAGACACTGCTTCAGCACAGTCATACATGGTCGGGTTCAGGCAATCTAAAGCCAACCTCAGTTGGGTTTTAGTCACCTCGTGTTGTGCCTGAGAGCCTGTTGCTCTCGTGATCATGAATAGTAGGATGCATAGTGGCAAGTCCTCCACTGTTGGGATCTGTAGTTTCCCATTGGTGGGTGATTTGCGTGCCCCGGGGCACGTTCACGCACACCACCCATGCGGGGTCTCTCTCCTCGGCGAGATAATCCTGTAAGGAAATATATGTCGGTCGCATCGAACTTGACCTCCTGACCCCGAATAATAAACTTACCCTCCGTCGGGTTCCACGAGCGAATCAAGAACTCTAGCAAGTCCAGTTGTGCTCGCAGGAGGGGTGTCAGGAAGAATTTCAATAGTCCGTATTTCCGAAGAACTTGTCTGCATTGTGGGTCCGTTGCACCTCTTTCATCATCAACATCATGAGTGCGTTCTTGCCACACAAACACCATTTTTTCACCCTCCACATGTAAATGTTGTTGATTAGAATTGATTTAAGCCGATTTTGTTGTCTAAAATGATGTAAAAAATAAAAATTTTATGTTTACTGCGCCGTCGCGGATGTTTCTAAAATAGCTGTGACGGCTCACTTTCACAGTTCATTATTTTCCAGATCGTCACAGGGGTACACGTGTTTCCTACGATGATGCCGAATTTGGTGTGTGTAAAATCCCTGATCGTCGCAAACCCGCAGGGGACTTCTGCAATGACCGGGGCGCGGTTTGGAACCAAAAACCCACCAAAACTTGACCAAAATCCATGCAATTAGACTTAAAAACAATCAAAATGCAGAGGCAAGATCGATGTACTTACTTGGTGAAAGTATGGCGCGAAATGGTTGATCACAGGTGACGAAATTGAGCTCCAAAGTTTGCACAGGTACATGGTTGAAAAATTACCAAAGGTTGAAAATCAAAAAACAATGTAAAAAATGTTTTTACCACAAGTCTTATATAACTTTTTTTTGCAATTTTAGGGTTTTTGGACTATAGGTTTTGGGTTTTTATAGTTTTTTTATCTCTCCTTATGGTTTTAGGGTTTTTTGACCTAGTTTTTCTAACATTACAATGTGTATCTTTGTCGAATGGATCTTACATTTAGTTTTCTATGCAGGAACAAAAGTGACGGATAAAGTTCTGGTCGAAGCATACTTGGTATATGCCGTAAAATTTTCCACAAGTCTTCTTTAAGCTCTTTTCCAAGTTAAATATGAAAAGATTGCCAAGTTTTTCCCTTTTTGACTCGTTAAATGAAATAAAAATGGCGGTTCGCTTTCAGCTCTTTTTCAACTGTTTAAAAGCGAAAAGATGGCCAGGCTTTTATCGTTTCAAGCTTGTTTTTTGGATCTGAAACATCATGTCTCCGATTATTTTTTTTACTTTTTCGGACCGGAAGCACTAGTTACGAAAAGTACTCCTTGATCGAAATGGTCAAGCGGTTCTCTCAAGTATTGTTTTCTACCTTTTCGGGCTTGAGGGACACAAACTTACAAAAAGGGACCCCCCTGGAGTTTTCTTTTTTTCTGTCTTTTTCAAATCTCTAAACATGAAAAAGACTCTGTTTTTTACCTATGTCGAACTCGTTAAACCCTGACGACATTGGACTCATCACCATGATGAGACCCGAGATTCTCGTCCCTAGGGCTCATTAAAATTTCACTAGGTTGGATTTTTCCGAAGGACGAACTTATACTACAAGCATATGCTATCCCCTTCAAGCTTGTTTTTCAAAAATAATTTGGGTACTCACCAGAAATGGTGGGGGAAAAATTTTGGAAATCTTCATTGGTTACCTATGGCAACTAGTCACTCTTGAACATCGACACTTTTGCTTCTCGTCGGGTTTGGGATATCCTCACAACGTCATTACCTTTCCGGGGTTTGGGTTATCATTTTGCCTCATTCCGTTTGATCTTTGCTGTCTCAGTCAAACCTCCGATCCCTTGGTACCAAAATGCTGTTGCATTCTAGAGTCATGTTGCCGATATGTTCAAGAGTATAATCCTTCTGCAATTCGCACCCTCACCTCCTCCTCTGATTCACTGTTTCACCATCTTCCTCTTGTTCCTTGTCTTGTGTCATTGATGAGGGAAACATTGTGGCCCTCCTACGATGGGTGACTTCCTGCCAACACCAGCTCATTATCTAGGAAGCCGATCTAAAGATCCCTTTTAGTACCTTGGAGCTTGCATGCCTCAATGGTAGGTTCTTCACACTCGACGATAGACTTATATCATTGGTCTTCGATAGGGTGATTCCATGAGTGTTTGACTCCAGATCATTCTTCACACTTTGTGGATTGTGTTAGTGTCAGTCTTTCTAGCCTTCCTCCAGTGATCAAATATGCTCTTACAAAGTGATTTTGAAGTGTCAAGGTCAAATTTTGTCATTTCAGTGAGTCTTCAAGCAAAATTTGGTCACTAGGCATTAGGTCTAGGGTTTGCTTTTACTCTTTTCAAAGTTGCCCAAATGTCAGTCTATGTCACTATTCAGCTGAGTTTATCATCATTCATAGGGTTGTCATTATCATGTCAGTGTCTAATGAGTCATTTTACATCTTGTTCATGCTTCAGTTGCACCTAGGCAAGGTCATTTCCCTCTCCTAGGGTTTTGAAGGCAATTTCTCTTGGACGGTCAAATCATCGGCAAAACTTGTATCCTGATGTTCATACACCTTCCCCTATCCTTAAATTACCTTATCAAACACTTCCCATCCCTTAGATCCGCCAAATTCCTCATTTTTGCACAAACCCTAGTTTCTAGCTACAACCTGGCAATTTTCTAGGTTGGGCCTATGTTTTGCCCTTTTGGACCCCTTCCCCTCACTCAATCTCTGAGATTCCACTTTCCCCTACTTCCTAACATCCCTCCCTACTTCCAAAAATTTACCCAAGAATTTAGAAGCCCCCTATTCCCTTCATTTCGCTCCATTTCGACAAAATTCCTTGTTTCACACATTGGGACAAGTCGCACTCAAATGATGTTCCAGAGCAATAAAAGATGAATTTTGGAAAACTGAGAGAGTTTTTTGTCCACAACATGCTAAGGAAGAAAAACCTCCTTCACTTTTTGCACAGGTGTCATGGTTTTAAAGAAATGTCAAAAATACCGGCGAGAACGAAGGTGCTCCAAGGACGGTTGGCCAAAGCACAAAAACGAAGGAAAACGCCCGATCCACTCCAAATTTTGGCCAAAGACTCTTTGACTGAGCATGGTACTTGATTGGGGACTCCCAGCCCAAATTTCAAGAAATTTGGAGAAAATTTTGTCATTTGTGAATTTTTTATGCCAAACACAGGTTTTCTCCATTAACGGGTCTCACCCCCCGCACGACCCTTCATCCTGGCAACTCCATTTTGCAAAAACTCAGCATTTCCAGATTTTTCATGAGAAGTTACATATGCTCATCAATGGACAAGAGATTTTATGAAGTTTTGGGCCTCCAGAAAGTCAAAAAACAAGCAAAAAATGACTTTCTGCCACATTTTTGAGACACAGAAAGCAGTCTTGGGAGATTGCAATTTTGGAGGGGCAAATGACCACCAAATTCAAAAATTCCAGTTGGGTGGGAAAGTAGACTCACAGACCTTTCCAACAAGCCTACTCTTGCTCAATTTGGCCACCTGGAAGTGCCCCAAAAGTGGTCCCAAAGTCGCGCGACCCGTTAGGCAGAGGCACGTGACCCGTCAGGCAAATTTCTCCAAATTTCAGTGTACAGCTCAGAAAAACGCAGTTTGACCCTGTTTGACTTTTTGGGGTGGATTATTATCCTCTTTGATGTAATTAATGTACTTTTATGATACTTTTACTCTTATGTACCTCTTCTAGAAGATTCATTCATAAAAAAGGTGAAAATTAAATGAATGAATTGGTTTCCTAGCTTATAGAGGCAAGTTGTTTTGACTGCCTAGTTTGTAGTGCTTAGTTTAGAAGTGGTTGAAACAGCTCCTAGGATAGTGAGCTCGACCCATGGAGGCAGGGAAAGAGGTTAGATGATCTATATTATGTACTTTCTTGCTCATTTTCATGGTTGGACTCTTGAGGGAGAAGCTATCATTGTATTATTCACTGTATCTCTGCAATTTTTGGCTAAGGAAGACCAGGGTTTTGCAGTCCTTTTTGGGATTCTTGTGGTTATATGTATTGATGGTGTGTTTCTCTATGTAGTTGTAAGTGTGTTGTGTGAATCATTTCCTTTCTTTTCCTTCTGCACATTAAACAAATGAAGTGTTAAAGTAGAATTCATGACTGTCATGCTCTGCTTTTAAGTTTGTTTAATTTCAATGTTTTCTACTGTTTAAGGAGAATTCAAAGTCATTGTTTGCTCTCCTTAGCTCCTCACCTGTCTTTCTCATCCATTCACTTCAATCTAAGGCATCAATACTGTCTCCTATCTCGCCCCAAAGAACCCCCTGCAGAAACTGTGTCCAATCCCCGCACCCAAAATTGCCATCTCCTCAATTTGCCACCAAAAACCCTAAAAACCCCAAATCAACCCTTTTGATCAGTTTACTAGCCTAAAATCAGTGTTACCCTATTGGTCATCTCACCAATTGAAGATCTTTATCGAGATAGATCGGAGAGAGCCCTCTCCTGCCCCGTAGGGCTAGCTACGAGGCTAAGTGGTTTGATGTTGCCTTGAGGTTTACCTTTCTCAGCCTGAGGTGAAATTTCAAGCGCTAACATACTGGCGACCATACTGGGGAGAACAAACTTGTTTGTGGGTTGATGTGTTTGTTTTATAAGCTACAGACGGAGCCTGAAGTTATGCCAGGTAGCCTTCGAAACGCTTTTGCTTTGCATTAGCGAAAGTAGATAAACGCTACTTCAGTCAATCTCCGGTCTAGCTTGTAAACGTGACATCTAACTTGTTAATTGCCCCAGTACATGTATCAAGTTCAGATCTGATTGTTGATGGTGAACAACGATCAGACACTTGAAAGGCTGAAATCATTCACTTGGCAACTCTAAATTAGTTTCGAGATCAGATCCAAAGACTCCACTGGAGGATGATCCCGACCAGCAAAAACATGAAAGGACAACATGGACAGATCAGGTATTCAAGTTGGAATTTCATCCAAGACATTTTGTTCTTTGTCATAAATTATTTCTTCTCTTTTCCCAAGAATGTCAAGACTGCGTTGCAAAGTATACTATGCTTGAGAAAAGATCCTCGGCCTGCAGCTGATTCTTTTCCTTTGAAGATTGTGCATACCAAAGATTTGCATACCTTTGAGCTTGATCAAGACCTTTCTTCTAAATTTTGTGATGACCATCTTCAAATTGATGAGCCCCAAGCAACCAAGACTGATTCTATACCTGCTGTACATACCCCTATACCTTGTAAAATTCCAGATCGGTATAAACCTCTTGTTTTACCTTCTGTTCTTCATGCTTTCCCCAAAAACTATGATCTATACTTGCCGAGGTTTGATGGTGAAAGTAAGAATGTCAACGCTGAGCAACATGTGCAGAATTTTGAGAATTTTCTAGATCTTTTTGAAGTTGATGATGAAGATGTTAGTATTAGGCTTTTTGCTCTTTCTTTGCAAGCCAAAGTGAAAAGTTGGTTCAAAGCCCTGCCTGATGCAAGCATTTCAGATTTCCAGCAGTTTGTCAAAGTTTTTCTCGACAGGTGGATGATCGGACAAAACCTTTTCTTGATTGTAGAAGAGTATTACCAGCTGAAAAGAATGCCAGGGGAGACAGTACAACAATTTTCTGCCAGATTTAACCGAGTTTATTATTCGATGCCAGTTGATATAAGACCTTCTCCTAGATCTGCTCTCTTGCATTATCCGGGTGCCTTTGATCCGGAGATGGATTTTCAGCTGAGAGAAAGGGATATTGCAACACTTCATGAGATGCAAAACAGTGCAGTAAATGTAGAGGTGCATCTGCTGATCCGACGGGCAAGGTTGAAGGAAGAAGAGATGAAAAACATAGATCTGGCCAAATCAACATCTCTAGAGGTGAAGCTTGACATTTTGGTAAGTGCAGTGGAAAAGATGATGGACAAGATCAACGCAAGAAATGATTATGATGTTCAAGCTCATGGCGCGCTGATTGAAGAAGAACAAGTTGTTGATCCAAAACATTTTGTTTCTTATCCTAGTTGTCATAGATCTGATAATGATTGTTTTGTAGATCACCTTGGCGAAGAAAGCACTATTGATATGACCTGCATGCTTGATGATATGTTTTATGCCGATGATTTGCCTCAGTTTGATCAGTATGATGATGATTATGTTCTCCAAACAGAAGCTAATCTTACAGACAAACCAGCAGCTAGTTTGTGGGAGGAAAAAGTTCATTTTCAGCAGCTCGAATACAATGTTCAGCCATCACATATCAGCTATGACATTGATGAGGAAAGTGCAGCAAAGTTTGAAGTATGTGAAGGATCTTTACCTTTTTGTTTTGATTCATGTCAGTTCATTAGAGACAACTTCCATGAAATTAGAAATCAGCTGTCAACAAGTCTTGATCTAGACCACCTTGAAGGCAATAAAAACCTTGTTCCAAACTTCTCAATTTCAGATTTGCAGCCCCCAAATGCCATTGGTTGTCAAGTTGCAGATGAAAGCATGGAAGCTGACATATTTGATCAAATGATACAAGAAGGTTCCCTACCTTTCTGTTTTGGATCATTTCAGTTTTTGAAGGGAAATTTGCATAGTCCATCTTCAGTGAAGAATGAGCAGCATGTAGGCAATCATGTAATCACAATGGAACCAATAGAAAATGGGTTGCAGCAGTCTTTTCAAGTTTTTCATGATCCAATAGCTGATGTTTTGGATGAGGTTTGCAGTCAAAGTCTTTCTCCATTAACATGTGAGCTTGAAACATGTGCTGATATGAATTTGATCCGGCAGCTGGTTTCTTTGTCATTTTCAGCAGAGGTCTCATCACAAGGCTCAGATCAAAGTTTGCATTCATGGTATGAGGAAACGAGAAGTAATCCATTAGATGAGCTAAGTTCCAGCGTGCTTGAACTTCAAGATCCTTATGTAGTGTTTTTGGAGGCGGATAGAGAATTCATATCATTCAACGGATCTGTTTCTAAGTTGTCATGGGAGTTGCCTTTCAGTAGTTCTCTCTTGTTGTTCATAAGTGAGCACTTGCAGAGAATTCGAACAGCAGATGGAACACTTACTTGGTTGCATTGGTTGTTTCATTTCACTTGATCAGGTGATGAATGAAACTGTTAGAGTAGGTTGTGATGAATAAGCTCCCCTTTGAGCATCATTTTCAGTTTGTCGGTTGTGTTTAAGTATTGAGTCAGTTTTTAGTTGAGTGAGAGTCAATTTGTGTTGTCAAGTCATCATTTTTCAGTCATGCATTTCAGCTTGAGTTTTTGACTCCATTGCCCAATGAATGAAGGCACTGTCTAGCTCTCCCAGAGGTCAAAGGTTCTTGGTACCTCCAAGGAGCTACCATCCCCATTGGAGCCAATGTTAGTGTCAGTCTTTCCAGCCTTCCTCCAGTGATCAAATATGCTCTTACAAAGTGATTTTGAAGTGTCAAGGTCAAATTTTGTCATTTCAGTGAGTCTTCAAGCAAAATTTGGTCACTAGGCATTAGGTCTAGGGTTTGCTTTTACTCTTTTCAAAGTTGCCCAAATGTCAGTCTATGTCACTATTCAGCTGAGTTTATCATCATTCATAGGGTTTTCATTATCATGTCAGTGTCTAAAGAGTCATTTTACATCTTGTTCATGCTTCAGTTGCACCTAGGCAAGGTCATTTCCCTCTCCTAGGGTTTTGAAGGCAATTTCTCTTGGACAGTCAAATCATCGGCAAAACTTGTATCCTGATGTTCATACACCTTCCCCTATCCTTAAAGTACCTTATCAAACACTTCCCATCCCTTAGATCCGCCAAATTCCTCATTTTTGCACAAACCCTAGTTTCTAGCTACAACCTAGCAATTTTCTAGGTTGGGCCTGTGTTTTGCCCTTTTGGACCCCTTCCCCTCACTCAATCTCTGAGATTCCACTTTCCCCTACTTCCTAACATCCCTCCCTACTTCCAAAAATTTCCCCAAGAATTTAGAAGCCCCATATTCCCTTCATTTCGCTCCATTTCGACAAAATTCCTTGTTTCACACATCGGGACAAGTCGCACGCAAATGATGTTCCAGAGCAATAAAAGATGAATTTTGGAAAACTGAGAGAGGTTTTTGTCCACAACATGCTAAGGAAGAAAAACCTCCTTCATTTTTTGCACAGGTGTCATGGTTTTAAAGAAATGTCAAAAATACCGGCGAGAACGAAGGTGCTCCAAGGACGGTTGGCCAAAGCACAAAAACGAAGGAAAACGCCCGATCCACTCCAAATTTTGGCCAAAGCCTCTTTGAATGAGCATGGTACTTGATTGGGGACTCCCAACCCAAATTTCAAGAAATTTGGAGAAAATTTTGTCATTTGTGAATTTTTTATGCCAAACACAGGTTTTCTCCATTAACGGGTCTCACCCCCCGCGTGACCCTTCATCCTGGCAACTCCATTTTGAAAAAACTAAGCATTTCCAGATTTTTCATGAGAATTTACATATTCTCATCAATGGACAAGAGATTTTATGAAGTTTTGGGCCTCCAGAAAGTCAAAAAACAAGCAAAAAATGACTTTCTGCCACATTTTTGAGACACAGAAAGCAGTCTTGGGAGATTGCAATTTTGGAGGGGCAAATGACCACCAAATTCAAAAATTCTAGTTGGGTTGGAAAGTAGACTTACAAACCTTTCCAAAAAGCCTACTCTTGCTCAATGTGGCCACCTGGAAGTGCCCCAAAAGTGGTCCCAAAGGCGTGCGACCCGTCAGGCAGAGGCATGCGACCCGTCAGGCAAATTTCTCCAAATTTCAGTGTACAGCTCAGAAAAACGCAGTTTGACCCTGTTTGACTTTTTGGGGTGGATTATTATCCTCTTTGATGTAATTAATGTACTTTTATGACACTTTTACTCTTATGTACCTCTTCTAGAAGATTCATTCATAAAAAAGGTGAAAATTAAATGAATGAATTGGTTTCCTAGCTTATAGAGGCAAGTTGTTTTGACTGCCTAGTTTGTAGTGCTTAGTTTAGAAGTGGTTGAAACAGCTCCTAGGATAGTGAGCTCGACCCATGGAGGCAGGGAAAGAGGTTAGATGATCTATATTATGTACTTTCTTGCTCATTTTCATGGTTGGACTCTTGAGGGAGAAGCTTGTATTATTCACTGTATCTCTGCAATTTTTGGCTAAGGAAGACTAGGGTTTTGCAGTCCTTTTTGGGATTCTTGTGGTTACATGTATTGATGGTGTGTTTCTCTATGTACTTTTAAGTGTGTTATGTGAATCATTTCCTTTCTTTTCCTTCTGCACATTAAACAAATGAAGTGTTAAAGTAGAATTCATGACTGTCATGCTCTGCTTTTAAGTTTGTTTAATTTCAATGTTTTCTACTGTTTAAGGAGAATTCAAAGTCATTGTTTGCTCTCCTTAGCTCCTCACCTGTCTTTCTCATCCATTCACTTCAATCTAAGGCATCAATACTGTCTCCTATCTCGCCCCAAAGAACCCCCTGCAGAAACTGTGTCCAATCCCCGCACCCAAAATTGCCATCTCCTCAATTTGCCACCAAAAACCCTAAAAACCCCAAATCAACCCTTTTGATCAGTTTACTAGCCTAAAATCAGTGTTACCCTATTGGTCATCTCACCAATTGAAGATCTTTATCGAGATAGACCGGAGAGAGCCCTCTCCTGCCCCGTAGGGCTAGCTACGAGGCTAAGTGGTTTGATGTTGCCTAGAGGTTTACCTTTCTCAGCCTGAGGTGAAATTTCAAGCGCTAACAGATTGTACTGGTAGTACCTTGAGAACCATTAACATTACTGGTGGTCTCTCTCATGCTTGTTAACGTTTTACATCATTGGCCAGTAATCAAGCAATTTTCTACCATGCTCGACTTCAACACATCTATTCGCATGTTAGGAATTGTACTTTGATCGGTCGGGTTTCAAGATCCCAGACTAAGATTACATAAGTCTGGGTTGCGTGGATTGGTTCGTGATTGTATACATGACTCTTCGATTGTATGGTTGTGACCATACCTGAGTCTTTTTGGATGGCTGCGACCATACCTCTATCTTTTTATATGGTCTTATCGATTGGGTGGCTGTGTCCATACCACAGACCAAGTTTCATATGTCTTCTGGATGGCTGCGCCCATGCCTAGACTACATGTATTTCACTGACAGAGATATCAATTGTACTTGCACCTGCAGGTTTTCAACGATGGTGTTCCGGTTCGGTTATGATTTCGTAAAGCATTTCACCCCTCCCACTCTCTCGGGCTTCATGCTTTAGGGGACATCTGTTACACAGTAATTTGTCACCGACCTCATACCAATCCCCGAGCGACATCTCCGCTGTGTCATGCATCAAATAAATATGTCCATATCTTCCCACTCATTCAAGAAGATTAAACAAGTGCTCTCTAATACTGAAGATTGACCCTTTTACCTATGTTTCTGCATCATCACAAGTGAACCCTATTCTTCATGCAACAATTCTCTATGTTGAACTATACCATCGCGACGTCGTCGCAGTGGTACACGTGTTTCCTGCGATGGTCAAAATTTAGGGCTCGGCGCAAGTCCTCAAAATACTTCTTGTGACAATTGCTCTGCATACATTTCTTCCGTGCGACATCATCACTGATCCCTAGTGTATGACTTGCGATGATCCAGATATGGCGAATTCGTTCAAACAGTTGGCCTTCTGGGTGAATCTAGAATTGGTTGTTGGGTCAAGTTGGTTTGCCTTTCCTCCTCTGGGATGGTAGTTCCACCTTTTGAGAAACCTCCTTTGAGGATAAGCTCCCTCTCCCTCATTTCATGGAGGCTCCTCCTATAAAAGCACTCCCCATTGCTATGATCAGCTAGTTCTTGGTTTTTGGATTGGAGCAAATCAGCTAGCTTTGGTGTGAGTTTGATAGTTTGCAATGTGAATTGCTGATAGTTTAGCAATTGGTTGTGGATTGCCTTAGCTTTGTACTAGAGTTTGTGAGTGAAAGAGAGTTATCATCCATTTGGGAGACCCTTTTGAGAGTGAATGCTTGAAGAAACATACCGACTGGACCCTTCGAGAAGGCTTGCGACGTCAAGGCTTGGTTGTAAGCTTTGCTTTTGATTCATTTTAATACAATCAATGATGATTTCCTATGTCTTGTGTAAAATATACTTGATAGCTTATGGTTCCTTGACTTTGTAAGTAAATAGATCATTGTTGTTCTCGGTTACGTGTTCTGTTGTTCTCTTGTGTTGTTTTAGATTGATTGCTCATTGAGGAGAAGGAAACAATAGCTGAGGTGGCGCAACGAAAGCTCCATCGAACACTGGTTTGAGGTAGGCTCTTTCAACAATGACTGTTTAAGGAAATTAGTTGTTTTTTTGTTCTGCTGTGATTAGACCCACTCTAGGGCTAGAGGGGTTGCCTCTGTCCGCAGAGGGAACATTTCCTACATCACAGGGGTTAAGTTGAGTTAGAGGTTAATTAGTTTATGGGCTTAGGGATAAGGGGTTATTATTTAAGGGTTTAGGGGTTAGAGGTTTAAGGGCTTAGGGGAATGGGGTTAAGGTGTTAGGGGGTTAATTAGGACCTAGAGAAATTAGAAGTTAATGGGTTTTTAAGGAGCATTATTAATAAGTTTTTGAAGTATATTATGCACATTTAAAAGATGGACATAGTGAATACAATTTTATAGGAAAGAAGAAAATAATTATATAAAATTTTCTAATAAAATTTTATAAGGCAAAATATAAAAATATAAATATCATTAAAATTTTAATTAAATAAAAAATTGATTAAAAATAAAATTATTATAAAGAAAGATAATTGGATGAAGATAAAAGGAGTCCATTTTATTTAGGTAAGATGATAATTAATAAAAACCCATTTTTATGAAAAAGATTAAAAAAAAGTCTAATTATTAAAAAGTTTAATTAATTTATAAACCTTTTTATTATATAGAATAATAATTTTTCTATGAATTTAATTTTCTTGTTATAAAATTACATTTTTTAATAAAATTTTTGACTTAGAAACTATTTTGTTAAATATAAAACTATAATTTTGTCTCTAAAATCAAAGTGAAGTGATGTGTGATAATTAAAGCATTGTCCATTTTAACTATTTCTAGTATGAAAGTAGATTCACATTGATATCCACAGTTCATTGATATCTTGAATGTGAATGGAATCTATAAAATATTTGGAAAACAAATATATTGAAAGTGGATAATTATTAAAATTATTTTACCATTTTTATAAGGTTGTTTGAATTTGTCTTAAAATAAGATAGTTTCAATATTTGGAAAATAATTAATATTATAATGTTTGAGTTTTTATTATAATTATTTAATTAATTTTAGTTATAATGTATGGTTTGTTTATAATTCAATGGGTTATCTTTAATATTGGTTAAGTGTTATGAATTGCAAGTAAGAGATTTAGGAATTAAGTCTCTAGGGTGTTTACTTAATATTTGATATTATAGACCTAACTAAATGTTTAAAGAAAAGAGAGTTAAAAGCACATTGATTTTTTTACCATTATGAAAAAGAGAGAAAACAAGAAGATGTAATGGCTCTTATACTCCTAGAAGATGGTTAGGAATTTTTTTCTAAAGTCAACTAGGGTTAAAACTAACTAGCCAAATAAAAGTTTTAGGCAATGTTATAAAAAAAGAGTCAAAAGTTCTAATTGAACCTACAATATATTAATTTCCTATAGTTGATTCATGTGGACAATAAGGAAAAAGGGTAAACAAGAAGTAGTTATCACCTAGTTCAACCTAGGAAACACTCAATCATAACCTAGAAAGCAATTTGGGAAAACTATAAATGATTTGGGTAAATCATGTAAGATTTCCAACTAAAATTTGAGTACAAAAAGGATGTTACAACCAACATAAAATGAGTTTCCTATATTAAAATTACCCCAAAAATTTAAATTTACATTTCACTTTGATTTTCTTCAATTTAGTGATAATTTATGGCAAGGGATACAAATTTATGTGTGGTGCTTTTTTTTAAATGCAACGACTATGGATTTTATATTTTATAAAATGTTGAAGGACCTAGTCAGCTCCAGTTACATCATCCAAAAACTTTCAAAAATAATAGTATAAAAGTCTAGAAAGAAAGCTTTAACAATTTCCCATAGTTTAGAATTCCACAAGAGAACCAAATTTAGTACCCTAAAACTATAAATTCTTCAAAAAACTCCTAGAATCATCATAGTCCTCCTTTCCCTTTACGATAATATTGTCATATTTGTTCGATAACTATGAGAGAGTCACCAATAATTGTTACCTTTTGCGCCTTTTCTTCTACTAGAAGTCCATGCCATATCTAACCTAGAACTCGGCTTGGTTGTTGGTGGCTTCCCCTAGACCCCAGGAAAATTTTAACTCTTTTTGTTCATTTGGAAAGTGAATAACCCCTACCACTCCTACCACCCTACATTTATGAGTGATGTTATGTTCCTAACCACAATGTATTTCACCATAAAAGACGCTCTTTCTCATTTTATAAGGAAAAAAGTATGGGACACAAGCCTTGCTCTTGGTGTTTCAAAATGTTTTAGGTGACAATGAACTTAAGCCCAAGTTATATAGAGTGAATAATTCTCTATATAAAGTCTCTTTTTGTGATAAGTAAAGGTATCATTTGTTGTAAATTGTGAGAAAAATTGAAGCAATATCAAAACTATAATAGTTCTAGGAAAAGTGTAGATTAATAAAATGCTTGATAAATCATTAATGGTTATTTTTTCCAAATTTATCTTACTTATTATCACGCATGCAAAGTAGACGTCTCTTTTTGTGATAAGTAAAGGTATCATTTGTTGTAAATTGTGAGAAAACTTGAAGAAATATCAAAACTATAATAGTTCTAGGAAAAGGGTAGATTAATAAAATGCTTGATAAATCATTAATGGTTATTTTTTCCAAATTTATCTTACTTATTATCACTCATGCAAATTAGACGTCTCTTTTTGTGATAAGTAAAGGTATCATTTGTTGTAAATTGTGAGAAAACTTGAAGCAATATCAAAACTATAATAGTTCTAGGAAAAGGGTAGATTAATAAAATGCTTGATAAATCATTAATGGTTATTTTTTCCAAATTTATCTTACTTATTATCACTCATGCAAAGTAGAACATTCCATTTTAAATGTCCTTTGAATTAGGCGCAATGTTTTTATTCTATAACATTCACTTACCACTAAGTATAAAGGAGTGAGTTTTTGAAATTTTGGTCAATTAATCAACCAAGTAGTTGAAAAGAAAAAATACCCCATTTTGTGTAGAAGGAGAGATTGACCCTGTGCCTTAGTAAAAAAGGGTTTCCTATGAAAAATGTTTTTAGTGGGTTCCCTACCACTCGCCTAAAGAAAAAAGGGGATCCTATCTAATTTTATTACATAGGTTATTTATTTCAAAGTTTATAAGTGAAAACATATGATGAAAATACAAAATAAAATGCAACTAATAAGTTAGATCAACAAACACATTGTTGCACTATGATGCAAAAATAAGAAATTAGGCATAAAGGAGTGTAGAAATAGTAATTAGAGAAAAACACAAGACCAAACAATAAAGAATAAGAAAGCCTTATCTTCCTCTTGTATAGGTATTCCTAGACCCATCTAGCCACCAACTAATTTTAGTAGTAACTTTCATTGTGCGAATACCTTTCATATAAGATTAAAAGTCCACATCCTTTCTATAAATAGTTTTTTAATTAAAAAATGAATAAAAAAGATAATATATGATCCACCCTCCACTTATCATAATCGAAGATTTGAGAGGAGTTGGGGATAAAATACATTTTGTGTCCCTTCCCCTCTCATTATTTTGTCTTATGGAAGCCATTATGAACAAAATTGTAGTATTTACCTTGAGGTTTTCTTGATTGAACTTAATTGGTATTACATAGATTAATTGGTATTATTGTTTGAGTCTTGTACTTTTAGTATATTTATAAATGTGATGGAATGAAAAGGGTGTTAGGTCCCTATACTACTAGTGTAACCCCTTATTGTTATTAGTACAACCCCCTTATTATATTGTTGTGCCCATGTAGTCCCCATATTGTTATTATTGTGCCCCATATAAGCCCACTATTGTTATTATTGTTCCCTTACATTATTAATGTTATGTCAGCTCTGATTATATTATGACCCCTTAGACTCCTATATATAGAAAGGAAGTCTTGTCATTTGTATCATTCAAGAATTGTCCATTTGTGTAATGTAAAAGAGGTTTCCCCCTCGAAGAGGCTTATTTCTAAGGCATTCATCTATCTTTTCTATCTTTTGTGAGCTGGTTTCATAGCATTTGGTATCAGAGCTTTGGATTCTAGGGTTTCGCTACTCCAAACACGTCATCGTGGCATTTTCGCTATAACTTTTTTTCTGCATTGTTTCAGAAGCTACAAAAGAAACTTATTTGAGCCAAAATCAATCTAAACTTCAGGTCCAAATTTCAGAGCTTGTCTCGCTATATTTGCGGAGATATGATCTGAGGAAGTTAGGGTTGTTGCAGACTCCCGAATTACATTCCAAACAAGTGACCTGTGGAAAATCGTCATAACTTTTGTTTTGAGCATCAGATTGAAATTTCGTAAGAAGTTTCAGAAAGAAGATGGCTTGTAGTTTTTGGTGTATTAGTTTTAGGTACTAAGGTCCAAACAGTGACGCATGACACGTCACACAAGTTCGCTCTACTGAACTAGTCTATAATTAGGTCACCATCGGAGATTTCGCATAACTCTTCCTTGGAGAATCCAATCTTGATCAAACTTGTGGGGTTTTAGAGAGGACTCAAAGGGCTACCACAGGACGAGATTTCAGATATTTGAGATCCGCAGTTACAGAGATACAATAGATTCAATATCAAGCTCTTACAAAGTGAAAACAACGTGTGTAGTCTTTTTTATTTTGCATAAGATTGGTTTGAAAAAATAGTTTGAAGGAATTCAAAGGGAATAGTGAAGAATTATTAGCATTAATTAATGTCCCGAAGAAAGAAAATGGAAACACCTAGTAAGCAACCTGAAAGCTCTAGCATGACTCGTGAATAAGAGGAAGAAATGAAACATGATATATCAAAATTACAAGACCAAGTACAACAAATTTCACTCTCACTAAAGGTAAATGAAGCCAAGATGAATGGCGTGGAAGCTAATACAAATGGCATACAAGTTAAAGTGAATGGCATGGACACTAAGATGAATGGCATGGACGATAAGATGGAAGAATTGAAGATAAATTTGAATAAGTTGCTACAAGAAATGGTCACTAATGGTGAAATGGTAGTAAAGGAAACTCATGAGGAGAACAAAAGAAATGTTAATCATGATTTCATAGACTCTAATGTTGGATTGAAGACCCACCATGTTTCAAAAATCGATATGAGGAAGTTTGATGGCAAAGATCCCGAAACATGGATACTACAGATGGAGCAATTTTTCGATCTCCATAACGTGCAAAAGGCACAAAAGGTACGTATTGCAACTTTATATTTAGAACCAAATCAGTTTGTATGGTATCGATGGCTTTAATCTCGTAAACAAATTGTCACTTGGGAAATTTTTACGGAAGAAATGATAGCACATTATGAGGATACAAAAAGCAACACCTTTTTTAACAAATTGATACATCTCAAACAAAAGGGTTCAATGATGGAGCACATTGAGGACTTCCAAAAATAGAACATAAGGGTAAAATATATTCCAAAGGAGCATAGGATTGATGTGTTCATAGGGAATTTAAAGGATAATATCCAACACGAGGTTCGCCTTTGGGAACCTGATTCATTGGAGAAGGCATTCATGTTAGCAAGAAAAATGGAAAGAAAAATTATGGCAACTAGGAAGCCTACCACTCACAACTATAAAGATGGAAGTGTTGTTGCTCCTACACTTCCACAACCTACAAGGTTGACACCACAACAATTGGAAGAAAAAAGAGAAAAAGGGCTTTGTTACAGTTGTGATAGCAAATACACTAAAGGTCATAAGTGTGATGAGAAGAAATTATTCTACATAGATTGTGAAGAGGAGGAAGAAAAGGAACAAGAAATGTCAAAAGAAGAGGATATACTCCAGGAACAAACCCTAGATAAAGAAGAAATGAATCTGACCATATCTTGCAATGCATTGGCTGGAATTACCACTCCTCAAACTATCAAGATAGGACATATCAAGAAAAAAAGGTAATAGTGTTGATTGATTTGGGAAGTACCCATAATTTTGTTCATTGTAAGATAGCAAAGGAATTGAATTGCTTCCTATATCCAGCACTAGAGTGTCAAGTGATGGTTGCAAGTGGAGGAACCATAAATTGCTCTAGAAAGTCCCATAATATCAAGCTATACATGGGAGAATATGTATTGAATAGCCCAATGCTTTCCATTCCAATGGGTGGTGCTAATGTTGTACTAGGAGTCCAATGGGTACAATAGCTTTTAATTTTCAGGAACTTTTCATGAAATTTTCTGTGGAAGGAAAGGAAGTTGAATTAAGGGGTATCGAAGGAAAACCTAGAAAGATAATCAACTCTAACAGCATGAAAAATCTTCTAAATAAAGAACAATGGGGTGTAATTGCACAATTATGTTCACTAGAGGATCCCACATCGAAATCATGTATTTCTCCAGATCTCCAAAATGTTTTGGACAATCATTCCAAGGTATTTGAGACTCCCAATGCTTCCCACCTATTCGTTATCATGATCATGCTATTCATTTGATTCCATGAAGTGTTCCTCCAAACATCAGGCCTTACATATATCCATATGCACAAATGAGTGGGAACTCATTCAAAAGTTGCAAAATATCCCAGTTCAAACAGTATTGCAATAACTTGACAAGGAAGGAAAAATCATATTAGAACCTGAAGCAGTCATAGAATCAAGAAATCAAAAGCTACAAAATAGATCAATTTCAGAGTATCTCATCAAGTGGAAGAACTTACCCGCTGAAGATTCCACATGGGAGGAAAAGAATTTATACAAAAGCATCAAGAACTACTTAAGCGTTGAGGACAACACTTTTTGAAGGAGAGGGGCATGTTAGGTCCCTATACTACTAGTGTAACCCCTTATTGTTATTAGTACAACCTCCTTATTATATTGTTGTGCCCATGTAGTCCCCATATTGTTATTATTGTGACCCATAGAAGCCCACTATTATTATTATTGTGCCCTTACATTATTATTGTTATGTCGTATCTGATTATATTATGACCCCTTAGACTCCTATATATAGAAAGGAGGTCTTTTCATTTGTATCATCCAAGAATTGTTCATTTGTGTAATGTAAAGGATATTTCCCCCTCGAAGAGGCTTATTTCTAAGGGGTTCATCTATCTTTTCTATCGTTTGTGAGCTGGTTTCATAACAAAGGGTTTGATGATTTTCAAGTGATTGTTCCTAAAAAATTTCAACATAATCATAAACATCTTGCTAAATTACACAAGCTTCATGGTCACATTGATTTGTTGTATTTGCTTCTTTCTCTCTCCCAAGCTCATGGTTGCTCGATATAGAATATCAACTCCTAAGTACACCTGAACCTTGGATGGACAATAACCTATTAACCCTTAAGGCCTTAGCCCTTGAGCACTTATACACCCCTAAACAATTAAGTATGCCTATCCTTGACCCCCAATTACCCCATATTAAACCCTACCCCTAATCTATGAACCACTAACATGTTATCCCCTAGCCCCTCAATTCTCAATCACTTGCAAATTAAATCGTGGTTCCTAAGTTGGGTCCGGAAAAATTGTCATTCTCTTAAAACTTCTAGTCTCCAATTGAAATTAAGAAAGAATATCACATTATAATGATGAATGAAAAATAATATAAATATGTTTTTATTATGGTTGTGACTATATCTCAAAAAGTGTCTCTCTTCATACATGTCAAGAAAAGTAACATCTTTCCTATATTTTTTCAACATATTCTTAACTATCTTGATAAATTGCATAAGAATCATCATTAATTTGTTGTCTTTGTTTCTCGCTCTTAACTAATTTGTCTTTGTTGTGTTTGTTTTCCTATATTATATTTGTAAATGTTTGTATTATTTAAATATTTGCAGTATATATTAATATTATTGTATTTATTGTAATTGTATAATGTGTGACCACTAGGGCATTGCTCAACGAGGAAGGGGTGGTTCTAGTACAAGCGTTTGTTCAATAACATGGAGTGAATATTGAGGATCAAGCTAATTATCATATGGAATAAGATAATGATGTTGATAACACAGTTGAAGAAGATGGGACAAATAGATTGATCCAGGAGACATTTAATAATGTTGGAATGGATGATGATGGAAACCAGTATGATGATGCTTATGATATACATGTACTTGAGAGGGAAATTCAACCTTTTTATGAAGGCTTAGAAACATCTCTTCTCTCTATTGTATTGTTGTTGGTCAACTTAAAGGTGGTGAATGGTTTGTCAAACACATGTGTGACACAACTCCTAAGGTATGTAATATATTTTGTGACATTTAGTACAACATGATAAAGAAATTATTTTTTCCTTTGTTTTTAATGTTAGTACATTGATCATCATTTAATTTGTAACATTTGGATGTAATATGTATGATTACTATTGTTTACATTAACCAATACTAATGATTTTTTATGTTGTAGATTGTTAGGTGAGTTTATGTTACCACCGTCAAATATTTTACCTTGTACGTACAGAGATTTACATGCCATTATGAAAGATATTGGAATGGAGTATTAAGCTATTGATGCATGTCCTAATGATGATATTCGCTATTATAAAGAACATGTGTCGAAAGACAAATGCCAAAAATGTGATGAGAGTAGATATCCAACTGATAAATTAACAAAAAAATGTGCCTCGCAAGGTTCTTCGATATATTCCCATAGTTCCACATCTATGACTATTTTTCAAGTGCAAAATCATAGAAAAATTTATGGATTACCATGCAATAAAAATAAGTGACGATGGTCTTGTTCGAATGCCTGTAGATGGATCTGCATTGAAGAATATAGAGGAAATTTGGCCAAAGTTTAAAGAAGAACCCCGTAATCTTAGGTTTTCATTAGCATGTAATGATGTCAATCCATTTGGAGAGCTTATATCTACTTACTCAGTG
Organism: Pinus tabuliformis; assembly: GCA_031772625.1. Classification (NCBI taxonomy): domain Eukaryota; kingdom Viridiplantae; phylum Streptophyta; class Pinopsida; order Pinales; family Pinaceae; genus Pinus; species Pinus tabuliformis. The sequence goes on along the minus strand of CM062817.1, from coordinate 1,204,604,158 downwards.
TGGCGTGTTTTTGTTATCAACAATAACATTCCTCCTTGGATGTCAATAAAAAGAGAGCACATAATGTTGACAATGATTGTTCTAGGTATTAATTTGTTTAGAATAATTTTTTACTTGTTTGTTTCATAATTATGTCTTATATATTTTTTATTTACTCATATATGTAGTAATTATGTAATGTATTTTAAATCAATTAGGTAAGTATCAGGTCAAAGATATGAATGTATATATCGAGCCTCTTATCAATGAGTTAATGGACTTATGGAACGATGTCACTATGTATGATATCTCTAGACCAGTAGATGCACAAAGAGAATTTGAATTCCATGCAATGCTTGTATCGACAATTCACAATGCCCCAAGGCTGACATATTTATGTGGTATTTTATAACATTACCCTACACTTTAATAGTGTTTAATTTTATGAAATTCATTTCATGTATGTTTTTTAAATAGTCCCTTCATTGTACATCCTTAAAATAATTGATATAAAAATTATTTCATCTCTTGCAGGTCTTCAAACAAAAGGTAAATTTTCTTGTCTAGTTTGTGGTCCTAAGATGAAATCTCGTCGTTCAAGAAGCTTAGGAAAGGAGTTGTTTTATGAGTATAGGCACTTCCTTTCTAAGAACCATAGGTACCGAAGTAACGAAAAACATATTTTCAATGGGAAAGAAGAGATTGGATTAAGACCAAAGAGAAAGACACCTCATGCATGGAAGTTGCAATATAATAGAATCTCTCAGGGTATGGATAGAATAGTCTATGTATCAATATACATGATATGTTTGGATTATTTTATATTTTTATTGCATTTTATTCACTTTACTAATTGATAGGTATTATTGTTTAGTATCTTTAACTATGATTCACCTTGTAGTTTGTAAAGGCATTAATAACAGGAAACTTCCACGAGGAATGAAAAGTTATCTCAAGTAATTCAATAGACTCCCCTACAATGAGCACCTAGAAATTATTCATTTCATTGATACAATACATATCGGGAAGAATTTAACAAAGACCTTATGGCGAATCTTAGATGGAAGGAGAGATAAAGAAAAAATTGCCAAGATTTGTAATGACATTAGGGAGCCAAATCATGCAATGCAAAGTGTGATCCATTCAAATAGTTATGGATACGGCCAAAATATAAGTGCCCTTCCATGGTTATTGACAAAGCAACAAAGCAAGGATGTTAAAGAGGTTATTGAAAAAATTAAATTTCCAACTAGATTTTCTTCAAACATAACGGATATACTAACAAACAAATGTGAATTAGGTGGGGTAAAAACTCATGATTGGCATACATTCATTAAGGTAATTATTTTGGTGTATATATTTGTACATTGGTGAAACATCTTGTTAGTGTTTTTTTCTACTAATTTTGGAATAAATAATGATCGATCATTATTTTTGTTACAGTATGTTCTACCTCTATCTCTCCCAAACAACTTTGACAACAATGTCAAACAAGTTATATATGATCTTGGAAAATACATGAGGTAAGTGGAGATTTATGTGCAAAGTGTAATTTGTTCAATAATTTATTGTATAACTTATATTTTCCTACATGTGTTTTATTTGTCATGTACCATATACTTTTTTGTTGAAACCTATGATTTGCTTGCTTCATTTATAGATGGTTTTCATATAAAGAAATTGATAGATATAAAGTATTGGAGGAAATTAATTCTTCGTCTAATGTGTGAAATGCAAAAGTATCTACCTTCGACATTTTTCAATGCACAAGAACACTACCTCTTACATCAAGTCGAGGAGATTGAAAAGTGTGGACTTGTACACAAAAGATCAATGTGGATGGTTGAGATTCACTTGAAATCATTGAATGCTTTGTTCAGAGAAAGAGCATGTCCTGAGGGTTATATGGTATATTAAACCATGGTTTATATTAGTCAATATAGTCTCGCAATAGGAAAAAATATTAATTTATGTGATCGTATTTGGGATGTCAAATCCATGAAAAAATTTGAAGGGGATCACCTATTGGGGAAAGGTAGAATGAGGAAAGTGAGATGTAAGTAGATAGTATAGATTTATGGTACATTTGATTCTTTTTTTTATGTATATCATACTTATTTAGTTTTTAGTATTCCTTCATAATCCATTATTATGGAGGTATAACATGGTAACTAGTTATATATATGTGAATTGTTTTATTTTAAAATAGCCAGCCAAGAGTGGGATGCAATACATTTATACATTGCAAACAATCTTGATTGGATGAAGGTATGGATTAAACAATGAAAACAAGCTAATAATGGTCGGTTATCATGGTATGGTGTTTCTACCTTGGTCAAAGAAACTTAATGTAGTGGAGATACCAATCTTACATAGAGAGAAATCAATTTAGAATATGGTTTAAAAGATTATTAGGCAAGCATATTCACCCATACTACTTAGTTTTTTTTAATTATATTGATGCATATGGCATGGTTTTTTCTTAATTTACAAAATTTCCAAGTATCAATACGTTTATCAATTGATAATGAATTTTTTTTATGTATTTGACATATTGCAATTGAAACACCACAAGAAAATGTGGTGCAATGGCTGCAAATTTCGCATCAAAAGGTTGGATGAAAAGATGAATTTTTTTGATAGTGGGATATCTGTCGTATTCTAGGTCATCTTTGTTATCTCTAGAAGCGACAAACATCCAGAAGTCTCTACCATTCGATACTATGGGTATATGGATGATATACTCGAGTATGACTTTAAATCTTTCAAATTAGTTATGTTTGATGTCAAATGGTTCAGGCTACAAATCAATGAATGTGACCCTGATAGAATTTTTATTGAGCATGCTAACGGATTTACCATGGTTAATACAATAAATTTTGAGCCCGGATCAGATCCCTATGTTCTTCCAAGAAAATGTGAATAGGTATTTTCTGTAGAGGTTCTAGGTAAAGCGGGTTGGTCATATGTTGTTAGATATGATCCAAGAGGAAGGTTGGTAAAGTATCATGTAGTGGAAGAAGATGAAATTGAAGAAGAATATGATGTAGAGTATGGGGTTCATGTGTCAATACAATGTTAATTTGGATGAACTAAATGATATTGATGATGTGTCAAACAAAGAACTTGAAGAAGTTGAACCAAATGTAGAAGAGCATGTTTCGAATGATGATATATACAATGATGATGTTGTTGATATAGTGAATCCTTTGAACCTGAATTTTGAACTGGATGACACAGATGATGATTTGGGTGAGGAAAAATATTAATGATGTCAAAATTTTGAAATGTATGAGGTATGTATCAAGATGTTTTTACTTTATTTTTTCTCTTTCATTCACGTTAAATTTTTATTTTTTTATTTTTTAAGTTTGATTGTTACTATGTTTATTTCAAATATATAATGGTAGATATATTGGGTATTGGGAATTTAGAGTGATGTGGGAAGGGAGGGGCCATATGATCTTACACCTTCACGTGTTTGGCCTTGTTCAGTAGAGAATATACTATTCTTGGAACAAAGATAAGATCATTTAGGCTTATACCATCATCTCCAATTTTAACTTTGGTTCATCTAATAATTTCCAAGTTTTCCCATTTAATAATTAGTGGAAATTATGCCTTGAACCCACACAGAGTGGCCTGTGAATGGGGATAAATACAAACCTAAGTTCGAATGACTAATTCATAGAGTTCATAAATGAAAAACCTAAGTTCAAATCAAAATTACATGACAATCCTGAATTTAAATCATCGTCATCTTCTTTTTCATAAACATCATCATTAAAATAATTATTTTTATCATTTTCATCATCGTCATTGTCATAATCATCATTTTCCTCATTTTCACCATAATCATCATCATCCTCATCATAATTAACATCAACATCCTCATCGTTTTCATCATCATCATTATCATTTGTGTCACCATCATCATTGTCGTCATCCTTGTCATCATCTTTTTCATCAACATCATTATCAAAATCATCATCATTATTGTCATCATAATCACCATAAAATCACATATTTATCTTCATCACCGTCATCATTTCAATCATCATCCATGTCATTCTCATCATCATCATCATTAACGTCATCATTGTCATCATCAACATCATCGTCAACATTGTCATCATCATTCTTTTTCATCTTCATCAACATCATCATCATCGTCATATTTTTCATCAACATCACCATTAACATCATCATCATTTTCATCATCGGCATCATCATTTTTTTCATCAACATCATTATCAAAATCATCATCGTCACCATATGATCACATATTTATCTTCATCACCATCATCATTTCAATCACCATCCATGTCATTTTCATCATCATCGTCGTCATTGCCATCATATTTTTCATCTTCATCATCATCGTCGTCATCATCATCATCATCATCATCATCATCATCATCATCATCAACGTCGTCATCGTCATCATCATCATTGTCATCACCCTCATCTTTATCATCGTGTCTTCATCATTGTCGTCAACTTCATCATCATTTGAATCATCATCAACATCTATAGATCAATCTTATGTTATAAGTCCATGGCCATTCCATTTTTAAAACCCTTAATCCTTAAGGGATTATGATCGAGGATCGTTGTGGGAGGGTATATAAGTTAATAATATGTTGGGAGTCTATTAATACTTGACATCATATAGCTATATCTATGTATCTATATATATATATATATATATATATATATATATATATATATACAAAAAATAAAATAAAAATAAATAAAAAACAAAAACTAAATACATAAACAAAAATCGTGACCCTTTAACTCAATACATATTCCTTTAACCCCAGCCTCCTACGTCACGTGCCTTTCCCTACTTCCACCATCGATCCACGTTGCATGAGGTCACTGCCCACAGAGCAAGAGAGAGTGCAGTTGGATTGATAGTGTGAGAATAAGCCCACCGACCCTCTCCCTACCTACCCTATTAGTCGAGTAAGCGTCTGCAGGTGAATTGATAACATGAGGAAATACCTCATTGGCCAAGAAAAATCCATATGGACATAGGCTTATTCTTCGTGAGCATGTACAAGGGTAGTAGATGTTTGAAATCTAGTTATTGAAAGTTCACCACAACTTACACCTACTTGGGAATTTTGTTTTCAGGGTCTAGGTTTTAGCTGAGGAATAATTTCTCACATGAGGAAGAGCAGGGCAAGAGGAAAAAGCTAATAAATTCGACCCATGGATAATTAGTTTCATATAAGATAGATTCAGCCCAACCAACACATCCAAGAAGAGACAATGGAACCCCACAATGTCTTTTGTAAGTTTAAATTGCCCTATTTTTTTCTAAATTTCCCCACTATTAGATGCAAATAAAATGGCATAAAATATGTGAGTTGGAAACCCTAGTGGCCTACAAAATATTAATGGAAAAATAATGATAAAATCCTCCTTGAATCATACGGTGATCACTGCAAAACTTAGGATTTATCCCTTGACAAATAAACAAAAAAAATCAGAACCCCAAAGGGCTTGCGGCCTCCCAAAATCAAGCTTGTTGGATTACTGAAAAAAAAGATAGATTAATCACAAATTGAGCTCTAGAAACCATCACACAATCCAAGAGAAATTTGCAAAATGAAATTACACCAAAATTATCATTTGAAACCCTCTTAGGATTAGTGAGAGGAGGTGTTTCTAAGCCCTCGTCTCCCTCATGCAAAACCCCATGAAAATCTTGAATAAAGTTTTCAAAAATCTTCAAATGAATTCAGTGTATAAAACTCCTCGGCCTGCAATTAAATTGAGTTAGATCCTCTATAAATTAAAAAAAAAAAAAATCAATTTTGAAGCCAAAATTAAACTTTAAAACCTCTCAACTTCCTAAAAAAAAATCGATTCAAGCTCAAGCCCATAATCCAAACAAAATATTATAGGGGTCTCACAAGAATATCATTCTAGAATAGAGGTTGATACTTCAAACCATAGCCATTTGTGTGAAGGAGGAAATGGCTAAATAAAAATCGATTTTATTTCAATATGGCTCAGATCCACCTGCAACAAATAGATCAAATGATAGAATTCAAAATCCTAGTCTTTCCTTGTCAACTTTACAAAGAGAAATAAAATATATGGCGACCCATCTTCTTCCAGAATTTTTTAAGGGTGAGAAGGTTTTAGTGTTGAGATAAAGGTGGCCTCCCCATGATACTATCATGCCAAATGTTGATATGCTCATTATTTATTTGAAACAAAGTTAGTTATAATTAAGGAGGAGGGAAAATAACATTGATAATCCTCTATAATTGTGAACCTTTTCTAACTTCTATGACCTAATCAAGGAAATGAAATCACACGCCTAGATTCTTCCTATGAATGAATTGATTCCACCAAACATACCTACTTGAAATAAGCTACCAAAACAATTTATATTCAATTTCTGGCTAAGGGATTATACCATGATGATAGACATGAAAGTTGATAAGGTCCAACCCTAACAAAATCCTAACACAAAAAAATTCATATAGAACCCATTGCATAAAGGAGAAACCCAAAAATTGTTGATACATGTGGAGATCGAAGTACTGAATCTTGTATTAAACCCAAATTTCTAAAGGAATCCAAACATGAAGCTATGCTTGACACAATTAAAGACATTTTCCATATCCAACTTAAGGATCATCCACTTCTCCTCATTATTCCTACTAAATAGGATAACTTCATGTATAAGGATGATATTTTCTACAATTTGTCTCTTCCTTACAAAACCACCTCCGTTTTCTAAGACAATCTTAGGGAGTATACTCTTTGATATATAAGCAATGATTTTAATCTTGTAAGACACATTTCACTATGATATCATCTTGAATGTACGATGGATGATGGACTTACCTCTTTTGGGACTATATCTAAGAAAGATTAATTTTTACCTCCTCTCGGGTGTAAGGAATGATGAACTTATTGAAGAATTCACACCATCCACACCAACTCAAACTTAATAATATTCCAAAAATAGTTGCAAAAATGAATGTTTAATTCATCTAGACTTGATACCTTATCAAGTTCAAAATAATTAATTGCATCCAATATTTCCTCTTCTGATATAACCTACATTAAATAAGCGTTGTGTTTGCTACTTATAATACATGGATTATTTTCTTGCATAATATTTTTACTCAATTTATCTTGGCTCCTAATTTCAGTATATAGGGTGGTATAGGGGTTATATACTACTTCTTTGATTTTTTCATTTGGACTTCGTGTGTCCCCTTCATTGGTGGTGATTTCCTTGGAATTTTTACATTATTGTTGTACTTTTGCTCGTTTGTTAAAAAAAATAGTGTTTATATCCCTTACTTAGAGTCATTAACTCTTGGAATTTTCCCTCCATTTTCATTCATCTTCCCTCATCGTAGATTTGAAGCACTAGAAGATTTATTTTTATTCAATCATTAAAGGAGTGACATATTCCTACTCCATGAGCCTTTGAGTTCCCCCTAGTTTATATTTGAGGTAGTTGATCTCTTTACTCACTAATTGATAGAAATACCTCACTCCAACCTTTAGAGTGAGCTTCGTATTATTAAGATTTTGTTCCTATATGTGCACCAATGAACCAACCACCCACTTGCTCCATACTAAAGAAACAAGGTGAAGAAGGAGGGATCTTTGATTGAAATGAAAGAAAAAAATGGCCATAATCATCTTCATAAAAAAAGTGATGCTTCAGTGATATAATCCAACATAATATATAATTTGAGAAGATAGAGATATGTTGCTTTCCGCGAAGGAAATATGTACCAATAATTGATCTAGCTTCATGTGTCTAGGACTGAGACATCTATTGGTCCATGTAAATTTCCCTTTTTCAACCAATATATTCACTAAATCAAGAAATGAAATGGGATTCTCCATTATTTATATGATTGGACCCAGCAAATACCCCCTCACCTCCACCCATTTTACTCATGGTGATGAAGTGTGGTGTTAAAGTCTCTTGCTAAAATGTAATTTTAACTGAAATCTTAATCCATTAACTCCATTATGAATTTCAAACATTCTACTTTCTCATGATCAATTAGAGGCACATAAAGATTAACTATATTGCAAGAGTGTTAGATGAGATATGAGAGGGACTTGTGGCTAACACCTAATTTATTTAAATTTAAAAGAGAAGAATTCCAAAGGGCATAAATTCCCATAGATAAACCGCTAGAACTTGTTTCCCAACCATAATTGAGATGCCAAATACTATTGTATTTCTAGAGAACTTCATAGTCTTCCAAATTGGTCTCCTAAAGTAAGAGGAGTTCAGGCTTTTATTATTTAATCAAATCCATAATTTATGCAAGCTTTCGAGAACTACATAATTCCCTTCAATTCTAGGAGATCATTTTCATAATTTACCTAAAATTTTAATATTTCCTCTTGAGGGAGTAATCACATGATTTTGGTTCCTTGTATTTCATGTTCCCTTACAATAAATTCCATATATTATAGCTTAGGTGCCTAAGTCCTTGTAATTTTCTACTTGTTCTTCTCACATATCTCTATTTAACATCCTCCCTAACTTCCAAGTAAACTTGTTTGTAGCTAGATCTTGATTTTCTTCCCTAACCAAATTCCCATCAAATGGCCTAAAATCATGAAAAGGAAGTGGATCTAAGGAGTTAAGGGAATTATTTTAGGAAAGGTTTACTTCATCCTCATGATTTGGCATGATTCATTTTTATATGGATGGTATTTAGATATATTTCAAGGGGGGATGTGTCAGTGGATTTATCAACTTTATATGTAGAATATCTAGTATTTGTAGTGGCTTTAGGATTATTTAAATGAGATAAGATTTCACACCTACTTCCAAAGGATTTCTTCTCAGGTTATTTATGAGTTGAGTGAAATGAAGATATTGATTTGGATCAAGATCTAGATGGACCTTGATGAGGAACTACTATTTATGGAATTGTTCGTTGGGAAGGGACTTCTTTCCTCATGTTTGATCACTTCTATTCAATTACTACCATTGTTTAAAAGGATTAAACTTCTTTGTTCAGAAATGGATTTGGGGAATTTTTTGGAAAAGAGGACATATTCGTCATAGAATTTTCACTTAAATGGGGGCTAATCTTAATCAATAGGTATAATACAAGTCTAGTTGTCAAGGGTGAGCTAGAAGGCCTCAAGTAATCTCTTTTCTAGATCTAGTTTTCATGTAAAAGGTGTAGTAGAAATATGGCTTAGTTCCACTTGCAACAAATAGATAAGATGATAGAATTTGAAATCCCAGTCTTTCCTCTTTAGATCTACAAAGAGAAACAAAAAATATGACGACCCCTCTTCAATTTTCATGTGCCCCCTCACTTCAATTTTCACGTTCCCCCTCACTTCAATTTTCATGTGCCCCTTTTAATAAGCTTCAATAGCCCATTGACCAAACAAATTAAGGAGTGGTGACTCAATGCCAAAATTTTTAAGCGAAATGATTCAAAAGGAGGTTGATCACATAATATTAATTTTTCAATCAAGTCAACACATGGAGGAGGGGTTTTCAAGGAGCATGGACCTTCCTTGTAATTTTGGGTCACTCTAGAACTCTCAATTTCGCTTGAGACATTGATCAAGCAAAGGAGATCGAATGACTTATCAATATAATGAGGCATAAATATCATTTTGTCATCATGGTCAACAATCCTCCATAATAACATATTTCCATTGATTTGGATGAAGGAGATATGATGACTCTCATGGATTATGGGGCTAAAAACACCCACTGTCACCTTCGTCCCAAACCTCCAACAATTCACTGCAACCATTGATCAGGGGGAGGGAGGATAAGATGATTCACAACTATCTCATGCTCAAACACACCTCCTCTATCTCTTTCACACTTTGATGCCACCATAAACACACCTCCTCTATCTCTTGCTCATTTTGATGCCACCATGCAGGTTGAGCTCTAATTCTCCTAAATCAACTTATCTATATTAGACTAATGTAAATCTCTTTATTAGCTATTTGAAAACCAATCATATCTTCATATTACATACAACATGTTCATTTTGTCTTTTAGGTTTAGTTCATTAGTTAGGGTATAGTAATGACAATATTGAGTTAATAATGGATGTTGTTTTTCTTTAGTTCATAAATATTGTTATTATTGTTGTCTCGTTGGCCTAGTTGTAATAATTGCATGTTGGCTATGTTTGTGCCATAATCAATAAAGGTTATATTATTCTTTTTCAAGGAAACAATCCCACACCACCCTCATAGAATTAAGCAAAGAATAGGGGCATTGGTGTCATTCTTACATTCATGAAGTTCTCCCCATTTTTCCTAGAATTTCCAGATGGAAGGCGTATTGACAACCAATTGCATAGATGGTTTGCAACCCCAAAGGTTATCAATGAGATTTAATATTAAGACCTTTGTGTGCAAGAAGATTTGTTAACTGAGCTAACCCTTAGAGCTAGGGTTTAGTTGTATGATGTAGCACATTGTTTTCTCCTTATATGTTTAAACATATAGGGGTTAATTCCTTATTACACATAATAACTACAACATAGGATGCCATTGTTGTAGAAATATTAGTATTATGAGGATTTTTTTTAGGATTTTAGTAACGATATGAAAAAGTGGTTAAATAATCTTAGGTGATAAGTGTTGCACAATTAGAAGTTTCACTGCATCTACATGGCAGAAAGCTTTCAATGGAGACAGGAAAAATCTTGACCATTCATATCAGAGTAGCAAGTGTAATACTCTAGTTTTGTCCCCTTGCATGTATTGTTGAATTGTATCAAAGTTTTTGTGTATCAAAGTATGTGGGTATTTTTTTGTAATGGAATATTAAATGCTATAATGTTATGTTGAGTTCTCAAGTTATTGAGTGAGTTCATTGGTTAGGATGAATAGGTTATCAAGTTCTCAAGCTTTTAAATATTACTTGAATATTTTAAATGCATAGAACTTCCTTGTAAGTCACTTGTACTATTATAATGTTCTTGTGGTTTCGTCAAGACGTTTCTCAACATCCCTTATGAAACTCACTAGCAGTTTCTCTCATTTGATGGAGTGCTATAATACGTTCAATCAAACTATTTTTCAGATCTATCTTCATCGAGTGGCGAAAGTTCAGGTAGGACAAAATAAATTGACCAACATTTGGTATGTCATCTAGTAGGCGAAGATCAACTAGAGGTGAAAATATTAGAAGAAAATTAAATAGACACGTGAAATTTTTTCTCACTAAAGGGGGGTCATGTTCTTATGATAATGAGAGCATATATGACATTGTGGTGCCCTTGAGGTACAAACATCTATTGAAACGATGGGTAAGGATCTTCCTGAAATAAACACATATTTTTCTGTCAATGAAAGGATATAACACATTGTCCCATCATCATTACATGATTTGGGGATATTTTCCATGGATGGTATAAATGTATGTTACGACGGATTAACTGAATTGATGGAGTATGTCGAACCCTGTTATGTCTACAATAATTGGGTACGACTAATCCAATATACCAAAAGTATGCGACGATATCACGTGGTTGAAATTTATATACACCTAAAATATATTAATAAAAATAAAGGCAAAACTATGTAAATTGATGCAAGGCCAAAAGCATCAAGGAATATTGCAAGGTTTATAAATAGTACACGGCCTACGACCATAAATAAGCAACCCAATTACATATTCAAGGGGCATGAAGGAAACCATGTATTTGTATGTGCCATAAAATTAGTATTTGCAGGGGAAGAGTTGCTCATTGATTACAATTTGAAACGAATAGATACAAACGTTGCTATTATGGGGGTGGTATGTATTCTATTTTACCCAACTCGTAAGCAATGTCTATTATATGTTATTATTGTCATTTACGACAATATATTGTCACGCATCTTGTGAGGTAAGGAAACATTTTAATACATCATGGTTATGATATTGTGGTAGGTTGATCAAGGTAAAAGGGAATCAACCTCGCAACAGGTAAACATCAATGTAATTGTATGTAAAATAATTTAACCATGAGATTCATCTCAATGTTCTCATTCCCTTGCTTTAAGAATATTCTAGTTTGTATCTAAAGAACAAAGTTATTGAAATACTCTTCATTTGACTTTGTCATTATCAATTTTTGTTGTGAATATAATTAATTAAATCATGTTCTTTGGTAGAAGTAAATGAAGTTGCTATAACTTTCAACACTTCTTTGTATAATATGGGTGGTCCATGTATTAATAAGTTTTTATAAATTTAGAACCTTTTATATTGCCATGATATAACATGAAGCTTCTATGTAAATTTAGACATATGTCAGTAGTGGTTTTCATATTAATATAATGATGATTAATTGTGGATGAATTTATTTATTTATTTTTAAATGTGTCATAATGAACTTTCAAATATCATAATATTTACGAGCAAGTATTTAACTGGCTAAACTTCCCCTCCTATGTAAAAAATGGATTTTTTTATTGATTTAAATAAAATTCAAGTCTTTGAATGTTTATAGTTGAGTATGGTAGAAAAAATTACAAATTACACTTATTTCATCAACAGGGTGACAAGGGGAAGGCACCAACCTCAAAGTAGTCCACAGATGCTCCTGAGGAAGTGCTTAATGAAGAAGCAATTTTTTTGTCGATCGATCTGATCCAAACAATAAGGAAGCTTCAAATCAAATTAAATAAGAAACCCATTTCTTTAATTCTTATTCAGCCACAGACAAAATAGATAAGAGGCCAAATCAATACCGTGATGGGAAAATTTTATCATTATGGGGTAAGAAACTCATTTAATCATCCCATTTATTTATTTATGACTTTAACTATTTATTATTCTTAATTATCTCGTCCTTTATAATAATAAAAAAACTCTTTATTTTACAATGGTTTTTGAGGGAGTGTGATCCTAATGGTGCAACTATGGTGACCAGTGTTGGTAGCAGCGTCATTTCTCTGCCTGTGAGTGAAGCGCCATTCAGTGAGACTGTTACACCCTCTAAACAACAAAACTTTAAAAGGGGCACATTGCAACTTCCTCTTTCATTAGTTTCAGCAACACTACATTAATACATTCAGCTCAAAAGCCCCATCTACAGAACTGATACTAACATTACAAGATAATACATGCCCAGGATAGTACAGAATAGTGTGGGATCAATAGCCTCCATGACAACATTTTGGTGTACTTATCGCTCTCCTTTGGCTTTTTCCTTCAGCCTTTTTAAACACTTTGCTCGCTTGGATTGTTGCTTCTCCCTCAGATCCTTTGCCTTTCCCTTTTTGGCTTCCTTTGTTGCTCGACTGTGTCTGCTTCCTTGGTTGTCAGCAAACATTCTAGCTCGGCTATGACTGCATGAGCCTTGATTTCTTTGGTCGATCCTCTACAACTACTAGCCTTTGGCGGGTCCCTTCTCCTTCTTAGGTTGTCTTCTCTACAACTTCCCAACAGTCACCTTTGGTCAAAATGTGGTCAACATCAAAACATGAAAAAACTTAACCCTCAAAACGAAGGACCCAACATGCCCCAACCACAGTCCATTGACTCGTCCCCGAGTCAATCATTTGTTGGTGTTGTCAGCACTACTGGCACTTCATGTTGTTACAGTGCTTCTTCTTGTGTTGCTCCTCCTTGACTTGTTCCTTCAAATGAAGGACCCAATTTTGGAAAGGACTCAATGGCTACATGTTTTAACCTTGTGTAGTCAGCGAGTGCCACCTGCCATGATCCTATGAGAATGATTGCTTGATCGAGGAGTTGTGCTGCGAGTTCGGTTGTAGGTTGGGCAGGGAACGTCATCAAGAGGGTACTCCATTTATTTTTAGCATCCTCATTGATCTGTTGCAGCATCTGGAAGTGACCTTCTGATGGTTGTTTAAGGTCATGTAGAAGGCTCTTGGTCTTGCTCGATTCATCCTTGATTTGTTGGATTTGGATTTTGAGGGCATCTGCCTGTGCTAGGAGCTCCTTTCACTAGTTTTTGTCCTTGGTGGTCATGGCTTGGTTGAAAAAATTGGTTAGCATGTTGGTGTAGGGGGTAAACGGTTGATTTTTCTTAACAAAGCATTCTGACCATTCTCAAACTTATGCTAAGAGTCACTTAGCTTCCCCCATACATTCAATGATAGAGGCTTTCAGAAAAGTCACTTTTGTGATTTTTTGTTTAATCTCACTGGTATACTAGGAGTCCAGATCTAGTAGTTCCCTTTGAGTGGCAATAATACTTCATTTGAGCTCTCTATTTGTAGATACAAAGTTGGTGCAAGCTGATTTGATGTGGTTGCAGCATTCTAATAGAGTGCAGGCCGAAAATTCTTCCAACGCATCTGTGACTACCTCGGCAACCGAGGGCCTAAGATCCTGGAACTTGGCAGTTATTTCGTCGACCTAGTTCTATAGATTTTGCTTCTCCTAAATAATATGAGTGAGTTTTGCTGCAATTGAAAGAATTTGTTGCTATTGTTGCTCATGATCAACTGCGAGAGTGTTTTGCAATGCCTCTGCTTGACGTGTAGCCAGCTGAATGAAATTAAACAATTGAGAGGATGACCAACTCAGAAGGTCATCAGGGGTCATAGTAGTGGGTTTGGGGAACCGACTCTGTAATGGTTGGCCACTAGAAATTGATTTCTCATATTTCCCTTGGGGTGAGGTTTCTCACTGCGAAGACTCGAGGATGTGAGGACTAATGTGTGTTGGGTTGGATTGTGGTGATAGAAAGGAGGTGGGTTTGATGACTAGGGGTAGTGTGTGGATGGCATTTTGGTTCAGATTCTTAGTGTTGATGGGATGACAGGCTTCCATGAATGGGTCAAGCCCCAGTAGTAGAGATAACATGGATGTAGTAATGGATATCATGATGGTGAGGTGAGCTGCAAGTACCTCATTATTAGTGTATGTAATGGATTGGATTACAGAGTCGACCTCCAATTTAGTTTTTGCACTGAGGGGATTTCCAGGTGGCAGAACATCTGAAATAGTGGCTGAGGTGGAGGTTGTTCACAGCAATGGAATGCGCGACCTTGGGGATACGATGGAAGTGGAAGGTGGATTCTATTTAGTGATGGGTATGTTGGTGTGAGATTGGGGTTCCTCATCAGTAATATCAACAACTTGAGTGGAGGTGGTTTTAATTTATTTCTTGGGAACCGATCTTGGTTTGGTGGTAAGTGGGTGAGTATTCCTGATGGTGGGTTCGGTATGAGCGTGAGGGCCCACTAAGGGAATTGAAGCAATAGCAGGGATACAAGTCAAAGAAATAAGTGGACTTGAACTAATAAATTCAAAAAACATAGAAAAAGGACTTACTGATGCCCTAAGATCCTCCAGAGTGCTACGAAAGGACTGCATGTGTGTCTTGAGCTTCTTGAGGACTAGATTGAGTATTTCTTCGGCCAAGTTCTTAAAGGAGGCCGTAGGGGTTTCTATGGGTAGTGGCTGAGGCACCATTCCTCCAAACAAGTATATAATCTCCACATCCTAAACTTCTCCAATAATCCTAGGCCAGGACAAATCTTCAATGTTGAATGCTTCCTCTGAGAGTACAAATGTTTGAGAAAGCATATGAAACATGTCTAAGCTGACACACTTTGGTCGAACCCAGGTGTTTCCATCGCTTACGCCAAACCATATATCTTGCAAATATTCGTCCAAAAGCAACAGTTGAATTTTGGGTCTGGCTTTGATGACGTCCAACATTTTTTGGTACCGTCTAACAAAATAAGCTTCATTCATTTCCTTGTTGTTGAGGTCCCCGGATGTTTGCCATGGTGAGTATTTGAGTGAAAGGGGTTGATCTTAAGTAACTAGTATCCCATAAATAGCTAAGGAAAAAACAAGGTATCCATAAATAAAATATGTTTCCCATTTGTAGACATCTTTGCAGGCTTCAAAGAGCTCATTTAATACAAAATTGCACCAATTTTGATTGTGCGCCTTGCACACAAGTTTATGCAACTGAGATAGTTTCCAGGGTGCATTCGCCTCTCGAGAAATGGCGCAAGAGCTTCCCAGTGATTGTATAGCAATCGAATTTGATGTTCGTCTTGTTGATGGGTTCAATAAGGGCTCCCTTACCACCATGATGAGTTTCATACCTATTGTAGTAGTCACGTCATCATCTGTCTTCTTTCCCCACTTGGAAATATTCTGAAATGAAGTTGACACCACGAATCCTACAATAGAAATCCCTGTGAGTTTATGAATGTTGAAGACATGGATTAGGTATTCCTTGTCAAGCCACAAAGACCCTCCATGAATTCTACTAATGAGGAATTTTGTACATTGCATCACCACCCCCATAGTTTTGAACATTAGTAAACTCCACAGATTTAGCAGCATCGACCTATGTAGGCCTCTAAAATATTATTTATTTTTTTATGAATAACTTACGTCATATTTGGGAATAACCTATGTACAGACTTCATGCTTAAGCACTAGAAAATGGAACAAGTTTGAGAGATCACTTTCCACAAGTGTGGCCTTGTCATATTTTCCATAGAGAGGCTCGATTTTGGTGATTCTTGAGTCTGGTTTGGTTGATGGAACATAGATTACAATCTTAGTCATGGCTATAGTCTGGAGACTATACACAACAGATACATGGGGATTTAATTTGGGTTGAGAACTAGGGAAATTCGACACATAATCACGAATGGGAAATTCGACCACCTGTGGTTTTCTTTTGAAGATGTTATCGTTACCATGCATACTAAATAGAAAGGTGAGACACGATGGTTTTGATTAGACTTATAACTAATTAATATAGTATCTTTCCATATTCTGTCTAAATCATGGCAATAATGATGGTTGTGACCTAGACCTGACCCTAATGACACAAAAACTGAAAAAGTAGGGTGGGGATGATGGGTGATTATGATGATATGATGGCAGGTTCCTAGAAGTTGGTGAATGGATCGTGTCAGGGATATTATGGGATAGATTTATCCCAAATTAGAACTAACATAGGGAATCATTACTAATTATAATGGATACGATGACTGACACATGTGACTCACCAACCACAAGTAGTTGCAGAGAGATGAACATGACTAACGCTACTAGAAGAACTGATAGAAATTTATTCATGATCGACTCAATTGAAATGACTGACTAACCTAAAATAACAGACTAACTTTACTTAGACCCACCTACTCCCCTTTTGAAGATCAAATTAGTTTGATGTAGAACTGGTTGTGTCGTGGAAAGGCTTCAGGCGTGCACCATTCACCCAACCAGGAAATAGGACTCCATCCAGTTGTGCGATATTGACAACTCTCGATTCTTTCACTTCCACAATAATGAATGGTTATAAACATTGCATTCTCAAATTTCCGGGATTTTTTAGTAATCTACTGTCATATAAGAGAATCTAATCCCCAACTACAAAATATTTTCATTTTATGTGTCGGGCGTGCCATGCTTTCTACCTCTCATTCTTGATAGTTTGGTGGAAATATTCTAGAAATATGGCTTTTTCTATCTCCCAGAGTTCATCCAAGTGTTTTATAATTGATTTGTCATATGTCATATGTGTAGCTCGTGCAATGAAGAGGTTAGGGATGATGAACTCAAACGGTACTATGGCTTCTTGTACATAAACAATCTGGAAGGGCATATACTTGTGCAAGTGTTTGACGGTTGTATGATAATCCCATAATGTAGTCGGCACTCATTCATCCCAATTGTTCCTGTTAGTAGAGCATATCTTGGTGAGCTTCCTCTCTAAGATTTTGTTAAAGGCTTCCACGGTACTATTTTCCTGAGGATGGTGTGGGTTGCTCTTATGGTGTTGGATCATAAAGTACTGTATCAATGAAGTGATTGTCTCATTAATGAAGTGGATCCCATGATCACCGGTGAGGCTTCAGTGGCACCTAAACCAGGCAATAATATTTTCGAAGATGAATTTGGTGGTAGCGTTTGTAGTGCAATATTTAACTGCCACAACTTCAGCCCATTTGGTAAGGTAATCTATGGCAATGATAATGTACCTAGTGTGGAAGTGATGCACTAGAGAGTTAATGGGTACCACAAAATCAACCGCCCACTTCTCAGATGCCTACAATACCTAAACTAGTTGTAAGGAAAGTTCATCCTGGTGTGACTACTTTCCCATGCGTTGGCAGACATCGCATTTCTAAGCATATTCCTTTGCATATTGGAAAAGTGTCGGCCACTAAAGTCTTGCCTACAACACCTTCCTCACAATGGCCTTCCCGTGCGTATGTCCTCCTGCAACTTTCGAATGACATTCCCATAATACATCTTGTCTCTCATGATAAAAAACACACCTTCACAATATCTAGTGAAGGCCCAACTTATACAACTTCCCTGCAATCAACTGGTAATCTGCAGCTTGAACCAACATGTGCCTCCACTATGTTGTCATGTACTCCTCTAGGAATTTACCTATGTCTAAGAATAATGCAATGTCCTCCAAGTATTCTGGTATAGCCTCAACTCGAAATAGGTTGGAATCTAGCAATTAATCATTTACTAACCCCCCAACTTCACCCAACTCTAACCGGGAAATATGATCAGGCCCCACGTTCAACCTTCCTGGCTTGAAAAATACTTCAAATGTGAAATCTTGGAACAATATAAGCTATATACAAATCCTTCCTTCATGTAGATGGTTGTTCACCAAGTACTTCAGTGCAGAATAATCAGTAAAGAACTTGAACGCCCCCCGAAGACAGTGTCAAAAATTTTGTAGCAAATACACCACCAAAAGTGCTTCATGCTCACTTGTATTATAATTCCTTTCCACCGTGGAAAATTTTCTACTAGCAAATTAGATCAGTTGATCAAGATCTTCATCTCCACGTTGAGCCAAAAAATCTCCCAAGGTGATTCTCGATGCATCAATATGGACGTAAAATTTCTTGTTCCAATCTGGATAAACTAGGATTGGTGCACTTTCCAGTTTTTCCTTTAGCACATTGAAAGTAGCTTCACATTCATCTAACCATGCAAACATTTCATATTTCTTCAATAGCTTCTCCAGTGGTGCAATGATCGAGGCATAGTTGTAGATGAACCTTCAGTAATATCCTGTGTGGTTGAGGGTGGATCTCAGTTGTTTAACACTTGTTGACAAGGGCATATTTAGGATCACTACGACTTTAACAAGATCAACACATAATCCCTATTTGTAGACTATATGGACCAAAAGTGTTCTTAAAGGGACAACGAATATGCACATTTTCAAAATTAGAGAGATATGCAGTTGTCTACAACAGTCAAACATCACTCGGAGTAAAATAGAACATCTTTTTAATAAACTGTAGATGGTCCAATCATCCATGTAAACCTTTAGAAATCTATGAATATAATCCCGAAAGGAAACGATCACAATCCTTAAGAACATTGTTGGTGCATTCTTGAGTCCAAATGGCATGACATGGTAAGCATAGAACCCCCATTCGGTTGTGAATGTGGTCTTCTTCTTATCCTCTTCCACAATATGGACTTCGTGATAGCTATAGAATTCATCTATAAAATAGTAAGCTTCATTTCCTTTCACATTTTCCAGAACCTCATTGTTGAAAGAGGTGGGGAAAGGGTTAAGAACACAGGCATTGTTCAGACTCCTATAGTCCACACATACCTAGATTTTTTCAGAGTCCTTTTTCTTTGTATAACAATTGGAATAACCCACTTACCCTCGTCAACTAGGAAGATAAGCCCTACTGCCAATATTTTGTCTATCTCCTTCTTCACCTTCTCTTTGACTCCCAGGTTCAATCCATATTGTTTATGTTTCACAGGCTTTGCATTAGGTTTTAGCACAATCTTCATCTCCCCCTTAAGCTCCAAAACAAATGAAGGGAATAGGTCTTCATATTCTCTTAGGAGATCAAAGATATCCTTGGCACTCTACACATCCTAGTAATATCAATTCAAAGCTAATTTTGGCTTCTCATCAATGTTGATATTTTGTTTTTGCAGCTTCAGAGGTAGTAGTTGCGGTCCAGTGGTTACAGGTCCATCTTCAATGCTCTGCTCCCTTTCCGATTCTTTAAATATTAAATGCCTTAATTCCTCTAGTTCATTTCCATCAAGCTCCTTATCTATCTTCCCGCAAGCTTTGGCTTCATGGAATCTAGATTCATATATATACTCAAAGGTATTCTGGTCTTTATAGCCTGCAATCAATTGTCCTACCGAGAGAAAAATCCTTTTGACAACTTCAAAATTAGTTGTTATCCTCTCGTCATTATCTGTGAAGGAAAATTCACTGATAAATTGAGCTTCCATACAATCCCCAATCATCAGTTTGTCTTCTTATCTCTTCCTTTACATACCATGCCTTCAGAAATGTCCCTAGGGTGTGGCAAAGTTTGTCACCCACAAGTTCTTTGTAAGTCCTTCTCTGATCCATTTAGCCTTACAGTCTTGTATGTGTTGTCGAGGGTCGGAGCTCCCCTGGTACTTAATAAAATTTTGTGGGTGTTCCTCTGAATACCCAAATATGGTTACCAGTGTTGTATTAACCTCTTGTCATTCTCTGAGATGGTTGCGGTGATATCCCCACCACCTTGTTGGCATCTCTTGTAAGGTGACATCCAGTAAGGGTACTTTGTGTACTTCAGAGATGGTTGCATCAACTTCATTAATAAAATAATTAATAGAACCCATGCCATTGAAAATAGGAAATTCTCATACCTCAATACCAACCTAGTTGATACGATGGATCATGGCGCAATGCTAGGTGTTGATCTCATGTCTTCCCTGCTTCCAGTCATCCCATGCAGCCTCAGATCTGACCTCAGAGCTCTAAACTCTCCTCTAGCTGATTGATCCTCTTGATGTAGTATTAATATAGTCTTCCCTTAATCCTTCCATTAGCTTGTATGGTTGATCCAGCAACTTAGGTTCCTCTCTATCATTCATAGGTTTGGTGAACCTCATCCCCTGATAGGGATCTATTTGTTGGATTACCCTAATTCCGTCCACTTCAAATGTCATTGTCTCCTTCCTCAGATCAATTACTGCATAATTTTCAAAGGCCCAGTCTATTCCTAGAATTGTCGGGTAGGGGTCTTTGTCTCCCATAATATCTATAACCTCGAAGTCAGCGTAAGTATTTACCCCTACTATGTTGACCTCTATATCATGTACATGTCCAACGGGAGTATACAATACTAGTTTTCCATGTGTAACTGAATTGGATAGAACACCAGCTTAGGCCTTCCCAAGGCTTCCCAATTTTTCCTCGATAGGATATTCAAATCTAAGAGAAGTCTATAATTGTATCTTTAACCTGGAAGCGTAAAATCTATGCATCAATCTAAAATTCCCCTGATGTTCTCTTCTTTTTCTTGCGCACCAGTCTAGAGTGTATTTTGATTAGATTGGCAGAAATTAGTCCTTCTTCGGCCACCACATCTTTGAAAACAACTTTAATATTTTCCTGCAATTGTCCAAGCATTTGCTATCCATTCAAAATTTGCAGAAACAACCTAAACCATTCAGCTATGTGTTCGGAATAATGTTGCAGGAGGTTCAGATGCTTAGATTTTGAAGGTTATATTTATTCTCCCTAGAGCTCAACGATTCGAGTCAATTTGTTAAAAACATCCATGGCTTCCCTGTAATATTGCTTATATTTGTTGGAATCATACGAGTGCTTTGATGGGGCTGACTTTATAATTATTGGTTGTTCCACGGCTCCCAAGTCCACCTCGGTCTTTTTCGCTCCCCAGGTGACTATATTAATATTTGAAAGGAGAGCATTCTCGAGTTCCCTTGGTTCAGCATTAATTAAATTTGGTCCCCTTTGGTGGTTTCACTCTTCCCATCTTGCAATCATATCTGGACAGTTTTTCGTTGCATGTGTATGACACTACACTGAGAGCACATGGTCTTCTGGGCATCGAATTATCTCTTGCAATGTGCCCTTCTTGATCATAATTGTAACAACTTATCAGACCTCTACCTCCTTATCTTCCCCGCCTTGTTCCTCCACCTCCTTGCCCTCAAGGATTTTCATTGATCCTGTAAGAATAACGATCCATCTAGTTAGCTAAGGCATCTAATTCCCTACACTGATTAGTGTGGTGAGTAGGCGATCCACAAAACTCACAACAACAAAAAAATTGGGATGTTTGAATACTTATGTAAAAGTGGACATAGGTAAGGTAGATTCCCATAGGTCCTACATATTTCACAGTACTTTGTTGGGGTTGTGCCTTGTTGTTTAGGAAAAGCGTGGAACTGTGTTTGGTCTGCATATAGCCCTTGTGTACCAACCTGCACAACTCTCGTGTCAGGTAAATATGTAGAGGTCCTTGCCAGTACGGAGGGAGTGCTTGGGCCTCTCATTCATGGGTACTCCATGATTCCCCTTGATATGGCAGTTGGTACACCATATGTGCGATCATGAGGGTCACACCGAATGCATGTCCCTTCACTTATTTGTTAGATCAACAATCCAATGCTGCAGTCCTATGAGAGTGGGATCATGGGAGAAAATTCCTCTTTAATGTTCATGTGTGTAGTCTACCATGGTCTCAATTTGTGTCACATGTTCTAGGATGTCCTGCAAAGTATAAATATTTTGTTAATTCAATGGTGTGCAGGTGAGTGGCAACAACACCTTGATAAACCAATCACGTAGATGATTAAGATCAATAGGGTATCTTAGCTTGCCGATGGAATCCTTAAATATTTGCATCATCTCCTAGGTGGTTTCACCCTCCCTCTGCTTAATTTCCCATAGTTATGATAGCCCTTGCTAGTTAGTCCGAGGAAGCTTAAACTCTTGGACAAACTCCCATTGAACCTCATCTACCGTCGGATTTTGTTGTAGTGCAGACCACTTGATGAACCATCTCAGGGCTCTGTCGCAAACTGTGGTCTAAAATTCAATAAGCTTCATGGCATTTGGATTTTGGAAAGCTCTCCATATGGCCTCTCACAAGTACCAATGTTGTTCTACATCTTCATTCCCCTTCCCGAAGAATTTAGGATATCTAGTAAATGATCTCACCATGTTTCCAACCATACACAGTTGAACTAAGTGAATGAGTACAATTCCTTGGGAACCCGATTGTGGCGATCCTTGGGGAGCCAAACTACAATTATTATTTTTACCATTATAGGCACCAACCTTGTAGGAAATGTGTACACTGTGGACCTTTATAATCTTAACTAGCTTAGACAAAAATTGACCAGGGTTGTTATAAAGTACCAGGGGAAGGGTGGGGGAGGTAATAATTGAGTTGTTGGGAAACAAATCACTAATCATAGGAGACACATAATTCTCATGGTGAAATTTGTTTCATCATTTATGCTTTCATCCAAGCCTGTATGGCTTGATCCATATGGTGTTCCCATCTCTACTAGTGGGGTGAAATATCTACTAATTTTTCGAACCTCTGTCACTGTGAAAATATCGGCCTCTCCTATTGGACCAGCTTTCCCACTAACATCAACCCCACCATTCTGCAACTTTAGTTGACTTCCTTCTCCTTCTCATATATTTGGATTGCTCAACACCTCTCTTGCTTGGTGTAGTTCCTTTTTCCGCCTATAGATCACCTGAAAAGCTTTCTCCCACCATTCTTCAGATATTTGTTCTCTCATTTATGCTCTCAAATCTTTAGCCTTTTGGAAGTCATCTACATCCATTTCTCTAATAGTCTCATAGCTCCCAGCCAGGTAGCATTTCTCCCCTTAGGCCCTTCCCCCGTACCTGAGCTTTAAGCTGGCATGGGTGGGATCTGGAACACCAATAAGCTCTCTTCTACCATTAAAACCTTAATCCACAATGGTATTTCCTTCAGTAGTCTCCCTCGTAGCCCTGATTTGAATACAGCCTCAGCATTTGAAAAGGATTGGTGGTCCTCTACAATAAACTTGATAATATACCTGTCTAGAGTGAGATGCACCCAGAAATTGATGGCTCGCGTCAAATTTGTGTCGATCCGATGTAATTCAACAAGATCCGCATGAGTCCATGTATGAGGAGATCAGTTTTGTCCGCCATTATTTTCTTTTATCTGTAGTCTTTGCAACCAATTGTAGAGCTCATGTGGGAACTTGCACCAAAAGATCTCGTATTGATGGCTTCCAGGTTCCACATACATAATTTCTTCCTTCAACCACTTCACACTTCAACAACGAAGTTGAGCTTGTTGAGAAGAAAATTGCTCTACTTGTTTGTGCCACCAATCTTGCAGATCCTTCTTAAAGATTCTCGACACCATATTCTAGACCCCTTCAAAAATTTTCAAGTCCCGGCAATGGAACCATTTGTTCGTAGAAAAATGATGAACATGTTGATACCTTATTTTCATGAACAGGGGCCAACAAAGGCTCTTTCGTAGTCTAGTGTAGTTTTGGATTTGTCACCCTATTTAGGAAGAATAAGGCATCTCACCCGATGCGCACCGTGACCTTACTTGGTTAAGGGGCAGGAACCAAGCGTTGGGAGAAACCACATGGATGCTATCGATACTCAGTAAACCTAGAACCAGAACATCAGAGATACAACGGTAACAATTCAAGCATTCAAAAGGAACATGTACTATACATGTGAATTCATAACAAATTTTTAAAAGGGGCACATAAAGTCACACAAGAAGACTCTCATATATCCCTGCAACTTCCTCTTTCATTAGTTTCAGTAGCACTACATCAATACATTCGGCTCAAAAGCCCCATATACAAAACAAAGACTAACATTACAAGATAATAAACTAGGATAGTACAAAATAGTGTGGGCTCAATAGTCTCCACGACAACATTTCGGTGTACTTCTCACTCTCCTTTGGCTTTTTCCTTCGGCCTTTTTAAAAACTTTTCTCACTTAGACTGTTTCTTCTCCCTCATATGCTCTTCCTTTCCCTTTTTGGTTGACTTTTTTGCTTGTTTATGTCTGCTTCTTCGAGTGCCAATGAACCTTCCAGCTTGACTGCAATTGCGTGAGCCCTAATTTCTCTTGTTGATCCTTAGCAACTGCTATTATTTGGTGGGTCCCTTCTCCTTCTCCAATTGTCTTCTCTACAACTTCCCAACAAGTCACCTTTGGTTAAAATGTGGTCAACATAAAACATGAAAAAACTTAACCCTCAAAATGAAGAACCCAACAGATCTGCTCCCCCTAAACAACATACGCCAGGATCCGCACATGATGTTGTGGATGCAAAGTGTGATCCCATCGCACATTTTGAAGTGAGATTTCCTAGATCTTCCCATGTTACTAGCACAAGAACACTAATTATTACGTTTTTGGTAGATGATGACCATGTCCCCATGAAATTAGAGAAGCTTCCAAGTATTTAAGAAGTGTTTTAAATATTAAGTACATTCTAATTGAAATTTACTTATAGCATGTGATAATTTTGAACTAATGATAATATCGTTTTGCAGGAAATGATGTATTCTATAGGTGCATGTATGGCCTAAAATTAGAACCCTTTGGTCCCACCATTCTTACAAACTGGAAATACTAAAGTTACAAGTTGAAGGATGAACTTATGAACAAGATGGTTGGCATGTTCAATGAGGGTACCTTCAACAAAACTGGAGTTACCTTGAAGGCAGGCTTACATTTAAAATATATGCAGGACCAATATAGGGTTCATTTACAAAATAATAGTAAGTATGAGCACCCTCCTAATTCCAAAGAGGGATTGGAAATACCTCATGGAAAATGCAATCGAGAAGGTTCTTTGAAAAGAAGGGAAGACACCACCCGAACCAAGAAGGTATGAGGCACTTTTCATAGTGTAATTATTATGCTTTATTATCATCGTGACATATAAATAACTTTTTCAATATTTTCAATATAGGCCCCCAGATACATCCAAAATAACAAAGGCTATAATAGCTAAACATGGGAAGCATCATCTCTGCTTGGGTGGTTACTCAAAACTAGCCACAAAAATTGTGAGTATAAAAAATAATAATTTTCATCCAAATTATAAATTCTTAACAATTTTAATTTAATATCACAGAAGAATAAAAAATCATGTTCTCATGCAAAATTGTAGGGGTCACAATTCATAGAGGCTCCTACAGAGGAAGACCTCAAGCTTTCTTACAAGCACGACTATCAAGTCATGATTAAATGTAGGACAAGCTTGGGGTCTACACAGCCTTCCGACACCCAACTTGACACTCAGGTAAATAAAAGAAATGAAGAGAATTTATAAATTATTACTTGTAAAATATATCGGTTCTTATTTTTGGCCATAAAGTATTGTGCTTAATTGTATAATGTATGCAAACAATGTAGATACCAATGTCCCAAGTAATAATGGAACACATGAGCCTAGTGACAATGGAGTGCCTCTTGAAACTAATGTTTAGCTCGATACTGGAGGTATTTCACGTGTTATAAAAATATTGTAGTATGGATTACAATTTAAAATATTCAAATTCAAATGGTGTATTAATTATAACCTTTCTTGTTTCTACTCCAGAGCATGTACAGGATGAGGTCAGGCAAGAGGAGGAACATATGGCCATGTCCAAAAGAACTTTGCTTCCCTCCACTACCGAAGTAGGTAAAGAACACTCTACTACTTTTTTTATTAATAAAACACTTGTAATAATAATAACTATAAATGTGAATTTAACATTTTTTTCTTATTGTAGTTGATGCTCCACCCCCCTTTCAGCAACATAGATGTATGACTATGTCGGGAGCAAGACATACATAGCCCATAATAACTGAAGGAAAAGAAGACATCCTTGCTAATTCCTAAAAAAGAGAGACGGAATAATAAATGATTGTACTTGTTATATAGTTAGAACAACCTTGTTTCATATTATGTAAACATATTATTTGTGGTAAAATTTATTGCGATGAAATATTTTTTGGATCTACGAACGATTGAATGAATGTTTGTTATTTGTTTTTTTATGTATATTAATGTCTTTCTTTCAACTATTTCCTAGTAAATAGATAGGGTACTGTGGAATTGAGAGTGATGTGAGGGGGGGAGGGGTGATGAGAACTTCCACCTTCATGTGGTTGGCCCTGTTCAGTAGAGATTAAATTAGGATTTGGATAACCTTGGAGAAAAACACCCTCAATCCAACAAAGCAACAACAAAGTCAATGTTGACTTCAATGTTTCTTTGTCAAGTGGAAGGAGGTTTGCTTGAAGATTAAACTACTCCAATAATTTATTCTTGAAACCAAGGGGAACTCATTCAAGTACTCATGCACTCGATTATTTTTAATTATTATTTATTCATCAAATTAAATTTAATGTTTGGTCAAATTTAATCTAAGTTTGCCTCATTGGTCTCATGAAAATATGCAAGAAAACTAGTATCAATTCAGATGTTGAAGTGGAACAACTAACAGAAGAAAATAACTCAAAATGGTAACATAACATTTAGCATTCAATTTTTCACTATTGTTAGAGGCATTTGTTTTATTATCAAATATTGAAAACATGTCCATTTATTCACTTTTTCATTGCACTTGCTTGAACATGTTCCCTTATTTCATATACTCTATTACGTAGCTAAGATTTAATTATGAAACTAATGTGATTAAACAGTTATAACAAACAAATTTTAATCCCCCTCAAGGGATTCCTCCAAATGTAACATCCCTACGTCAACTTGAATTCCATCCTTTTATAGTCCATCTACTTTAACATTTAACTCTCTAAACATCTGCAAATTAAATCACTATCATGATTCACCTTTGTAATAACCAGAATTTATAGCTTTATGATTTCATCATTTGTGTAGCTTTAATACTCTGTTTAAATTCACTATAAGATTTTATTAAGTTAGAAAACAAATGTGTGACTAGAAGTCATAGTCTGCATATACTTTGCATGTAATTTTTGAAACAACCAAATGATTCTCAAGTTGACAATTGATATTGGCATTTTGTTTGTTTTAAATAAGAAATTGAATAAACCAACATGTGGATTAAGAGCATTCTGATTTGGTTTGAGGTGTAAATGTAGATAAAGGTTCTATAGCCCTCCTGATAAATCAACCTATTATTCTTGGATACTTTTCTCTCTCCTTTTGTCTCTTATTATATGTTGTTGAAGGTGAATACCTCTCTCAGGTATATTGCTTCACTTTAGATCTAGGGTTTATATTATTGATGAGATTGAGTTCTCATTAGTTTCTATCAAAGAAATGGTCCAAGCATGCTCTTCTCTTTCTAATTCCTTTTTCTATAGTGCCCTACCTAGAAATATTTGCAATAATGAAAATAAACATAGATTTGGTTTTGTAACAGCCCTGGTGAAAATTCCATGTAAAAATATATAAATACCACGGATGATGGGACACATATTCCAAGCTGAATGGTGGGCAAGACATCCTAGTGTGTGTTCATTTGGTTGTTTATGGCTAAGGAAATTGGCAAAGGAAATGGCTAAGGCATTAAAGAGGAAAAAAGGTATTTTGGCACATTTATTTATGAAAATAATGGAAATTAGGAGAAAAGGAAGGTGAAAGGTCACATGTTGCATGTGAGGAGGAAATTGAAGGAAAATAATGGAAAATGAATAAAATAGAGGCCTCATTAATAAAAAAGACTTATGAGGATCAGTGGGCAAGACTTGGTCAATTTAGCTTTGGAGCTCTCTCATACT
Organism: Pinus tabuliformis; assembly: GCA_031772625.1. Classification (NCBI taxonomy): domain Eukaryota; kingdom Viridiplantae; phylum Streptophyta; class Pinopsida; order Pinales; family Pinaceae; genus Pinus; species Pinus tabuliformis. The sequence continues at coordinate 1,204,575,602 of CM062817.1, read as the reverse complement.
CTTGGACACTTAGAGTTTTCTTGGAGCACTTTGGCATTGGAGCAAGAAAGGAAAAGAAGGCAAATGGAAGAAAAGATCAAGCAAGGAAAGGCAGGATCAAGCAGCTACAATAGGCTTCATTGCAGATATCAACTTGCATGTGTATTTTCCTTGCTAGATTTGGCATGCATGGGATTGCATGTCTTTATTTTCTACCATGGCATGGGTTTTTCCAGCTGTGATGGTATTTTCAACGTAGCCTTTCCATTTCCTAATAGTTTTGATGAGATGGGTTCTCTCATGTGTTTTGTGGGGGATGGCCGAATTGGATTCGAAGCTGAGTGGGGTGGATCTCCAAATTGACAAACATATGGTGGTATTGGTCCCTAAACTACACTGAGGATGCATGAAGCCACTGGCCTAGTAACCCCTGAACCAGACTGTGGGTTGCAGTAAAGCCAGATTGTGTGCCTCTGTGGGCCTAGGAATCCTTGCCGGTGAATGGCAGGATATACAGTAAAGACAAGAGGTGGATTTTCTCTCTGTTGGGCCTAGTGATTCTAGGATAGAATTCACAGTAAAGCTTGGATAGTATGTCTCGATGTAGGGCCTATTGATCCCTAGATCATACTGTGGATGCATGGTAAAGCCTGAGAGACTAGGAGGCACTCAAATTCCTCACAGTATAGGCGGAGAACTCTGGTGGCATCCACATTGACTGGTGTTTTTGATGTGTTCTATGAGTCCCACATTCATGCTTGGAATATGGCACGGGGGTGATTGGCTGAAGTGAGACTTGGCTCAGCCAATCTATGGTCGGGTGGAATGTGGTAGTCCCATCCCCAGTTGGTTCATTGCATTTATTAATGAAAAATTCATTCACTTGATTTTCGTGTGCAAATGTAATGATATATATATGGATTTTGATGGCTGATATGTTTATTGTATTTTTGTTCCTATTATGTTGTTTATATGAAAATTTACCCCGGAGGGTGTTGCAAAGTGGTATCAGAGCATGGTTCAAACACTTGGATTGGATGGGCTCTATCATAGGTGAAATGAAGAACAAAGGTTAAATTTTAGACCTTTTTGTCATATATGTTATAACTTTTCTTCTGTGGAATATTAGAAGCTGAAAATTTGTCCATATTGAAGGTAAATACCACTGATAATGTGATTAAAATTGCAGATATTGGTTCACGCCACTTTAGGAATTATGATCTAAGGAAGATGACCTTCCTGAATGCACCTTTAAACCGGTCATGTTGGAATTTCTGCAATAACTCATCTTCTATAGGATTTTAGAAGATGAAAAATTGTCCAAATTGAGGATACATACCACTTATTATGTGGTAGAAATTTTAGATATTGGGTCACAATATTTTAGGAGATATGAGTATAGGGAGTCGAGCCTTCTGAATAGTCCTAAAATCAGGCCTCAAACAGGTCACGCTAATATTTTTGTTATAACTTTTATTCTGGACACTCTCAGGAGCTGAACTTTTTTGTACAATGAGGGGAAATGCCACTGATATTGTGATAAAAATTTTATATATTCATTCGCTATATTTTAGGATATATGACCAGTGGAAGCCGAGATTTCTGGACACTCCTAGAATTGTGCACCAAATATGATTGTGTTGGTATTTTTGTTATAACTTTTCATCTATGAAATATCAGAAGTTGAAACTTGAACCATAATGAGGGAAAATACCGCTGATCATATGGTTCAGTTTCCATAACTTGTACTACTACAGTTTAGGATATATGCATTGAATCATTCACTATATTAGTTTTCATGCAAAGTGTTTGATGAAATGCTTAAATGGTTCAATGATTAATTGTGTTATTTTTTTGGATAGGATAGTATTGTAGTATGATAATATGGATGTAGTTGATCTATTCCTATTTGCATGCAAAGAATTTGAAGAGTTGCATGTAAGGAATTTGAAAGGTTGCATGTAAGGAATTTGAAAAGTTGCATGTAAGGAAATGGAAAAGTGGCATGTTTTTAGTTATTATGTTACAAGTGGAATAAGTGCAATGTTTTGACTTAATCTCATACAAAATGTATGAGAAATAAAAATCAATTTCTTTTCAATTGTGGTTAAATTTATTAGAGCTTTGGAGATCCCATTTCCATAATCGGACATTGGAGATTGGGCCATTATAGTAGCTTCCTCCTTCTACCTTAGTGTGGACCATGGATAGTAAGGGGGTATGCTTATAGGTTGTTAGTATTGGTGAAAGCTAATTTCAATTAATAGACACGATGTCTTGATTTTTGGAACATATGACTGACTGCGTATGGATTATATGTCACTTACATGTTGATTTCGTGATACCGACTTACATCATTGTATGTTAGGTTACATTCTTGAATATTTTGATTGCATGTGTCAGTCTTGTAGGTTGATTACAAGAATTGATCACTTATGTTCGACTCCATGCATTTATGCTTAGGTGTAATTGATTTGGCATTGCTTATGCATATTGTTGGTTGCATGTAGAAATGTGTACAATGGAGTAATGGTCTGTGTTATGCATGTATGGTCGTGGCTATGATTATGCATGTATAGTAGGTCAAACATGCCTTGTGAAGTCATTGTATGCAATTTAGGTCATCATGATGCTATTGGTTGTTATGATGCTAATGAGCTAGTTGAGATAGAGCAAGGGATGTAGATCATCATAATGAGGTTGCAGCATTAGACTTTGGGATAAGAGCAGATCGTCATATAGGTAGTGTATGTTTGGCATGCAGGTATGTAAGTTAAGGATTATTATATGCATTAGGGTTATATACATTAGGTTTATGAACATGTATTTGATGTTATGGTTACATTCATGATAGATGTTAGATGATTAGTGTGGTTATATGCACATGTGTCAGATAGTCAAGAATGATAGTAACCTGTAGTTGTATACATTTCTATTATTGTTTTATATTAGATAACCTGATGATTATGTTGTATGTTGTTGATGAGTATGATATATAGCTTATTGTTGTTATATGTTATTAACTTGATGATTAGGGTCATTTCATTGAGATATTGATGTTATAATTTGGATTGGTCATATGTGTGATGGTTATGTTCATTGCCTTGAAGATCTTGATGTTATATGTATTGTGTTAACTTGGTTTGACCTATGCAGATGGTTATGGTTGTGATATTCAAGTATGAACCAACATATTTGTGAGATGGTGTCATACTAATCTAGATTGACTTTGCATATGTGTATGAGTTTACAATGTGAACATGTTAGTTAGATACTGTTATGGATATCATGATCTTATGAGTGCTTGAGCCGATGTGTTGTAAATTTATATCATGCTAACTAGATTGATTGTGCAGACAAGATCACCTCCCCTGAGATACATTAAGGTATCAGTTCCTTATGTCATATATTTGGTGCTTGACAGTTGATTATGTCATCTAGTTGATTTATTTAACATGGTATGAATGTTTGATGAATTGCATAATATGAGTATGTGCTCAAATGATCTTGTTTTAAGATGATTGTACTAAAATATATGTGTTAATGAAAGCATGATGCAGTGAGTTGCATGGCAAGAGAATTTGTGATGAAATCTTGAAGAAGGCTTGGGTTGAGCTTTCCCTAGGAACCATGGGGATTAAGTCATGGTGTTTGTTGTTAGTCTTGTGCTTTTGAGATTGATTTATGGCTTTGTTTATATCTAGTGTATGGCCATACCACTTTGTTTGCGGAGTCATGTTGCTTGGTTTTTATGGTCTTCTTCTTGTTTGTTTCTTGTCTTGCCTTTTATTTTTTGAGTCTTGGGAATTGGTTGGTAAAGAGGAAAGTTGATGGAAATCGAGGGAGATGTGTGGTAGCCAACCGACGATATAAGACCTAGATGAAGCTTTGTGCATGAGTAAACACAACGGAAGGTAATGCTATGATAGTTGGTTGGACTGGTTGGGTCCATTGTGGTAAATGGACAATAGCAGTGCAGACAAAAGAAATGTAACTAGAAAAGGTAAAGTAAATGGATTTGAGGCATCATATGCCTTGGCTATGTTTGGAATTGTTGTTCTCAATGTTGCGCATGTGTTTCATGAATAAAGGAATTTCTCTTAACCTAGACCTTATGTTATCTGGTAATATGATCACGATTTTGTGATGTTTATATATGTATACATAATATACATGTATGAATGTCGTTGTCTGACATGACCATGATTGTTTTATTCCAATGATTATATATGCATGTATGTATGTATTAGTGTCATTGTTTTACAAGGTCAGCAGGGATCATTATGTGGAAGAATGATTTCTTATGTAGGCGAATGGCATAAAGAGGTTCCTAGTCTTACGAGGAATCAATTAGGAAGAGTAGTCACGACAAATATACGAGGTCATTATTATGTGGTTATGAGTTGATATTATGTCTATGTTATGGATAGTTTATACCAAGGGATACATCAACAAAGTGAAAGCAGTGTGGTCTACGACATGCTAGGATAAGCATGAATAGGACACTGGAAGCAAGGTTTCTTGGTAAGGAAGTGTGGTTTTGGATGTGTGGTATTATTGTTGTGCATATGTTTTATATGTTGTACATGTTGCATCTATGATGTGTGCACATGTGGTGTTGTGTATATATAGTGTGTGTACATGTTGTTTATGCAATGTTATGTACAAGATTGTACAAATAGTGTTGTATGAATGTTACATATTCAATACTAGGTATAGATGGTGCTATGCACATGTTGGATATGCGGTATTGTGTACATATTGTACTGTGTGCTTGATGGATATGTGGTGTTGTGTGCATATGGTGTTATGCACATGTTGGATATGTGATATTGTGTACCTATTGTACTATGTGCATGATGGATATGCGGTGTTGTGTGCATATGGTGCTATGCGCATGTTGGATATGCAACGTTGTGTACAGATGATGCTATGTACGTGTTAGATATGCAGTGCCATGTACAAGTGGTGTTGTGTGCATGTTGTACATGTGGTGCTATGTACATATAGTGTGGTGTGCATGATTGTACGAGTAGTGTTGTGTGCATGTGGTGTTGTGTACATGTTGTACAAGTGGCATTATGTGCAGGTGGTGCTGTGTACATCTCTTGCATGTGGTGTTGTGTGCATGTGGTGTCGCATACATGTCGTGTGTGTGGTATTGTGTACATGTTGTACAATGGTGTAGTGTACATGTAGCATTGTGTACATGTTGTGCAGATGGCACCGTGTACATGTGATGTTGTGCACATATTGTGCAGGTGGTGCAGTGTACAGGTGGTACTGTGTACATGTTGTACATATGGTACTGGTGCATGTGTGGTATTGTATGCATGTCATGCATGCTATGTTGAGGGCATGTGGTATTACGTATGTGCATCATGTAGTCATGGTATTGCGGCATGTGTAATCATTGTGTGATACTCTGTGTAGGTACATGTATTGGGTGGTATTTCACATCGGGTATAGATGGATGCATTGTATTGTATATACTAGGTATAGGTGTATGTGTTGTATGTCAGGTGTAGATGCATGTATTTCATGGTGTGGTATGCCGTTTGGTTGTATGTGTGATGCACAATATGTGTCTATGCACATGGTTGAGGAGAAGGCACTTGGAGATTTTCATGTGTGGCAACTGATCCAGAGTGCGTACGAGATAAAGACAAAGGTAGAAGTAAGGATCAATGAAGCACAAGTATCAGTATTTTATTTCAGTTTTATTATGCATGTGATTCATGATGCCAAGCGGGGCGAGCCCCCGCAGGTGTACCCTTGACTCTCTCCTGGAAAGGGCCAGTGGTGGGCATTTGGGAAAGTAAGGTCGATCGGGTTTGTTTTCGACGGTACAGAGGAAGAATGAAACGAAGTGAGAGGCTGGCTTATTATTGCTTTCCTACCTAGGTCCCTAATGTCTGATTGCTCGTAGCTCGTGCTTGCTAAAAAGGCTGATAGTTGCCTGTGCTATGCATACCTGGGAAAGAGGGAGGTAGTAAAAAGACAGTATATGATGATTATATGTGATTTATGATTTTGGTTTATGATGGTTACATATAATTTATGATTTTGATGGCTATGTGTTATAGACATTTTTGTGCCTCGCGTCAAGGAGCAGGAAATGTCGATAATTACAGGGATCCTCAGTCCCTAAACATGTTGTTCTTACCCCTAAAAGAACAAGGTCATCAATCAACAGCACTTCCAATCAGTTCTCCACCTGAAAACACTTCAGAACAAGCTTATTTTGGATCATGTCAGCTGCTTAACTGAGCTTCTGCGCTGTATTGCAACTGTCCCACTCTGTACCCGCGCTGGAAGTCAAAAACAATGAAGGCTACCTGCGCTGGGCGAGATTGGCCAAGTGGCACAGTCCTCCTGCAAGGTGTCAATTGCCCAGGAAGCTTCCAAACTGACACTTGGGTCATGAGATTCGCCCTGTGATGAGTAAGAGGTACTTGATCACCATGTGTAAGCAAGGATCTCCAAGTGGACACAGGAACTGAAGATTAACTGGAGATGGAGAGGACACAAGGCAGCTTCATGTCAGTCTCAAGCTGACTCATCCTTTTCTCTTCTCTCCTATATATAGAGCTCTTCTATGAGGTCTATGGAGGCTGGAATTTTGGTATAAGCAAGGAGGTGCTGTTGGTATACTGCCAGGATTATTGGGTGATTGTTTTACTAGAGGTGAAGAAGAGAGTTCTTGCTGCCGAGGAGGTGCTGCTGGATTGGGGCCAACATCATTGGTTGTAACTTCCTCTGGAACCCTGTTACTTTCTATCAATAAAGTTTGCATGTTCTTCTATATACTTGTTTTACATAGATGCTTTTGTGTTTACATGTATATTTGATGCAACCTAATCCATGCTTCAATTATGATTGCTTGTATCTCGTAGTTTGCTCCCTTTTGTTGTGCAGATTCTGTGTGTAGCTGGATCGGCTTGGAGAGTAAAAAGCTGGGAACGGGATACAAAGCGAGAAGGACAAGGATCGACTAAGCGCAAGACACTAGGTTGGTTGATCCTCTTTCTATTCTCTCTGTGCTTTCATAAAGATGAACATGAAAACTTTGTCATTCAGTTGTTGCTAAAGTCTGTCACCTTTAGAAAGGGTTAGTGTCATCCGCATCGGATACTTTTCCCCACAACAAACTGGCGACTCCGCTGGGGAGATCCTAGTATCTTGTTGTTGTAGTATTTTGCTATTCATTTCTTGAAGAAAGGAGTACCGAATCGAAAAGCTTTTGACTCTATCAAAAGCGAAGTAGAGGGTTTTTGCTACTCTTGCTCCTTTGCTGAGCAAATTCAAGATTTAAAGAGCTAATCTACAGATGAATCCTTACTCTTTGTGATAGATCTTTATCCTCTTGATCATCCCTTAGCCTGTACTTAACCCATAGCATTTTATTTCAGTCAAAACAGTACATTTTTGAGCTTTTTATGACCCGGAATTCTTAGCAGACGTAACTCTCGTAAGTCAGTGCAGGCTGTCCACAGGCAGTCTGCATTACAGCGCAGGTGCTCCCTTCGGGAACTGCGCTGAGAGTGAAACTGGCAGACCAGTGCCTGCGCTGGTCCAGTTGGCCTTAGTCTAGCTCAGCTCTTCCTTTGTGTCTTGGCCCTGTTTGCACTTGTTTTTTGACTGATTGCTTGCTGGTTATTGTATTTGCTGTAGACCTTATCTCCTTGACATTATTCCGCCTCAGTTGTGTGATGAAATTGTAAACGTTCTTTCAGTATTTCTTGTTTCAGTTACAATTTCCCATTGTGAAAAGCGAACCTAGTAGCTGTGGCCTCTTAGATTGCGATCTTATGAGTTAGTGTTATTACTGTTCATAGCTGTTTAAGTTGGTTTGTTTTCACTTTATGGTTTTAATTCATATATTTTTGGTGTAAAACAAGTACCTGTAAAGCGTCTTTTCATTTAGACAACACTTGTTTGTTTACGCTTCAAATTGAATTCGAAAGTCATACAACAGTTTTCCTTTTGTTAAGCATCAACATTAAAGGAAAAGAAAAGAAATACATGCATCTTGCATTTGCATTTTTGATAAGTTTGGGTGTCTGATCTAGGAGAAAGTGCATTAGTTTGTGCTTTGTGCTCTGTGTGGAAAGATATTGTTTTTCTCTCCCCTCAGTAGTTAGGATTTTCAAAGCTAAAAGGATTGTGAAAGCTTGCTTATCATTTTAGCTGCATTTAGGAATTTGTACTAATACATCTCGTGGTGAACCTGAAAGACAAACTGATAAACAAGATCAACTTAAAATATATTGAATGAATCTAAAAACGCATTGTAACATAACGCTCACAATAGAGGTCTAGGTAGAGACGTGTTCCGGCGTCGTTAAACGTAGTGACTGTCGATCTCTACGAAGGTGGGTGATTCCTCCTGAGAGACGATAGCACTAATACGGATTTGAGCTCCCGCGTACCGTCGCGTATATTGGGAGACCCCTATAGGCAATTATCCTTTATCCTTAGGAAGCCGTGTCGACCGCCCTACTGATCGCGATGCAGTGAACACAGCATTCACGAAGATCGACCACCCATACCATAAAACGTATTCTGTGGTTTCGCGAAAGGTTTGGCACACCCTCTGCCTAGATCTCCAGAGCAGTTTCTTTTGGCTCTTTTCAAACTCTATAATTGAAAAGGTCCAACCGAGCATTTGTCACTTCGGGCTCGTTAATACATCGAAGGCGACTAGAGTCATCTTTAGCTTTTTCTCGACTCTTAAAACATGAAAAAGCAAAGTTGTGTCTAAAAGCGTCTAATAAAATTCATTCAATACGGAAACATAATTCCCCTTTTTTGTATTTTAGTTGATCAAGTAATCCGCAATCGTGGAGGAAAGTCAATTAAAACCCCGTCGTTCAGGGAGGCTTGCAGGTCGACCATCTTTGTCTCCGGAACCGAAAGTAGTACGAGCAAAGCGATCTCGCTGGACCAGGTCAAAATCTCCTTTTAAAGTTAGAACGGAAGTTCCAACAACATCTGAGATTCTGGTCACTCCCAATATTTCTGGAATCTCTGCCTCTATTGAAGAAGTTCAACGGCAACAGAAGGACAATTGTATTGATCCTAGTCTGAAAACAAGTACTTGTTTAACTGAACCAGTTCCATTTGAAACCGGTCCACAGAGTCTTGTTGTTCAAACAACTGTCGCTGTCGAAACAACCCCTTCTTCGGCACCAGAAATCTATTACGGACCTGACGGTCTGCCTCTTCCTCCTGGTCTGATCGCAATAGAAGAAATCGTAGAGGACCAGCAAGCGAATACTCCAATTCATTTTGGAGTAGGTTCCACTCTTTTCCCTTCTGCATCAGAAGTTTGTCTATCGCCACAAGAAGTTCCTGAAGAATCGTTAGGAAGTTTATTAGATAGACTTAAAATGTCTGAACAACCGTCGACATCTAGAACTGTGCCAAACGACACGGCGACAGCAGAAGCTCCTGCTGCCATTCCAACGATGTTTGCCGGCATACCATCTGTCCCAACTAGTTCTCATCAACTAGAAGGAGTCCACCCAGGGACTATTATGACAACTTGGTCTGTTCCAGTTTGCTCTTCCGGTATAATACCCGGTAATTCTTATGTTGAAACTAGACAAATTGATCCCTTTGGGAATCATTTTGGGCCATCCAGTCCTCAAAGGCCATCTATACCCTTGAGCTCCGGATTGTTACCGTATGGGGGGCAATATGCCCTTTCACTTCCTCTTTCGGGAGGATACCCATATGGCAGTTTTCAACCACATTCAGGTTTGACTGAAGTAACGACGAGTGGTTGGGTACCTATGTTACCCCAACAACCAAGAGTTGTATATTCTATGCAACAAAGTGTACCTATGTCTCATATCCCGACGACGCCAGCAATTGTAACCGTGTCGCAAGTTCAATCGATGCCTGTTGTATGTCAACCCCAAGTTGTAATGCAACAGCCAATTGACCCTGCAACACAACCACAATCGCCGACTGCCGGGACGACACAGATACAAACGGGGACCATAACCCCGCATCTTGGGCCGTCGGTTAGTGTTGCACAAAAAAACATGGCTTCACAACCATGGATGGTGCAATACCAACAACCTCAGTTTCAACAGGTATACCAGGGATCTGAGCAACAGATCTTTGCGAATAGTGGGCAACCCTATATTCAGAACGGGTTAAACCAACCACTTTACAGTGGCCAAGCCCACCAACCATATCAGTCATATCAACATCAGTTGCATTATACTGGTATGCAAAGACCTACTGCTCAGGCGATTCCATCGTACCCTGGGTACGCCTCGCCAAACCTGAATCAGCAGTTGCCATTCGTGGCGACTTTAGAATTACCAGATTTACATCGATTGACGAACGATCCAATCGCCTATGCCCATTGGTGGCCAGCGATTCCTCACAAACTTCCTTCGGACATTCCTAAATTCAATGGAAATCCTGGCGAAGACCCGTCGAATCATGTGATGACTTTCCATCTGTGGTGTTCGTCGAATACCTTGAATGATGATTCGATAAGGCTTCGCCTTTTCCAGAGGACATTGACTGGTCCGGCGGCTAAATGGTATATTGAATTACCTAGAGCCTCTTTCGACAATTTTAGTTCCCTAGCCACGACTTTCTTAACACACTTTCAGTTACCTATAAGGTATGAAACTGGAACCGAGATCTTAACCAATTTCAAGCAGACAACGGCCACACATATATCAGATCATATACATGAGTGGCGTCGTCGTCGCAGAATGGTAAAGACTTATGTTCCAGATCAGCTTTTAGCTGAGTGGTTTATAAAGTCGCTTCTTCCTGCTATAACAGAAGATGTGGCCAAGGGGGGAGTCGTAACAGAGGAGCAGGTTATCGCTCGTGCCCAGTATTTAGACTTAGTATATACTCAGTCTGGCACGCTCTATGACAAGATACCTGACGCCCCCAGACCGGAATTTTCAATTCCTCCCCCTCCTGGATCAAATAGTGACTCTCATGTCGGCGATGGTGTGATTGGCACTGCAAACACAAAGTCAACACGGGATTCGTCTAAGAAAACCCGTAAGACTTCGAATCAAAATGCAAATGAAGAACTTCTTGCCTCGGAAGTAAGTGCCGTGTCGGACGACAAGGGCAAACAACTGAAGCAACCAGGGGGCAAGAAGAAAAAGAAAGGGAGAAAAGGGAAACCCCCTTCGGGGTGTCATATATGCGATGAGGATCATTGGACAGCAGATTGTCCATACAAAGCTGAGCTTAAAAGATTCTTTAAGAGTTCGAAAACCTCAGCTGTGTTGACTGATCCGTTTCCTAATCCAGGTCAAAATCTGGTTGCTAATCAAAATGCTTCCCGATCCCAAGTGCTTATGTTGTCTACCTCAAGGCAGCAGAATAATGCTTTGACAAGGAATAAAGATTACGGGAATCCATGGCTGTCGAATAACAAGGCTAATGAACAACCTAGTAGTTCGACGACAGTCTTGACCAAAGTTGTGCCACCCATCATTCCTGAACCAATGATAAAGTTGCCAAAGGGAGTAGTACACAAATCGACATTTAATCCTCGTGCCAAAATAGCACAGAATTATAATATAATAGAGGACCTGGCCCAATCGCCGTCCGCTACGTCGACACTTGAGGTACCGCAAAATTGCCCCTCCCAAGAGCAAACTTTATTATCAGCAATAGGTGGGATTGGCCCAATGGATTCCAATCTTGTGGCCTTTGATCATAAAGGATATGACCCTAAGTTACCACCTCAACTAGCTTTCCTTATTCAAGTGAAAGCCCTCAACAAAACTGTTCATCGAACAATTATTGATGAGGGGGCATCTACATGTCTTATGTCGATGAGTTGCTGGAAAAATTTAGGCTCACCACCCTTGTCGAAATCGTCAACGACCTTAAAAGCATTGGATGGACGATCATACACTCCATACGGGATTTTAAGTAACTTGCAAGTTGAACTGGGGGGCAAAACAGTAGAAGTCAATGTTGAAGTAATCGATGGAAACCTCAATTACAACATCCTACTAGGAAGGCCCTGGATATATGCCATGGCCGCAGTCGTGTCAACCTACTTCAGGAAGATTGCATTTCCCTTTCAAGGAGGGATTACAGTCGTCGACCAACAAACTTTCCTCCCCGACAGTTCACAAGTTACGGGAAGCATTCCAATGATCCATGGAAGCGATCATTCGCTTCAAAATATTGGAGTAGGTCTCTTGAAAGACCCTGCCTTAATGGGTACTTTTGCCCTACCGCCTGCAAGTAATCTGGCGGAAGTGGCCACAGTGGAAACCTACAATATGAGATCTTCTATGTCTAATGGATTCGGAAGATTCCTAAACATTTTGTCAGCATGGATCATCGCCCTAATGGAAATACTGTAAATACAGTGGGCTCCGAGGACGGTTCTAATCTCGCGTCAACCTCGTTAAAAAATGAAACAAGGAGTCATGAGGATAGTTCTTTTACCATGTCAACCTCATTAAAAAATGAAACAAATCCCCTTTCTCAAAGGTAAACCTTCATTCCAACCACCGAGTTGAATGCAATGAAGCTTGGGGGGCATGCACCTCGATTTGCATTATTATGCTGGGGGCATGCAAACTTTCCGAGCAGTTTTAGCACATAGTTCATGCTCGTTAAAAAATAAACATAAGTTTATGAGCAGGCTTTCCTTTAGAGTTCAAGCTCATCCAGAAAAAATGAACCGGTAAATAACCATTTGAGATCGTAAATCCATCAGCCATAAAAGCCTTGGTCGTGTTTGTGTACCGTCACCTCCACTTTTCATTTGGCCGATCGTTCGCCTCCATATGAGTGTTTACCTCTTTTGAGAAACAGCTGCGAAGAGTGATTTCACCTAGCCATCCTTGTGACACTGCCGTGATTGGAGAATTCCAACCTGTACCTGGAATCTGCTGCTATCCCTGTTTATCACTCGTTCCTCAAAAGACGAGTCTTCTTTGAGCTCTTTTCATCTGACTCGTAAAATATGAAAAGTTTGCCGAGTTTTGGCCTTCCAGCTCGTTAAACGACCAGAAAAGCTATCCCTCCTCTAAATTTTAATATTTTTGGACTTGAGGGATTATTGCACAAAAGGATCGAGCGCTTGCCTGGTTCAGCTCGTTAAAAATACCGAACAGCCATCCCTTCTGTATTGTTTTATACTTTTTCGGACTTAAGGGATTAGCTGACGAAAAAGGAATTATGGAGTTGACTTTCTGTACCTTTTTAGACTCTCTAAAAATGAAAAGGACCGAGTTTTCTTTGTCGTTAGACTCGTTAAAATGATTAAATAGCGACAAACTTGTCTTTAGACGAGAACGAGTTTCCCTATCGCTAGGCTCGTTAAATCTTAGCGATGGGCTTGCCCGAAGGGCAGGTTATAGAACAAGCATATGTTATCCTCCTCAAGCTTGACAAAAATAAAGAGGTACTGGTCAGAAATGACTGGGGAAAAATTGGGAGAACATCAAAGTTTAGAGGTAGCAAGTCACTCTTGAACATGACACTTTTCTTCCGTATCACATCGGGTTGAGTTGTCTCATTCACCGATCTCGTCACCATGGTCCTCGCCACACCATCCATTCGGGGTAATGCTACCGATCCATCGCATCAGTGTCGTTATATGTTCAAGAGGGGTCATTCAGAAAGTGTCAACCGTGTCCCATCCACTACCATACATTGTCCTTCATCCATTTCATGATCGCCACCCTGAATCATATGTCACAGTTTGTTTCCACCTCCACTAAATCATTAGCTCCGTTCCGTGTCATTGATGTGGGATTCATTAAGGCCCTCCTTTGACGGATCACTTCTTGTCGACTTCAGCTCATTATCCAAGAAGTCGATCTAGGAACACCCCCATCAGTACTTTGAAGCTTGCATGCCTCAATGGCAAGTTTCTCACTTCCGGCGACAGGTATACATCAATGACCTTCGACCAGAAGATTTTGCGTGGCGTTCGACGCCAAGTCCTTTATTCACGCCACGTGAATTGTACTGCAGTACCTTGAGGGTCATCGTCATTATTGGTGATTCCTCTCGCGCTTGTTAACGGTTTTCATTATTGACCGGTAATCAAGCGATGTCTTTCCATGTTCGACTTCAGCGTAATTCTCACATGGATCGACTTGTACTTAGAGTGAAGATCGAACGAGTTTGAAGACCCCGGATCTAGGCTGCGATATATATTCAGGAAATATAAAAGCATTTGCCATGTACATCATTGCAGCAGATGATCATCCTCCTCAAAGGATGATAATTTTAGCGGAAGATTATCAGTCTGTCTTCAGACGATCGTCTGTCATATGTACCAAAATGTATTTATAGAAAGCTGAGCATGGGAATACCCGCCTCAGCTAGATCATGAGAATAATGATGAATGAAAGATAATGTATTGTATTGTATTGTATTACAGGGCACTCTCCTCAGCACTGGAACGAACTTCGGACCCTCTAGCTAAAGCATTTCACCCGATTAACGGCCTCATACTTTAGGGGGCAACTGTTATAGACATTTTTGTGCCTCGCGTCAAGGAGCAGGAAATGTCGATAATTACAGGGATCCTCAGTCCCTAAACATGTTGTTCTTACCCCTAAAAGAACAAGGTCATCAATCAACAGCACTTCCAATCAGTTCTCCACCTGAAAACACTTCAGAACAGGCTTATTTTGGATCATGTCAGCTGCTTAACTGAGCTTCTGCACTGTATTGCAACTGTCCCACTCTGTACCTGCGCTGGAAGTCAAAAACAATGAAGGCTACCTGCGCTGGGCGAGATTGGCCAAGTGGCACAGTCCTCCTGCAAGGTGTCAATTGCCCAGGAAGCTTCCAAACTGACACTTGGGTCATGAGATTCGCCCTGTGATGAGTAAGAGGTACTTGATCACCATGTGTAAGCAAGGATCTCCAAGTGGACACAGGAACTGAAGATTAACTGGAGATGGAGAGGACACAAGGTAGCTTCATGTCAGTCTCAAGCTGACTCATCCTTTTCTCTTCTCTCCTATATATAGAGCTCTTCTATGAGGTCTATGGAGGCTGGAATTTTGGTATAAGCAAGGAGGTGCTGTTGGTATACTGCCAGGATTATTGGGTGATTGTTTTACTAGAGGTGAAGAAGAGAGTTCTTGCTGCCGAGGAGGTGCTGCTGGATTGGGGCCAACATCATTGGTTGTAACTTCCTCTGGAACCCTGTTACTTTCTATCAATAAAGTTTGCATGTTCTTCTATATACTTGTTTTACATAGATGCTTTTGTGTTTACATGTATATTTGATGCAACCTAATCCATGCTTCAATTATGATTGCTTGTATCTCGTAGTTTGCTCCCTTTTGTTGTGCAGATTCTGTGTGTAGCTGGATCGGCTTGGAGAGTAAAAAGCTGGGAATGGGATACAAAGCGAGAAGGACAAGGATCGACTAAGCGCAAGACACCAGGTTGGTTGATCCTCTTTCTATTCTCTCTGTGCTTTCATAAAGATGAACATGAAAACTTTGTCATTCAGTTGTTGCTAAAGTCTGTCACCTTTAGAAAGGGTTAGTGTCATCCGCATCGGATACTTTTCCCCACAACACTATGTTTTGAGCTAACCTGATGTGATATATTTATACATGTTTATTTGGTCAAATATGCTAGTTTGACTTGTTGTGACAGGAAGCGAACAAGATTCCAAATATACCTTATTGACGAACTACCAATGAGGTATGATTTGAAGTCATTTAAACTTATTTTGAATCTAATGGAAGTTATGTGCTTGGTATAGAAATGCATAAACATGCCCTGTTGAGTGGCCGAAATCGATTGCAAGAATTAGCAGTGGAATCAAGGAATTGAAACAGGCCACAATATGTTGGTAAAGCTCTTCAGGAACAGGGCCATTGTGGGACATTGGTAACCAATTATGTCCATTGATTTCCATGAGCATGTTATGACCAATATGATGTGTTGAGGCAGGTATATGCCTTGGTTTTTGTATCTTTCGATGAGAGGAAGCCTTGCCAAGGGATGGACTGCCAGGATGGGGGTGCCAGCAGAACTTGGTAGGTGAGTGACTGCATGGAAGGGGTGATCGATTCCCGAGGGACTGTGTAGCAGAGAAGGGAAGGTCACGGATGGATTTGTTTTGGTCATTAGCATTGTCAGATGCACGTTTGGACTGCACCTTGGAACAATGAGCCAGTAACTATTCACTAAGAGGACAAGTGGTGCAGGATTAGAGCGTTGGACATTGGATGCATATTTGACTTTGCAGATGATTCTAGACTTCCTGGGAAGGAGGTGAATCCTGGTATTACTTTGAAGGTGGAGGTGTGAGCCTCTAGATTCCCTTGTTGATTGATATGGGCATCGTATCCTTTATTTTTTGGTTAAGAAAATGTGTATATGTGTATATCATTGTAAATACCATAATGAGTTGTGTTATAAAGCTCCAATATGTGGTATGGTTTTTAGCTAGTCATGTTGTCATGATGTTTTTCTTTTGAGCAGGTCATTCATTGTAAATACTGCAACGAGTTGTGTTATAAAGCTCCATGGACAATATGTTTTGTTTTCAGCAGTCATGTTGGTTATAAGTGTCATTGAACACTGAGGACGGTGTTCCCCCAAGGGGGAGGGTTTTGTAACAGCCTTGGTGAAAATTCCATGTAAAAATATATAAATACCATGGATGATGGGACATGTATTCCAAGCTGAATGGTGGGCAAGACATCCTAGTGTGTGTTCATTTGGTTTTTTATGGCTAAGGAAATTGGCAAAGGAAATGGCTAAGGCATTAAAGAGGCAAAAAGGTATTTTGGCACATTTATTTATGAAAATAATGGAAATTAGGAGAAAAGGAAGGTGAAAGGTCACATGTTGCATGTGAGGATGAAATTGAAGGAAAATAATGGAAAATGAAGAAAATAGAGGCCTCATTAATAAAAACGCTTCTAAGGATCAGTGGGAAAGACTTGGTCAGTTTAGCTTTGGAGCTCTCTCATTATTCTCTCTCTCTCATACTCTTGGACACTTAGATCTTTCTTGGAGAAAGAAAGGAAAAGAAGGTAAGAGGAAGCAAAGATCAAGAAGGGAAAGGTAGGATCAAGCAGCTACAACAGGCTTCATTGCAAGTATCAACTTGCATGTGTATTTTCCTTTCTATATTTGGCATGCATGGGATTGCATGAGTTTATTTTCTACCATGGCATGGGTTTTTCTAGGTGTGACAGTATTTTCAGTCTCACCTTGCCATTTCCTGGTAGCTTTGATGAGATGGGTTCTCTCATGATTTTTGTGAGGGATGGCTGAATTGGATTCGAAGCTGAGTGGGATGGATCTCTCAATTGACAAACACATGGCGGTAGTGTTCCCTGAACCAGACTAAGGATGCACGAAGCCACTGGCCTAGTAACCCCTGAACTGGATTGTGGGTTGCGGTAAATCTAGATTGTGCGCCTCGGTGGGCCTAGGAAGCCAAGAGGTGTATTTTCTCTCTGTTGGGCCTAGTGATTCCAGGATGGAATGCATGACAAAGCCTGGAGAGTATGTCTCCGTCACGTCTTGGTGTAGGGCCTAGTGATCCTTGGATCAGACTGTGGATGCACAGTAAATCCTGAGAGACTAGGAGGCACTCAAATTCCTCGCGATGTAGATGGAGAACTCTGGTGGCATCCACATTGACTGGTGTTTTTTTATGTGTTCTATGAGTCCCACATTCATGCTTGGAATATGGCACAGGGGTGATTAGCCGAAGAGAGACTTGGCTCAACCAATCTATGGTTGGGTGGAATGTGGTAGTCCCATCACCGGTTGGTTCATTGCGTTTATTAATGAAAAATTCATTCCCTTGATTTTCGTGTGCAAACATACTGATATATATATGGATTTTGATGGCTGATATGTTTATTGTATTTCCGTTCCTATTACTATTTTTAGATGCACATTTACCCCAGAGGGTGTTACAAGTTTCTTTGCCAATGCCTCTCCCAGGCGATAGGTCACACCTTCCAATTCATTGTGTGCTTATTGAGGGCATCCTCCCACCCCCACACAATAGTTTCAATTCCTTGTAATGTTTCTAGGGTTATCTTAAGGCTTCCCTCCTACCCCACATGAAACACAACCTATCCATGGCTCACATCTTAGACTTTCGCTTAAAGATACTCTAGCATGTATTCAATTAGATACACCAGGGAAAGCAATAGCAATTTCTAGTTAGAAAAACAAGTTCTCTTTGAAGATAAGATGGTGCAATGTAGGGAACTAGACTAGATTTATAGATCCAGAGTATGAGGGTCTATTTAAAAACTTGTCTTGATATACAGGAACCTCAACATCTCTTGATTATAAAAATACATTTGGTCCATAGCTCTCAAGCATTCTATAATTTTTCAATAACCAATCCATCCACAAGCCCCATTAATACACGGGATTCAGTGTGTACAACCCTCAAAAATAATTTCTACCCACCATGATATAGACAACATCCATGTGTTAACAACTAAAGATGCACTAGAATCAAGGAAAAATAATTTAGCAATACATATCCCTATTAAAAAAACTTAGGATTCATCTTCAGATCAAAGAATCAGAAAATGTACTCTTCTTAAAATTCAAATATGGATTGTTACTAGTTTTTTCTCACTGGATAAAGATAAAGGAGGCCCTGGATTGACAGATCATAATACCCAGGCACTTAATTTTGTTTGAGGATGTATTCAACGATAAGGAGGCTAATCCAAATAGTTTTTGACTGATTTATTAGTTTAAGAAGGTTTTTATTAATGTAGATTACTTTTACTGTGGCATATTCCAGTGACAATTAACATTCTGCTTTGCAGTTTCTTATCACTTCATTGGCTACAATAACAATTTACCTAAAATGAGAGTTTTCATGAAGGGGTAAAACATAGTTGCAACCAAGCTTCAGTGGCTCCAAAAACATTGATTGCGCATTAAATACATAGAAGGATGCCACTAATGGACTACAGAGTAATCAAAGTTCCATACCTTCCATAGGAGATTGACAAGTCGAGTATTTTTCTTCACAAAAGAACTGGCAAGTCAATTATGCAAGACATTATTATTATGATATATTTTGTTTCACCTTATTGGCAAGTGTGGATTTTTCCTGGTTTGTTTCACCTTATTTCCAAGTGTGGATTTGTCTTGGACCTAATTTGTTCAGAGAAATAAATTTCATCCTTATTTTTAATGTATGTTGGCAAGGAAAGTATCCCTGTCAATGAGAACTTCAGCACAATCATCCCATGATGAAGAACGAGTAGGGAAATATTTAAGACAAGGATACTGAGAGCATACAAGAATAAATTTACCTACCCTATATAAGGGTGTGAACTCTCACACAATTCTATATCTCTTTTACAGATATCAAGGAATAACTAGCAGTTCAACTTCCCTAGCTCTTCTTACCTTCTTAATCATTAGGAAGTGCATTACCATAATGCATATCATTGACTAACATTGACCATAAATCATGAATGCATGATCAATGGCTATAAGATAAAATGACCACGTTCATCTATCCCATAACAATTGAACATGGACCCTTACCCCACCTTCCAAGTAAATGGACACCATAAGGCTCCTTAACCTTACCCAACAAACCAAGCATTAAGAATCCTCTCTATCCATTGTTGGAAACAATTGTAAACCAAATAACTACACAACATGAGAAAGAGCCTTTAATTTTAAACGATTCTAAATAGGAAAGGACAATAAACCATCCATCCCCAAGCCGCCCTAGTCAATCTTTAAAACTGGTTGTTTAGTTGGGAGTCTAGGGACTATTAGCTGGATGAGGATATTTGTTTGAGTTACATATATAATTACATAGACATTTTGATACTTACAACGACTAGTGTTTTATGGGAAAGTGCAGCCACTCCTAAGTGAAGAAGCATCAATGGCAGTGAAGAAACTGCTCCCTGAGTATGCAGAGGGTGATCTTGCTTCTCTTTGTTTGTGGGTTGATCATATGTGATTCCACTATCCCTGTTCAAGTCCATTACACTTCATTGACATGCAAGACAATAAATGTTCTTATGTTTATTCTAGTAAGTTATTCTATCTAATATAAACTTCATCCCATAATTAATTACTTTAATTTGGGTTTCCATTTCTGGTTTTAGTCAAATACTCTCGAATTTCTCATCAATTTTGTACTTTTATGTATCTGTGTGTTTACCATCATAAGATTGGAATAACATGAATTTCATAAGAGAGTTATCTCATCTTCATGATAAACTGAAGGATTTTAACTTATAAGAAATAACTGAGTAACAACCTTATTAGAGATCTAAAAATAAAATAATATTTCCAAACAGGGAACTACCATAATTCCCAAGGATAAATAGTCATTTTCCTTGAAGGTAACATAAAAAATTACACTTCTCAGCTTCAAACTTATGGTAACAAAGCCGACAAGGAAACGTGTATGTTTATCTTTCATTTCCATCATCTTACAATGAGTTCTCTATATGTGACATGTGTTTTACATATCGAAGTTTTTTCACATTGAATTATATTTGAATGTGGTTTAATTCAAATACAAATTAAGGCTAATACCCATTTGTATAACTTGCAGATAATTTAACAAAAGCCTTACTATTTCTCTCTCATTTTATGGGAGATGTCCATCAAGTCATATCCTGTCTATTTATGCATTTTCCATATGGATAATTTATTGGGAACTTATTCATTGATATTGATTAATGAAAATATATTTGTATCCTTTTACATGTGGGATTCATTACAGATGAATGTGGAAAAACTACCATATTACATTGGTACAGGAAAAAGAGTAATTTGCATCATGTAAATAAATACAATATCATCTTTCTAGTAATTGGATTAAAAGCATGGTGTTCTTTTTATCCTTTACCTTAAAGGAACATTAGTTATTTCAATTATGTATTTGGGGAAATAAACAAGAAATGTAAGAGGAGTGGGAAGAAAAATTGAAGACTTCAGAATGAAAAATAATTCAACAAAATTGCTTTTCCTTTTTCTTATTTGTGTGTCTCGCATCAATGTAAAAGAAAACTTTTCTCACCTGTGTTTTTGCCATATACTGAGAGTATACTTTCCACTTGTTAGCTATTGTTCTTTGACAACTTTAAACATTGGTTGGGCCATCTTATAAATTGACTTGACTGCATGTATTAGACGTAAATTGATTTGTCATTGGGTGATGTATCCATTTTAGCCCATATGAGAACTAGACAGAATTTGAAACCACCAAAAGTGTGAAATGTCTTGTATGCATACCATTTTCCTATGACTTGAACGAAAACAAGTAGTTGTACCCTTGTACATTCACCATGTTTCTAACATCTACACTTGTTATCTATGTTTCTTCAAATAATTATTCTATTGTTTTGTTAGAGATTGTTTCCCATGTAATTAAGTATGGTCCCTGTCAAGTGTCTTGGAAATAGGTTATTAAATTAAAATTTTTTCTACTCTTAACAAGGAAGACATATTGTCAACAAATAAAACAATAGTGAATAATGGTGGAAGGAATAATAAACATCTAACAGGTGGAATCCATGTAGTTCAAGTGTCATTTATAAGCTCCTAGGCATTGGTTGCTAAATCCAACCGCTTCTTCCCAAAATCCACTAAGAAATCTATATAAAGGACTTAATGTTTTAAGATCATGTTTATTTTATTCTTCTCAACTTCCTATCCCTACACATGTTTTTATAGGGATATAATCTCAGCCCAAAAGTGTAAACCATTGCCCCAAACACCTTGTTATAATAGTTAACAATCAAACTCTCATGAGAGAATATATGTGGAACTAAGTGCAATCTAGTATTCTCTATGCATTGCAGTTGTTGGCAACTTCCAACTTCTAGAGTTTCATATTTTGCAGTGTATGTCTTAAAAGGGACTACATACAACATTAGAGGCCTCAAAACCTTAAGATGTATAGGGAGACAGAAAACTTAGGTTCCCATGAGGTGACTTCAATCTCATGTGTTATTTGTTGCATACTCAAGGTTCTTAGTTCCTCTAGAACACCTCCATTCACTTCCTTAGAAGTTTTATAATGCTTTGGTTATATTAAAGCTAATGAAAAATGTTTCTAGATTCACTCGATTCTTGCTGGAATTTTCCTTATATTTTTATTTCGAGTCTACCATGTTTTCCTTCTAATTTATCCTATTTATTCAACCCAATATATATGTATGTATGTATGTATGTAGACACATCCACATGCACATACACATCTTTATGAGATCTACTTTCTAGAGGCAATCTATTCCAATTTTTTCTTTACTTCTATCATCAGAGAAAAAAATTTTGCTAACTAGAAACTTATGCCTTTGATGTTGTCTTAAAAAACTGATTTTGTCATTGACATCATGACTTGGTCTATAAATTTTAAGATAAGTGTCAAAAAATTATGGTTGCACTCACCATAGTTTAAAACTAAATGACTTATATTCTTAAATAACACTTTCAACTCCCTTTCCCTACTCATGTTTTTATAGGGATATAATCCCTATCCAAAAGTGTAAACTATTGCACCAAACATGTCATAACAATCAACGATCAAATGCTCATGATAGAATATATGTGGATGTAGGTTCAATATAGCATGCTCATGTATTACAATTGCTTGTGACTGCCAACTTCTAGAATCACCAATTTTGCAGTGTAGGAGTTACAAGGGACCTCATACAACAATGGCAGCCTCAAAACCTTGAGATGTACAAGTAGACAAAAAACTTAGGTTCCCATGAAGTGACTTTCTTCTACTCAAGGTTATAAATTTTTCTAGAGCACCTCCATTTTCTTTCTTCCAATAAGTTTTACAATGCTTTGTTTATATTAAGCTAACGAATTATGTCTATATTGTCTCCCTAGTTTCTAGTTTCTAGATCCAATTTATTCTTGTTGCCATTTTCCTTATATTTTTCCTTGGAGTCTACCATGTTTTTCTTCTAATTTTTCTTATCCACTAGACCATATATATATATATATATATATATATATATATATATATATATATATATATATATATATATATATATATATATATATATATATATATATATATATATATATATATATATATATATATATATATATATATAGATATATTCACTCTTTAGAGGTAGTCCGTGTGGATTTTTTCTTTATTTTCATCTGTGAAAAGAATGAACTTTTGCTAACTGGAAACTTATACCTCTGATGTTGTCTTAACAAATTGATTTTATTACTAATAGGAGTACTTGTTTTGTAAGTTTCAAAATAATGTCAAAAACTTATAATTGGGACATACAAATCATTTGACTCCCAACAAAGTTGAAAACTAAATTAGTTTCATGCTCAAATAATACTTTCAACTCCCTGTCACTAGTGTTTTTGTAGGGACATTATCTCCTTGCAAAAGTATAAACTATTGTTAACACATTTACATAATAATCAACAGTCAAAATTCAAGAGAAATATTTGTGTACCTAGGTGCAATCTAACATGTTTTATGTATTATAGTCGTTGACAATTGCAAACTTCTAAAATCTCATATTTTGTAGTGTAAGAGTTACAAGGGGCCACATACAACAACATAAGCCTCAAAACCTTGAGATGTACAAGGAGACAGGAACCTTAGTGTTCCCATGAAGTGACTTCAATCTCATGTGTTTCTTGTTGCATACTCAAGGCGCCCAATTTCTCAAACACTTCCATTTTCTTTCTTCCTATAAGTTTTACCATGCTTTGGTTATAGTAAGTTAATGAAATAATTTATTTTGTCTCTCCAATTCTAGATTCACTTGATTCTTTTTGGTATTTTCCTTGAGTCTATTATGATTTTCCCGAAGCGTATCATCCTCCAATGGTCAACCATTTATAATGTTGAGAGACCAAGGGATGGCAGGACATAGCAACTCGTGTCATAATGTTTCTTTTAGTTATTACTAATATGTTTAATGTGTTTGTTTATACCTTATTTCAAATTTCAATTGGCCTTTTGATTGACATTTTTGTGTGCCTTCATTTATGTGATTGTCAACGGATATGGGATATGTTGATGATTAAGACAACCATGAAATATTTTATGATGATGATCTTGAGGTTATAATCACATCAATTCAGATAAATATTATTATATGTGCCTTCCTCTCTCATTTCAAAAATGAAATTGACTTGGTAGATTACTTATTTACTTTATCATAAGGTGCTTATGGGATAACACAACAAGCTATCAAATTGTTTTCTTGTATAAGAAAAAAGTTATAGTTTATGTTTGTATATTGTGAAGTTCATCAAGAATAAAATTTATATATTGTTTCAAAAACAGGATAGTTGGTCTGATGAAGTACCTACATGGGAGAAATGCAATGGGCATGATCTAGCTTGCCCCAAATTGTGAGTCTTAAAATTCCAGAAGTCTACCATCATCTTTGGACTCCAATATATGAAGTGATTTGTTTTTATGAAATTTGTTAACATTTAACCAACATAAGGTTCTTGATGAATTTGGTGAACCATTTTTTATTGCTGTCAATTTTTTTTGTAAAAACGAAGTTAACAGTTCTGAAAAAAAAAATTATATTAAACTTTTGTAAGCTCATGTGTAGTGCATATACAATATTCCTCATAGTTTATGTCTATTAAGACACAAAACTAGACACTAAGTCATGATTTAGAGTTGTTGTTTCTTATCACTTATGCCTAGTTTTCTGTAACAAAGGAAATGCCAATTTTCCTTTTGAGTGAACGATCGAGAGTGTATTCTAAGAAAAGCTTCAATCAGTTGTGTTCCATTGAATATGGTTATGTATTCTTTGAAGGTAACAATTATATCTCTTGGCACACTTAGTTAAGTACATCAAATATCTAGAATGGCATTTGTTGGTGCAGAGTGTTGTATTTTTAAGACACTGATTGGTATAGTGACTAGTTGTCCTATTTTCAACTACATCCGTCCTACTATTAAGATGCATAAACTTTTGGTTATGAGCTAGCAAAGATTAGGGCTCAAACATAATTGCATAAATAGATGTAACTTGTGATAGGAACTTGTCACCTTTGATGATTTTGGCATTTGATAGAACATATAGTTGTCTAGGGCATTAGTGATTTGACTCCAACTAATATCAACCACAGTAATGCATGTAGATTTCATATAAAAAAGTGCACAAAAAATGTAATGTTTAGCTGTTGTTAATCATAGAGAAATAGATAAGATTATGTGTAGCTACAATCTCCTTCTAGGTAACAACATTTTTTATAAAATGACATACTGCATAGTTAGGCCCTTAGCGCATTGGACCTTTGAAGAGATACCCAACCTCTAAGCTCGTTTGACTAGCCAACCTTCAAGCCCATTCGACCAGTCAATCCCTGACCTCTAGTGAGACATTAGAAACCCTTCTATTTCATATGTTATTTTATATATATTCAAAGGATAAAAAAACCTAAAACACTATCAGCGTGCCCTTTGCACCTCTGGGTGAAAATGTTGGTTATGGGTTGCATCATTGGCCACAGGAATGGGGATTAAATTATATATTTTTTTAATGCTCATAGAACCGTCACATATTCAACTTTCATTATTCATCGTCAAATATCTGATGCCCATGGTAATAAACTATCATCATATATCTGAATCCCAACGCAGTTGTCTATAACGCGACTTTTTGAAAGCCTTTCCGGCGGGTTTTTCCGGTCGAAATCCGGCAGGAATTTATTGGAATCGCAAGTTTGATAGCTAGTTTCTGCACAATGAAAGCGTCCCAGGGATTTTTGAGGGTGCTGAATCCAAATATGCAGTTAAAAAACCATTTTAACTGCAACAAATCAAGATTTAACCTCAATTTCTTCCGCCGGATTCCGTCACCAGAATCTCTAAAAGTCGCATTATAAACAACTCCAATCCCAACTGATGAAACAAACCGAAGATGTCGTCACATTCTCATCGCACGAGCTATTATGACATTGAATATCTTACGTTAATTTTTGTCAGATATTGATACAAGCCAATGAGGTTGATGTCAAATTTTCAAGAGAAATTCATCATAAAATCCTCAATGATTGCAATCAATATCTCATCGATGAAAATAAGATTGACGTCGGATATCTGACCGCAAGTCATCAGAAAATTCTTGATGAATGGCCATCGTAGGCCTCAGGCATCTGATGTCACTCCCTCGATCATCCAATGAGTAGTATAGTGTCGGATATCTTGCACAATTTCACTAACAAAAATTATGACTCGAATGCGTCAGATAACCAACGACAATGAGTCGAATATACAATGAACGTACGTCAAATTTTTGCCCCATTTGTACTAGTGGTACAAGCCCTAGATCCTTTTAGGTCAACCCTTAACTAGATCACATATTCAAATACTCAAGACCTTGTCTTTCATCTTCCTCTCAACGCACTAAGGTTCTAGATTCTTAATCAGCAAGAGCTTGTAATCTTTATAGGAGACTCATATCTTTTCTCAGGCGATACACCACAGGACTTGTCATAGAATGACTTTCTCAGGCGATACACCACAGGACTTGTCATAGAATGACTTATCTAATTCTTTTGCAGAACTTGTCATAGCCTAGTCCTGCAAATGAATGTCGGAGGAAATAATTATTTCCAGGATCTCAGAAGAACTTCGCATTTCCATTATAGATAATAACTCTTAGGAACTCCGCATTCCTTCATAGGATACGAGATCGGTCCTGTACAATATATCTCATAATCACAATAGTCTATAGTAGTATTCATACAGAATTCGGATCACCATGCTTGGGTTATACAAATCTCGAATCATACAGAATGTGTCTTAGACTTTCGAAATACAAAAGTTGAATTATACTTGATATCACAGGATTGTGTTCTCTTCTAATTTTGTACACATTACATACCTCAAGAGCATGACAGACTTCGATATAACCATAGAGATAAGATTCACAACTTTGGCCTTCAAGAGCGTGTTTGAACAGAGACAGGAGGCTTCAAATTTTGACTTCTATCAATTGATATTGTTCATCCTCCTTCATACTATAACAAATATGAGTAATCTTTAGATATGTCCCTTTTTAGGAGTGAACGAATGACTATTTGTAGTCACCATCCCAAGCAAATGGGTGACTCATAAGGAGGTTTGACTTGGCATTATGTTAGATTCTAAACAAAAATTATGTTTTCTTTCTTTTTGACCAAGCCATGAAGAGCCTAAGAAAAATATTTCTTATGACAAATTACATATAAATTTTTCTTTTTGTCACACAATATAAATTATATTTTACAAAGGAAAGTTATTCATTATGAAGACTAACCATAGCTACATTCTTCAACATGACTCACTCTCTTTATTAACTAAAGATGAAATTTCATTCACTGTTGAAAATTCCCCAGTTATGGGATTTAACTTAAAATTCTTTGAGACTAACGATTTTTATGCTCCCAATAGTTTGAAGGAATTTTTGTTGTAGCATGTATATGGTATGGGTATTGAGACTTTAGCATGTAACTTTTTATCTTCCAATTTTTGTATAGCATTCATGGATATCTCTTCGATTTATGAGTGTTGACTAATGCACAGAGTTACTTAAAGTTGTTGCAAATGATGATCTCCAGAAGCGTATGTCATTCAAAGAGTGTGTCAATGTAACACCCTCCTCCCACATTTACCCAAGTTAATCAGTTAGTTGGAGTAAACATGTGACAAAAGGCTACTATGATCTTATTCAATTCCCCATGTACAGTTAAGGAAGTGGAATCGTCAACACACAACCAATCTCACCTTCTCCACATGTTGCAGAACCTCCAAGAGCCAACCAAACTTTCCAGGTGACCAACCCCTGAGGCAACTTAACATTTTACTGACCTAGAGCCTTAGTCGCTCCCATGACATGGGCATGCATGTGTCTAGGACCCTCTAGTTTCTCTCACATTAAGGGCATGCAAGCGACTAGGGTCTTTTTCAGCTCGTTCAGAGCCAGCGACCCTAGATTCTAAGCCACTTTTTCAAGGCTAGGACTCAAGCCACTACCCAAAACTCCATTAAACCTTTAGGAATGAAAGGTGACATTGAAACAATGATACTAAAGTAAATACTTGACTGGACCCCTACTATCCATGACATAAAATTCATCAAACACATCACAAATATGCATTCTACAGGTCATAACAACAGACCTGAGCATAGGGGTCTCATACTTACCTAATAATCACTAAGAAGTATCGATGCCTTATCACATTAGCTACATTATCATATATTAGGTCATATATTCATTGTTTATTCATTTAAAAATCCAAACATGATGAGAGACATACATCATCACTGTCATAAAACATACTCATAACTAGCATATAAACAACAGAAATAATAAGGATAAAATAGCCATAGAATCCACATATAAACCAATACATTTACACATGAAATACCAAGGAAAAGGAACTCTTATTAATGATTACAAAATCCAACCAAGTTTGGGACTTCCACGAACCACCCAACCATAGATTAGCTAAACCAAATATTTCTTTTAGCCAATCACCCCCGTGCCATATGCCAAGCATGAATGTGGGAATCATAACAAAAAAATAAACCAGGGCTTCCCAAGGCTAAACCACCTCATACTCATTAATAGAACCAGGATTTATAGAAATCCTCACCGGATCACTAGGCCCTAAACAAGCATGGATGCCACCAGATTTCTCCACCTACACTGTGAGGAATTTTACTATCTCCTAGTCTCTAGGATTTACCGTAATCCACAGTCTGATTCATGGATCACTAGGCCATAATCGAGACTCCACCCTTCAAGATTTATCATATTTCTTGCCATTCACTAGCCAAGGATTCCTAGGCATGATCGCGGGTACCAACCTCTAGGATTTACCATATATTCTGCCATTCATCAGTCAAGGATTCTTAGGCCCACCAAGGCAACAAAAAATTTGGCTTTACTGTAATCCACAGTCCAGTTCATGGGTTACTAGGATAAGTATTTACCGCAATCCATAGTCTAGTTCAGGGATCACTGGGCCATGTGTTCTTTCTTTCAGAGATCCACCTCACTCAGTTTCAAATCCATCCAATAATCCATCTCAACCAAAACATGAGAACCATGGCTATCTGGAAATGGTAAGGAAAGGCTGAAAAACACTATGACACCTGGAAAAACCCATGCCAATGACATCAAGAGAAATAATAACACACATGCATAACCATGCATGTCAAAATTAGCAAGGAAATCATACATTCAACTTGATACTTGTAAACAATCATGTTATAGCAGCTTGATCATGCTCTTCCTTGCTTGATCTTTGATTCCTCTTTTCCTTGTTTGCTTTCTCTGATCCAAAGTTGAAGTTCTCCAAGAAAACTCTAAGTTTCCAATAGTGTGAGAAAGAGAAAAAAGAGAGAGAGTTCCAAAAGTGAATTGGCAAAATTCTACCAATTGATCCTCAAAAGTCTTTTTATTAATGAGGCCTCTATTTTCATCAATTTTCCATTATTTTCCTTCATTTTCCTCCTCACATGCAACCTGTGACCTTTAAGCTTCCTTTTCTCCTAATTTCCATTATTTTCATAAATAAAATGGCAATAAATGCCTCTTTCTTTCCAAAGCCTTTTCCATTGCCTTTGCCAATTTCCTTAACCATAATAAACCAAATGAACACCCACACTAGGATGTTTTTCCCAACATTCAGATTGGAATATGTGTCCCATGACCTTGGTCTTATATTTTTTCTCATGAATTTTTAACTAGGGCTGTTACAGAACCCTCCCCCTTGGGGGAACACTATCCTTGGTGTTTAATGACACGTATAAACTAGTAAGCTGCTAAAAACAAAACATACTGCCTAGGGATATTTATAACACAGCTTGTTTTGGTATTTACAATGACATTATGTTGAAAACATGATAATCATACCATTTATTGGAGCTTTATAACATAAATCATTACGGTATTTACAATAGAAAACACATATATACTCATGCACATTTTCTTCAATGAGAAAAGAATCATACTACCTATGGAGCTTTATAAGCACAACTCGATACAATATTTACAATAATATATGCATATACACATATGAACATTTTCTCAACTATAAAATAAAAGGATACGATACCTGCATCAACAACAAGGGAATCCAAAGGCTCACACCTCCACCCTCAAAGTAATACCAAGATTCACCTCCTTCCTAGGAATTCCATAATCCACTGCAAAAGTCAAAGATGCATCCAATGTCCAATGGTACAATCCTGTTAAAATCTGAAAATGCAGTAAAACTCCACCTTGGATAGCTCATATGATGGAGATGATGATGGAATTGAATTACTATTTTCAAGAGGACCAAAATAGACCTAAATATCACCTCTTTTGGACAAGCAGAAGTTGGATTTTGAATTATTTACCCACACATGCACATTTGGACAGGTCAGCCTCAACATCAAATGGACATTGTTGGACACCCATAGAAGCCTATAAATACAAGATACCTAGAGCTCATTTGGACATCACGAACCAATCATATTCTTCTCTTCTCATTAATTGGTTCTCACAGGTATGAGTCAAGGTCGACAAAGGAAGTTTGTGAAGGTATGAGATTTCATGGTCTGAAGCTCGCAACTAATCTAGGGTTTGTGGGCTATAGTCGCAGGCTTGTAACTAAGAAATTTCAGCTATATTTTCTGGCACACAGGCATGAAGGGAGTGACTAGGATCTTGTAGTCTCTCTCACTACCCCTCATGCATTCGACTAAGGGTTTGACTATAGTTTACCTTTGACCGAAGCTATCTACAGTTGACTGAAAAATGAAGAAGTTGTCTTTGATATAATCTGACACTAGAAACTTGTTTCTAAATGTTATTGGGTTGTATTGTTGATGATAGTGTATTGGGATCATTTTACTTTGTGCTGGACATTTTATGACAATCTAATAGAAGAAGGATTTCAAAGGGTTTTCCCCCCAGTGGGGTTTTTCGCGGGTCTTTAACCAAATCTGGTGTCTCTTGTTGATGTGTTGATTGTGTCCTTTGTCATTGCATTTATTGTTCTATCTTCTATTACTATCAATGAATGGAAAGACTAGTTGTAATTGGAAACATTGCTAATTGAAGTGTGGAATTGGGCTAAAGTAACTGATACAGCATAGAACAATCTAAAAATTAACATGGTATCAGAGCCAAGGTGGAGGACAAGCCCAAAAGGAGATAAGCTTTGAAGCAATCATCTTTGGAAGTTGAAAGAGTCGATCTAGTCAAAGTCAAAATCACTTCCTTCTTCAAGAGTGATGAGAAGTTGGGTGACTCATCCAATTTTGTTTCATGGAAAGTTAGGTTGGAGATCATAACTGATAACAATGATGTTTTGGACTACATTCAAGGAAAAGTACCTGAGCCTCCAGAGAATGATTCCGCTGCTATCAATAACAAGCATAAGAAAGGTGAGTTAAAAGAAAAACTAATTATAGTTGATGGTTTACAAGATAATTTACTTGCATATGTTGGAAATTTAAGAAGGTATAAAGGCATGTATGATAAGATAGTTGGCATGTATGAGGTCAACAATTTGAATGAAATCATCTCCTTGAAAGATCAACTCAAAGATACCAAGAAGAACAAAGGAGAATGTGTGCAATCCTACATAATGAGGATATTTCGTCTTAAAGATCAATTACAAAGAGTTGGAGAATCTATGTCTAACAGGGAATTGGTGATCGTAACTCTAAGTGTTCTCCCTTCTATTTGGGAAACCTTCATCACTGACATAAGCAACAACAATTTCCTCCCATCATTTGATGAAATTGTTGGAAATCTCACTCAAGAAGAGTCAAGGATGATATCAAGAGGAAGGATTCAAAAGCATGAAGAATGAGAGCCCGTTGCATTCATTGCTCATGAAAAGAAGAAGAATAAAGGGAAAGTAGGTCCATCAAGAAAGCCTCCTCCTCGAAATCCAAGTAGAAGAAAGGAATATGTGAACATCAAATGCTACAACTGTCAAAAAAATGCCACTATGCTCGAGATTTCCCCAAGACGAATAATGGACCATGTTATAATACTAAAAACAAAAACAATAGGTTCAATGATCAAATAAGAAGAGATGACCGACGAAATCACTATAATTGGATAGATGAAATAAGAAGAAGAGATGCTTCAAGTGGCCATGAAGAAGATCATCATCCTCAAAAGAAGTCAAGATTCTCAAGGTATGAAAGTAATGTTGTGAATCAATCTAAATATAATAGTATTTATGTCCTTACTAGTTCATCTCCTCTAGATTCGTGGGATATTTGGTTGGTTGATAGTAGGGCCACTCATCACTTCTAAGGAATTTCTCTCTAATTTGGTAGAGAGGGAGTCAAATTTGAAAATCATTCTTGGAGACAACTCCACTCATCTTGTTAAAGGTTTTGGGTCCATCAAATTTCATTTGAATTTTGGGGAATATTTCTACATGATGTGATGTATGTGCTTGGGTTGAAGAAGAATTTGGTATCAATATCCACTTTGGAAGACAAAGGGATGAGGGTTGCCTTCATCAAGGGAAAAATTATTTCTTGTCCTGTTGGATCACCTATGAGAAATTCATTCACCTTGGGATCGAGATATGAAGGATTCTATAGAGTCACTGGGATACCACTACTAGCATTGGTTCATAATACTAATCATTTAAGTGAATTATGGAACCAAAGGTTTGCTCATCTACATTATGATGCTCTTCCAAAATTGGATAAATTGGTCTCAGGGATTCCAAAGGTTCAAGATCAAAATGATGGAGTATTTCTAGGATGTTCTAGTGGAAATATGACAAGGGGACCATTGCCCTCTAGCAAGAACAATACCACTGATATCATCCATCTCATTCATTCTGACGTATGTGGTATGATGCTTGTGCATTCTATTAGTGGTTATCTCTACTACATCACATTCATTGATGACTTTTCAAGGAAGACATGGATATAATATTTGAAGCATAAGTATGAATCCTTTGAAACATTCAAGGAAATCAAAGCATTGGTTGAAAATCAAACAGACAAGAAGATCGAAATATTCAGGTATGATAATGGTGGAGAATATATGTCAAATGAATTCATTGACTTTTACAAGAAGGAAACAATTGTTCCAGATACTCCCAAACAAAATCATCTAGCGAAAAGCAAGAACATGTATATAGTAGAAGCTACCCGAGCAATGCTCCATGATCAAAATTTTCCTAAGTTCCTTTGGGTCGAAGCTTCACATGTTGTTTTATATGTTCAAAATAGGGTATGTCATCAATCTTTGGAAAACAATACCCTTGAAGAAGTATTTATAGGTTTCAAGTCCGATTTGTTCATCTCTACATATTTGTATGTCTCGTATATTTCCATGTGCCAATGGACAAAAGGAAAAAATTGGAAGCTACAAGAAGATAAGGTACATTTGTTAGATATTGTGAAAATTATAAAGAATTTAGAATATATTATATTCTTGGTCAAAGGAAAGTTGAAATTAGCAGGGATGTTACATTTTATGAAGATGACGCCCTTGGAAAAGCAAGGGACCTTCCTTTGCCTCCTCCTCTTGAGAAGAATGATGATATGGATATTTTGGATAGTCCTTTCATGCCTGAATTTGAGATAGATATTGTTTATGATCCTATGGAGCCCATGGATCCCTTAGATCCTCCTCCAAGTGATCCTCCTTCTAGGAAGAGACCACTTTGGCTTTGCAACACTCTACAAAATGTTAAGAAAAAGGTTCTCATTCGAAGATCATTTAGAGAAAGGAAGCAACCATGCAGGTGCCAGGGATATGTTGCAGCCATGAGTACTATGATTTAAGCCAAACCCTCCACATCCAAAGAATTTGTCAAAGAAAAAGTTTGGAAAGATGTTATAGCTGAATAATATGAATCAATTATGAAGAATTACATATGGGATGTTGTGCCGAGACCGAAGGGCAAATTCGTGGTAACTTTAGAGTGGTTATTCAAGATCAAGCATCGAGTTGATGGTAGCATCGAAAAATACAAGGCAAGTTTTGTGGCTCAAGGTTTATCCCAGAAAGAGGGAGAAGATTATGACAATATATTTGTAACTGTGGCCTAATATACAACCATTCATTCAATAGTTTCCCTTGCTACAAGTCAAGGATGGACCCTTCATCGGATGGACGTAAAGATTGCATTCCTCCATGGCATGTTACAAGAAGAAGTGTATGCTGATCAACCATAGGTATTTGAAGTAGAGGATCAAAAGACACATGTTTGTAGATTAAAGAAGGAATTGTATGGTTTGAAGCAAGCCCTAAGAGCATGGTACACCTGCATATATAGTTATTTGATGAAGTTGGGATTTACAAGAAGAAATGTCAATCCCAACATCGACTTCAAGGTAGTCCAAGGTATGCCATTGATTTTTGTTTTATATGTTGACAATCTATTCTTGACAAGTAGTGAGCCTCTGATGATCAAGTGTAAGATGGGGCTAGCCTCTGAATTGGAGATGAAGGACGTTGGACTCATGCACTACTGTATGGGCCTTAAGGTGTGGCAAGGGCTCGGAGATATTTTCCTTTCAAAAGGAAAATATGTGGTGAATCTCTTAGAGAGATTTGGAATCACAGAATGCAAGTCCATGACCACACCAATGGAAATGAACTTTAGGAAGTTATGTGGAGAAGTTGGAGGATCCGATTTGGCGAATCCATCCGAGTATAAACAATTGATTTGGGCCCTGATGATCCTTGTGAACACCCATCCAGACATATGCTATGCAGTGAATACGTTGATTCAATTAAGGACTGAGTCTTTCCATGCACATTGGACCACTGCCAAATGCATTTTGAGATATTTGCATGGGACAATCACACTTGCTTTGAGATATTTTATCGGAGATGTTCGACTTCATGGATAAACTGATGCTGACAAGGTAGGAAATATTATTGAAAAGAAAAGTACATCTAGATTTTGTTTTAGTCTTGGATCTACCATGATATCTTGGATGAGCAGGAAGCAGAAGTCTGTAGCATTGAGTATTGTCGAGGTAGAGTATATTGCTGCTAGCATGGCTAGCTGTCAAGCAGTTTGGTTGAGTAAGATCTTTGGATAGCTATTCGAGCAGGTCCTAGACACTACAGTGATATATTGTGACAGCAAGAGTGTGATCCGTCTGGCAGAGAATCTCATATTCCACGACAAGTCTAAGAACAGAGATTCGATATCACTTCATTCGAGACATGGTTTAGAGAGGAGTCGTTTGAATCCATCACATATTGACATATGAAGAGATTTCAGATATTCTCACCAAGGCTTTACCGAAAGGGAAGTTCTTGATCTTTAGAGAGTAGCTTGGACTAATGTATTTGCCCCTTCCAGATAAGGGGCATCGTTGATCGAGGACACTAAGCCAATTCTTCCCCCCTATTTGATCTCCTAGGGTGAGGAATTGAGATAGAGGTCTCCTAGGGTTGAGGGAACTTTGGATAATAGGGTTTCACCCCCATCTGTTACCCATAGGGTTGGCATAGTAGCTCACCCTATCTTGTTCTTCATAGAGTATACCCTAGTTGGAATCATACCCACAATCTAGGCTTGTTGGGATTGTCCCTCCCTGTCTGGCCAATGGTTTGAGGAGGCTTGGAGGCATGTGATCCTCACCTTTTTGTAATTCGGGTATCTCATGCAAGCTAGGATTATGATGTAGGTGTTCTACCATGTGAATATTAAGGGTCAATGTTGGTAATATCGCTAGAAAATAGGATGGGTTGAGTAGTAGCTCCCCTACATCACCTATTGCTTGATATGGGGTCGTATTAGTAGCTCCCCCATGAGATTCTAAGTAGTAGCTCGCTAACAGATTTTTCGGGTAGTAGCCCACTGATAGAGATTCCGGATAGTAGCCCGATGGATATAGGGTGATATGATTTTCTCCCCAATGATTCTTCTTCTTTACATTCGAGAATCTTTAAGCAGATAGAGTTGAGCAAAGATGGGACATGTGACGACAGGATGACATTGATAGATGGACATCTGAAATCTTCCCTAGTTGAGAGGGAGTGTTAAAATATAAATTTGCGGTTAAATTCCACCTTGGAAAGCTCATATTATGGAGATAATGATGGAATTTAATTCCTCTTTTCGTGAGGACCAAAATTGACCTAAAGATCACCTCATTTGGACAAGCAGAAGTTGGGTTTTGAAGTATGTACCCACACATGCACATTTGGACAGGTCAGCCTCAACATCAAATGGAAATTGTTGGACACCCATGGAAGCCTATAAATACAAGATACTTAGAGCTCATTTGGACATCACCAACAAAACATCTTCTTCTCTTCTCATTGATTAGTTTGCACGGGTCTGAGGCAAGTTCAACAAAGGAAGTTTGTGAAGGTCTGAGATTTTAGGTCTGAGGCTTGCAATTGATCTTGGGTTTCTAGGCTATAGTCGCAAGCTTATCACTGAGAAATTTTGGCTATAGTCACTAAGACACATGCATCAAGGGAGAAACTGGGATCCTATAGTCGCTCTCACATCCCCTCATGCATGCGACTGGGGGTTTGACTACAGTTGACCATTGACCAAAGCTATCTATAGTTGACCGAAGACTGGAGAAGTTGTCTCTGATATAATCTGGCACTAGAAAATTGTTTTTGAATGTTATTGGGTTGCATTGTTGATGATAGTGTATTTTTATTATTATACTCCTTATTGAACATTTTATGACAATCTAATAGAAGAAGAACTTCAAAGGGTTTTCCTCCCAATGGGGTTTTTACCTGGTCTTTAACCAAATATGGTGTCTCTTGTTGATGTGTTGATTGTCTCCTTTGTCATTGTATTTATTGTTCTATCTTAAAGTACTATTGATGAATGGAAAGACTAATTGTAGTTGGAAACATTGCTAATTAAAGTGTGTAATTGGGCTAAAGTAATTGATACATCATAAAACAATCTGAAAATTAACAAATTGAGTGCCACTTGTCCTCTCAGTGAACAATTACCATCTCATTGTTTCAGGGCACACTCCCAATGTGCATCTGATTCCATCTAGAAATGCTAATGACTAAAATAAATCCATCTATGGCCTTCCCTTCTTTGCTACACAATCCCTTGGGAAATCTGGTCACCTCCTTCCATGTAGTCACACACCTTGCAAGTTCAATGAACATCCCCTTCTCTACTACACAGTCCCTTAGGTGACCCCTCCTTTGGCAAGGTTTCCTCGCGTCGAAAGGTCCAAAAACCAAGGCATATCCCTACATCAAAACGATCATATCAATCATAGAATGCTCATGCAATCAATGGACACTATTGGGTACCAATGTCCCACAATGGCCCTACTCCTAAAGTTATTTACCAACATATTGTTGCATGTTCCAATTCCTTTTGTCGTTGCTACTAATGCTTGCAATCAGTTTCAACCACCCAACCTAGAATTTCCATGCTTCATGTACCAAGCACATAAATTCCATTAGATTCAAAAAGAATTGAAATAAATTCACATCATACCTTATTGGTAGATTGTCAATAAGGTACACTTGCAATTTTGTTCACTTCCTATCACAACAAGTCAAACTATATCTTGACCAAATCATCATATATAAACATATCACATCGGGTTATCTCAAAACACAACCATCATAATCAAAATCCTGAATCTCACGCAATCATCATAAACTGAAATCATAGATCACATGTAACTATCATAAATCATAATCATAGATCACATGCATAATAAAAATAAAATTAAATATTGATACTTATCCTTTAATCGATCCTTAGCTTCTACCATTATCCTCTCCATACACACACCAGATTAGTTGCCACGCCTAGCAAACACCCAGTGCCTTTTTTTTTCTTCAATCACATACACATACACAATGCACATCACAACACATACATCCACATACATCCACACACAGTGTACGACACCACACAATAAATACACCTACACCTAATATACATCACGACACATTCACCTACACCCGGTGTTCAACAAAAAACATACATCTACACCCGACATACATCACAACATAATACATATACGTA
The DNA here is from genome assembly GCA_031772625.1 of Pinus tabuliformis. Taxonomy (NCBI): domain Eukaryota; kingdom Viridiplantae; phylum Streptophyta; class Pinopsida; order Pinales; family Pinaceae; genus Pinus; species Pinus tabuliformis. Next base: position 1,204,537,610 of record CM062817.1, on the reverse strand, counting down.
CACATGGTACAACACAATGAATACACATGTCATGATACCATGACTACACAATGCAAATACATAGTACTGTATGCCCACAACGCAACATGCATGACATGCACACAATACCACATGTACACCAGTACCATATGTACAACATCTACAAAGTACCACTTGTACACATCACCACCTGCACAACATGTGCACAACATCACGTACACGGCACCACTTGCACAACGTGTACACAGCGCCACATGTACACTACACCACCTATACAATGTGTACATAATAATACATGTACATAGCACCACATGTACGACATGTACACAACACCACATGTACACAGCACCACATGCACAACATGTACACAACACCACATGTACAACATGTACATAGCACCACATGCACACAACACCACATGTACAATCATGCACACAACACCATATGTACATAGTACCACATGTAAAACATGAACACAACACCATATGTACATAGCACTGCATATAGAACATGTACATAGTGCCATATGTACACAACATTGGATATCCAACATGTGCATAGCACCATATGCACACAACACCAAATATCCATCATGCGCACAGTACAATATGTACACAACACCACATATCCAACATGTACATAGCACCATCTATGCCCAACACTGCATATGCAATATGCACACAACACCATATATACAACATGACCTCAATACCATAGGTACAATCATTAAATATACAATATGCACAACATACACACAATAGTAGCACTACACATTCAAAACCACACCATCTCTACCAACCAAACCCTCTTCTAGTGTCTCTCTGCCATCCATGTGTATCCTAGCATGTCATGGATCACGTTTTTTTCATTCCGCTAATGTATCTGTCAGCATTACTTGTCCATAACGTAAACATAGGTATAGTACAAACACATAATATCAACGCATATCCACATGATACTAACCTCATAGTTTTGTCGAGTCTACTCTTCCCACTTGATTCCCATAAGATCAGAAACCTCTTTCATGCCCTTCACCTGCATAAGCAATCATTCCTCCACAGAATCATACCTAACAACCCTATCAGATAGTGACATATATACATAAATACATACATATATTTAAACATTAGCATAGAACAATCATGATCCCATCAAAAAATGACATACATACATACATATATACATATAAATATTAGCATTAAGCAATCATTATTATTGACAACCTTTTCAGACAATGATATATATATATATATATATATATATATATATATATATATATATATATATATATATATATATATATATATATATATATATATATATATATATATATATATATATATATATATATATATATATATATATATATATATATAGACATTAGCATAATCATTATCACAACATAATTACCAAATAGCATAAGGTCAAGGTTAAGAGAACTCCATATTATTGCGCATGCATGCATGACATCAAGAACAATCATTCCAACATAGCTAAGGAATCTAACGCCTCAAGTCCATTTACTTTACATTTCTTGTTACCTTCCTCATGATTGTCCTACCACCTTCCATTATCCCCATAGACCTAGCCAATCAACTGACTATCATACTCTTGCCTTCAGTTGCCCTTGTACATTCATCGGGCTTCATCCGAGTCTTACATTACCAACTAAGTTTTATTCAGCTCTTCCCGAACTCCATTAACTTTCCTCTTTCCCAACCAATTCCCAAGACCCTCAAGAGATAAAAGGGAATACCAAGAGACAAACAATAAGAAAACCAATAACAATAGGACACCACAAATAAAGTGGCAAGGCCTTGCACCAAACACAATCAAAACCTATAAATCAAGCTCAAACAAATCACAAAACACAAAGGGACAAAACTCCCAACAAACACCATGACTCAATCCCATGGATTCCCAATGCCTCAAAAGGAAATTTAATCTGAGCCTTCTTCAATATTTCATGGTAGTCTCTTTTTCCATGCAATCCCCTGTATCATGCTACCATAAACACCAAACTGTCAGTGCATAATTAAACATAACAATATACCATTTATCTTACCTTTATGTGCCAAGAATGTTGCCACATTATACACCTGCACATATAATTCCTCAATGGATTCCAATTCTCTCAACAAATCCAACTATAATTAGAAACTAGCTAGTGTATATGTCAAATACATGTTTAGGAATATAACATATATCCACATAACGTCAGCCAAAATCTAGGTTAAGAAGACTTCCTATATTCAACGCATTCATTCGTTTGGAATTGTGATTTCCAAACATAGCCAAAGGAATCCTCACCCAATTCCCTTCTTTTACCTTTTTACCTTGTTGCAATCAAGTCTTAGTATGTACCGTCACATCACCCCACTATTATTTATATAAACAATTCAGCTATTATCCTGTCATGTTAATGCCAAGCATGTTTCCCTACAACTATTCACACGTGTCAGTCACATGTTCCAAAAATAAAGACATCATGTTTATTAATTTGAAACCAACCGTTACCAAGATTAACAATCATGTCATAATCAACAATCAACTCACATTCATCGGTCATAATACATAATGCTACAACTATCACCTACTTACACTCAAGTACATATCAGATGTCTCAACACATATGTGTTATTACAACCATCTTAAAACAAGATCTTTTCTTCATTCAATCTTATAGACACATACTCATATCGTGCAATTAATTGAACATTCAACCAACTTGCAAACATACCACGTTAAATAAATCAACTAGATGACATAATCAAACACTCAACCATCAAACATATGACACAATCAAACTCATATCTTAATGTATCTTAGGGGAGGCTATCTCGTCTGCACAATTAATCTAGTTTAACATGATATACTTCACAACACATCAACTCAACATAAATAAGTTCATGATATACATAACAGTAACTAGATAACAGGTTCACCTCATAAGCTCATAAAAAACTTTCATCCATGCATAACAATCACATATGCACCGCTAGTCTAGATTAGTATGGCATAATATCACAATATATTAACTCATACATGAATGTCATAACCATGATCATCTGCATAGGTCAATCCAAATTAGCACAAAACATAATAATATCAAGATCTTAAATGCAATAAACCTAATCATCAAGTTAACTAACATATAACAACAATAAGTTAACATATAACATAATCATCAACAACATATAACATAATAATAAAGTTAAATGACATAAAACATCAACAACAATGCATATAACAACAATTTACTATCCTACATGACTATCTAATGCACATGCATATGATCACACTTAACTAGCATCTACCATGCATGTAACCAAAAAAAAAAATATCATGAAAAGTATATAAGCAACCATTAAACACATACCTGCATGCCCAACATACAAATCTATATAACAATCTACTCTTACCCCAATGTTGCAATCTTGCTCTGGTGATCTACATCTCCTACTCTATCTCAACCAACACATTAGCATCATAACGTACCAATAGAATCATGATGACCTAATTCCATACAATGGTCTCACAATGCATGTTTGGCCTACTATACATACATAACTATAACCATGAAAAATTGAAAATGCATGCATAACAACATACAGACACTAACATGCATAACAAATGCATATACATCCAACATGCATTCATGACTAACACATCCCAACAATAACATCATCAACTACTATATGGAATCACAATTTTAATAATGACTACCACCATGCATACATAGCAATCACATATACATCCTTCATGCATGCATGAAAAATAGATTCCAACCATCCAGTCCAAGTGTTGAACCATGCTTTGATACCACTTTGTAACACTCTCCACCCACATTTACCCAAGTTAACAGGATTTTTGCAGTAAACATGTGACAAGAGGCTACTATGATCTAATTCAACTCCCCATGTATAGTTAAGGAAGTGGAACCATCAACACCCAACCAATCTGACCTTCTACAAATGCTACAGAACCTCCAGGAGCCAACCAACCTTTCCAGGTGACCAATCCTGAGGCAACTTAAAATTTTACTAACCTATAGCATCATTCACTCCCATGACATGGGAATGCATGCGACTCGAACCCTATAGTCACTCTCACAACAAGGGCATGCAAGTGACTAGGGCCTTTTTCAGGTAGTTCAGAGCCAGTGACCCCAGATTCTGAGCCACTTTTTCAGGGGTAGGACTCAAGCCATTGCCCAGAAATCCATGAAACCTTCAGGAATGAAAAGTAACATCGAAACAATGATACTAAAGCAAATACTTAAATAATACTTGATTGTACCCCTACTAGACATGATAGGCATTTTGTCAAACATGTCACAAATATGCATTCTACGGGTCATAACAACATATCTGAGCATAGGGGTCTCATACTTATTTGAGAATCGCTAAGAAGCATTGATGCATTATCACATTAGCTGCATTATCATCTATTAGGTCATATATTCATTGTTCATTCATTTACAAATCAAAACATGATGAGAGTCATACATCATCACTGTCATAAAACATACTCATAACTAGCATATAAATAATAGAAATAATAAGGATACAACAACCATAAAATCCACATATAAACCAATACATTTACACATGAAATACCAAGGAGAAGGAACTCTTATTAATGAATGCAAAATCTAACCAAGTTTGGGACTTCCACAAACCACCTGACCATAGATTGGTTGAACCAAATATTTCTTTCATCCAATCACCCTCGTGCCATATTCCAAGCATGAATGTGGGACTCATAACCAAAAAATAAACCAGGGCTTCCTAAGGCTAAACCACCTCACCCTCATCAATAGAACCAGGCTTTACCGCAATCCTCACCGGATCACTAGGCCCTAAACAAGCATGGATGCCACCAAATTTATCCACCTACAACATGAGGAATTTTATTGTCTCCTAGTCTCTAGGCTTTACCGCAATCCACAATCTGATTTAGGGATCACTATGCCATAATTGAGACTCCACCCTCCAAGATTTACCATATATCCTGGCATTCACTGGCCAAGTATTCCTAGGCCTGATCGAGGGCACCCACCTCTAGGCTTTACCGTATATCCCGTCATTCAACGGTTGAGGATTCCTAGGCCTGTCGAGGAAACAAAAATCATGTCTTTACCGCAACCTCTAGTCTAGTTCAAGGGTTACTAGGCCAAAGCTTTACCACAATCCACAGTCTGGTTCAGGGATCACTAGGTCGTGTTCTTTCTTTCAGATATCCCACCTCACACAGTTTTGAATTCATCCGGCAATCCAGCTCAACCGAAAGATGAGAACACCATCACACCATGTCTATCTGGAAATGGCAAGGCAGGTTGAAAAAAAATATCACACCTGGAAAAATCCATGCCAATGATAGTAAGAGAACCAAGAACACACATGCATAACTATGCATGCCAAAACTAGCAAGGAAATCATACATGCAACTCAATACCTGCAAAGAATCCCATTGTAGCTGCTTGATCCTACTCTTCCTTGCTTGATATTTCATTCCTCTTTTCCCTCTTTACTTTCTTTAATCCAAAGATGAAGTGCTCCAGTAAAACTCTAAGTGTCCAAGAGTGTGGGAGAGAGAGAAAAGAGAGAGAGCTCTAAAACTGAACTGACAAAAGTCTACCAGTTGATCCTCAAAAGACGTTTTATTAATGAGGCCTCTATTTTCTTCAATTTTCCATTATTTTCCTTCATTTTCCTCCTCACATGCAACTTGTGATCTTTCACCTTCCTTTTCTCCTAATTTCCATTATTTTCATAAATAAAATGCCAATAAATGCCGCTTGCCTTTCCAAAGCCTATTCCATTACCTTTGCCAATTTCCTTAGCCATAATAAACCAAATGGACACCCACACTAGGATGTTTTTCCCATCATTCATCTTGTAATACGTGTCCCATGAACTTGGTCTTATATTTTTTAGCATGAATTTTTAACTGGGGTTGTTATAGTCAAGATTGTCATGGATCTAAAGCTTACATTGGAACAAGTTAGCTTTGACCTACAATTTGATGCTAGTTTGACATCATATCATGGTGTTTGTTCCAGATGATAGATTATTAAATTATTTCTTCACTCAATATTTGGTTTGAAGATTCGTAGTGCTTACTAACTAGTGGTCATGGTTTTTGTGTACTAGACTCACATCACTTCAATGCACAATGCATGAACACATTTCATTTACCCTCTATTTTGCATAAAATCGTGTGCTTTATTTACTACCCTTATTGTCATAAATAAGTGAACTGTCATTTCTATTTGTTTTTGAATATGTGCAAGGGTAGATCTTGTTCTAGCTAATCAACTTGATGTGATGAGGGAATTGTAGCTAGTCCTTTCATCATTTCTAACCTTGTCTGAGTCATAAAAAATTCATCGCCATGGAAAATTGTAAAAAAAAAAAATCATCGTTCATTGTTGGTTGCTCCAACATTTTTTGACATATTGTGATCCACTACAGTGTTCTTGCATGATTTTTGACAAGTATCGAGCATTTTTTGATGCAATGGTTTTCTATCGGTATTTTAATGCATAGCTTGATGGAAAAAATGCATTAGTGTTCATGAGAGATATTTTGAATTTCTTTAAGGTGGTTTGGAATGTCCTTGAAGATTGCATGAGAAGTTTATGAAAAAAATGTTCTAGAATTTTGTGCCAATTCATTGGAAAATATCTATGGCTCATTCATTGCATTTATTTATCAATCCTTAATGTTGTTTTCATATCTGATTTGTCAGGGTTTTTGTCCATTGTCTTTGTATGTAGTCATAATGTCATGTTAGTACATTTGCAGATTTGAGCAAGTGTCATTGAATTTTTCATCAGAATATTGACTATTTTGTTGTTGTTTTCTATTTACTCTAACTTTGATTGAATTTATACATTTTTATGTTGTATTGATGATGTTTATTTCATGCACATGTGACCATTCAACATTGTATTATACCTTTGCTAATTGAGCTTGTAGACTTTTTATTCTTCAACATGCTTGGATCAGTAGCCAGTTCACTTAAAGGAAGTTGTTGCTTTCAATTCAACTTCAATTGCATTTTTTTACAATTTCTATTTATAATTGAGATTAAAGTTTTAAAAATAGTAGTCTTTATGCAAGCATGTTGAGGTTAACAAGTCTATCCATGTAGTCATTTAATGTTTCCAACTCATCTATTTCCAAGATGTTTGAAATTGTACTGAATCTTTGCAATGTTTAGGTGAGTTTTTTTGACATTAGTATTTAAATTTTCCTGGTATTATTTGATAACTGATATTGTTACAGATTCTGAGGGTATGAGAAAAATAGGAAATCTTGTCTATTGTAGAAGAAGGAAATAAAGCCTTCTATTTCTAAGGATGGAATGCAAGAAAGCATTAATAATCAACAGGCTAGTCCTTTGAAGAGAGAGATGCCTTCTCAACCAGTGATTTTTTTTTTAATTGTACACTTTGTCAGTATTGCGACTCTGGTATAACCATCGCAACATATTTTATTAAATTTTTGTGTATGTCAGTCTTGTGATGAGCTTCCCCATGGGATAAACGTCACAACAATGGCATTTGCATTGTAACATATTTTGTAAACCGTGAGGAATTTTCCCATCTCTGCCTAACTTCTGAATCTCTCCACCTAAGCCATGAGGAATTTGCCCATCTCCACCCTCAGGTTTTATCATGTATCTTGCCATTACCATTCAAGGGATTCCTAGGCCTTTTGGAATTTTCCTAAGACCACCACACTCAATTTTGAAACCATCCGGTAATCCATCTCAACCAAGTAAAGGAACCCTGTCACACCATGGTTATCCAGAAATGGTAAGGCAAGGCTGAAAACCACTGTCACACCTAGAAAAACCCAAGCAATAACAACAAGAGAACCAAATACACACATGCATGTACCATGCATGTCAAAACTAGCAAGGAAATCATACATGCAACTCGATACCTACAAGTAATGTCAGTGTAGCCACTTGATCCAACTCTTCCTTGCTTGATCTTTTCTTCCCTTTACTTTCTTGTCCTTCCTTTGCTTTCCTTTCTCCAATTCTAGAGTGTTACAATAATTCTCTAAGTGTGAAAGAGTATGAGAGAGTAGAGAGAATAGAGAGAGCTCTAAAACTGAACTTACAAAAGGTTGTGAACTTATCCTCAAAATCCATTTTATTAATGAGGCCTCTATTTCCTTCAATTTCCATTATTTTCCTTCATTTTCCTCCTCACATGCAACCTTTGACCTTTGACCTTCCTTTTCTCCTAATTTCCTTTATTTTTATAAATAAATGTCAATTAATGCCTCTTTTCCTTTCCAAATACTTTGCCATTACATTTTCCAATTTCCCTTAGCCATAATAAACCAAATGAACACCTTCTAGGATGTTTTTTCCCAACATTCAACTTGGAATACATGTCCCATGGCCTTGGTCTTATTTTTCCTTTATTAAATTGTTGTAGTGGCTACAACCACCCTCCAAAATTTTTCCTTCGCTTCGTTTTGGAGCCTCCCTACTAAAGCTCAGCAGCGTGTCTTACATTGCCCAGGTACTTGTGCTATCATTTGAATTTATCTTTCGCTTTACAGTTTGTGTTGATTCCTTGCTTTGTTGTCTAACCACAAGCTGACCCCCCTATGACTTGTTTGCATCTGGTTCTTGCACTACCTTAGAAAATTGCATAGTCCCAGAGGGAAGCCAAACTTTATCTCGGGAATTGCGCAGTGCATCCCCGGCAGTGAGCCTTGCTCTCAAGAATTGCGTAGTGCAAGCCAGTAGTGAGATTCGGCTCCAGAATTGCGCAGACCCAGCTGGTAGTTTGTCTTCAGCTAGGAAACTGTGTAGAGCAGTCCAAGCCAGCAAGTGAGCCTTCAGCTCTAGAATTGTGCAGATCCAGCTAACAGCCTTCCTTCAGCTGGGAAACTGTGTAGAGCCTGAGAGGCAGCCCAAAGCCACTCAACCCAGAAATTGCACAGAACATACTGTGATCAAAAGTTGCTCAGTGCATGAGCCAGAGAGTTGCCTGGTCCTTCCCAAAACTACATAATATTTTCAGGAAGTGCATGGTAGTTTTTCTAAAAAGAAATAAGCTAAGAGGAAAAGCATCCCTAGGAAGTAGGGATCCATTATTAGTTTCCCGAAGGTGACACATTGCCATCTTTGGAAGTTTCTGCTTAGTGTCGTTATTGTCCTTAATCTCATGCAGACACGTCATGAACTCCATTTTACTCAAATATGTGTAATGGAAACCTCTATAGCTCACGTATACATTTGATCATCAAGCTCTAGCTTCCTTAGGAGATCAAGGAGCCTTCGAAGCATTGTCATCGCTTTTCGGGGTGAGTTTCGCTTTTATCACCTTATGCCACTTTTTTTGTCGCTTCTGCTTATTTAGCTTGTGAGAGTGTTGTTTCACACATTTTTTTGAATGACCACTATCGTTTTAATTTTTTTTAGCTTGCAGAAGTGTTGTTTCAAGTTATATATTGCCTTCCCCAACTGTCGCATGAGTTTTCCTGTTTTTGCACCAACAGTTGCCGTTGTGGTGACTCCCTTCACATGCTTCGTGTTCCTTTAGTTTGATCCATTATTGCACTTGTTTTACATGTACACATCTACACTTAGTCATGTATGCACTCAACATCACACCATCCTTCAGACCTTCTTGTTTTCATGCTCCCCATGAACAGGTCTAGGCTCCCCTTTCCCGTATCTCACATTCACTCCATGCACTGTGCAATCTGGGAGCTCAAGGCCTCTATCTTGGCTTCTGGAATTGTGCAGAGCCTTTCATAGGTTGGCTCCAACTGTGTACTACAAGGTTCTAGGTGCGAGTATCTCAGCTTGGCCACTGAGACTATGAAATTCACAATCTCTCTCAAGCCCTGCCCTAGACTGAAATACACATTACACAGTTCTAGTCATCAAGATTCATCACTGGCTGTTGGGACTGCGTAGTGCGAACTTCCCGCAGTCAGTCAGTCAACCCTGTTATTCAAAATTGTGCAATTTCTCTCAGTAGATACCATGGTTTTTGCTTGATCATGTTGTGAAGTTGGATTTATAAGAGCTAATGTTTGCTTGCCATGAGTGTTTGTTCCGTCCCACAGGTACCACACTCATGAAGCAATTCTCTCCAACAGTCATTGTACCATAGCACCAGAGAGAGTTGCTTCAAGGGATACCACTAAAAGTAGTATTAGGCAAGCAGTTGAGAAAGCACCAGTTTACTTGCCAATATATGCAGATGCCCAACTATTTACATAAAATGAATCAACACTAACATTGCAGTAAGACTAGCAACCGTGGCAGAAGGAAACAATCCAGTATAGGATCAGGGAAAGAGGAAATTGTTGACATAACAGAGGGAGAACAAAGTTGCAGAGTGAAAGTGGATCCAATCTTCATGTAGACAAATTTTATAATAGAAGCAAAAGGAAGTGAAGGACACTGATAGTATAGCAAAGGAAGAGAGAAAAGCATAGCTTGCAGGTAGCAAAATTGAGATCACATCAAGCAAAACAAGAGTCGAAGGAAGAACAAGACCTGAGAAATTGAAACAGGAACAAGAACAAAGGCAAGGCACAATGACAGAGAAAATATTTCTAATACAGGTTGATGAGCTGGAACAGCCAGCAGCTGAGGAAGAGAGTGAACAGATGCAGGTTCCCTCACCAAAGCTAAGCACAAGAACCAAGTTCAGCTGGAGGTCGACAGGTACATGGAGAATTTGATGCGCGAGGCCACCAGTGATGAGTTGCAGTTGAGCACAGACAACATGCAGAAGTACATTGTTGGTTCAGCCACACTTAAGACAATGTTGTGCATGCTTCGAGACGAGAAGAACACAGGTTCCAAGACAACATGCCCAGATGCCATGGAGGCAAGAGTCCACTTTTAGCGAGACAACATCAAGCAGTTTGGGGACATGACAGCACAGTACCAAGCTTGGCATCAGTACACGACTGAGAAGAATCAAGTGTATGTTGTCGAGTTGATCTTTCCCCAAACCTCGGAGTCATAGTGTTTTGTCTTGTTAGGTTGTCTCTAGCCTATTTGTCTCACATGGATACATGTGAAAAATTGTATTATTGTAAATATGTTGCAGGTGAAATTCAAAGTGTCACTAGTGGAATGTTAACAGTGACTATGTAATGTGAAGAGTCATGAGGGTAGTCCAAGATTCAAAGGGGAATGTCATAGGTCACCCCACCCTATGCTATATATAAAACCTTGTAACTCATAGTACAGGATTTTGGGAGCCAAGCTTTTGGCTAGGAATTTCTTAGAGAAGGCTTGGAGAGTATTGTGACTAGCCTTGGATTCTCCATAGTGTAGAGTGAGTACATCTATTTGGAGGAGTAGGTGGTGTTGACTGTAATGTTCCACTATTGGGGCTAGTGTTTGTCAATGGTGTATGTATGGATGGAACTTTAACTTAATAATATAATTGAGCCAACACGTTTTCATGCATATGTTGTTATTATAGTTCGACTATTCTGATTACTTTAGCAATATATGTTATTTCACTTATGCATTTGTATATGAACTATTTTGTATACGATTATACAAATCTTGTTTAAGAAGTGTTGTTGTATTAACCCATCACTTTGGATCGTGGACTATTCTGCTTCCAACCTGTGATGTCATTCAGCTAGTGTGTTCCTTTCATGTTGAGTACTATTACAGGCTTCTAAGGGGCATACTTCCTTTTCCCCTCTGTGTGTTAGAACTCCCATGCATGTCACTTGATTCACTGCAAGGTCACACACTTTCTTTCGACAAAGTTATCATACTTACCTTTGCGCACTGCTGCATTCAAGGCACTGTTGTACTACCCACTACTGGGAATCCTACTCCAAATGGTATGAGGTCTAGTTGGGACTTCTTACTGGGAAGATCCTCTTGATATGTTGATGGGTCTAGCACCAGCAACATTTTTGGCACTAGAAAGAGGGCTAGATGACGAGATGAGTCCTCAAAGTTTGTTTTGAATCTCTACACATTATTCATGACTTATATTATAATTTCAACTCCGGCATGTTTTTCCCATGCACATGAATTCAAAGTGGCGGAGGATGTCATCGATGACTTGTCACGTATTAAGTATGACGGTGAAGGCAGAGCAACACCCTTGCTAAGCCATGAAGTTTCCTTGTTAGGCTTCTATGAAAGGAATGAAGTCCCTTTAGATGACATTGCTTGTGGGTTGTTTGTTTACACACTTGATGGGCATGCTGACCAGTGGTGTCGCTCACTACTCGCAACTTCTATTCACTCTTATGATCACATGATCAGAGAGTTAATCCATGATTTCGGTCACTATGACTGCAAAGAACTCAATAAAAAATTATGGAATTAAGGAAAGTGCCTGATGAATCTATTGTGCAATTTTGGGAGTGCTTCCTAAATCTCGCTTTTCGAATCCCTGAAGATGAAATTGATTGGAAAATCCTCAAAGAAATATTTCAGTATCTTCTTCACATATATGAAAATCCACATGTGTTAGAATCATTTGAACCCCTCCTAGCATACCTTGGTGTTAGAGCTGCCAAATCTAAGACAAACAAGGTTGTTGTCACAGGTCACCCATCGTCCACTCCTCATCAAACATCTCTAGCTCCGCAAGATGAGGTGGGAGAAGTTGTGAACTCATCTTTTGAACTGTCACATCCTCCCACCCCACCTGCTCTGAACATCTGTGCAGATTTGGATTGCAACCCCGATGGTTGTCCTGTTGTCTTGTCTTCTCAATCTTTGTCCCCTCATTCTGTTAATCCTCTGGATTTTGGTCTCTTGTGTTCATCCACTTCAGACTCTTCATGTGATGTTCATGAGGATAAATTTGTTGACGGAGTTGGTGTTGAGCAGCCAACCTACACTGTCATTTTTTATGAGTATGTGGGAATCTGAAGAATAACTTGCGGTGAAGGATGACCTCCTTCTATCCGCACCTCGACTTCTCTATCCTGGCATCTTCTGTGGTCCTGCCATTTCTGATTTGTCTTGTGAAAATGCATTCCCAAATGTTTCTATTTTTGATCATTCACAGGATGTACAGGATGTCAATCCATCATTTGATTGCGGTGAGGAAAAATATTTCTTTCTGAATCCACTCAATTTGTCATCTTTCATTTCTGAAAATTCAGAGGGTGAAATTTTTTGTTTCTCATCAACCCCTCTATATGATTCGTTAGATCATGAGGATGTCAATGTACATCTTGAATTTTTTGATCATGGCTGTCATGATCTCTTTACTCCTTCATTCAATCATGATTTTGATTCACTTGTTATTGATCTTTCCAAGCCATCGGTCTTTGATGATCTACCCACTGACAAAGTGGAAACCCCTCAAGTTGTTGAGGAACTTCATCCTGAGCTGATGGTTATGTCAGGTTCTCATTGTCTTGAGGTCAGTTCCCAAATTAGAAATTTGTTGAAACACCCCAAGCTCCTCATCACTCTCTTGCGCACATTGAAAATCAATCTGATTTGCACATCTTACATCCTCCACCAGAAACTCACGATCCTATCGCTCATGCATTGAAGGAGTCATACGTAGCAAGTCATGTTGCGAAATGCAAGTTGTATTCTTTCTGCATGTTTTCTCATATGTCAAGGTCAAAAGAGCGCACATGATTGTTGTCTATGCACAGTTTGTTTCCACACCATAGGATGTCAGTAGAGTGTATGTCATGTGCTTTCACTTTTTTCTTTTCTGTGGATGCATTCAAGCTTCAAGCGTGTTGGTATTCATTGTTTTATCTTTCTTGGGTGTTGGTTTGTCTGAATATCTTTCTTTTTGATCATGCCTTCACCAACATGGGCCAACCAATGCGTTGGTGGCTACATTGGAAGTATCATTTTACATGAGTAGGCCCATGCATTGTTTAGCTTAGGAGTAGGAGTAGAGTTTGATTTCTTGTTTGATTTTCTTTCTTGTTTTCTTTGCTTTCTTGTTTGCTTTTATTTCATGTTTGGATTTGCTTACTCACTTTGCTTTATTTACTTCTGTCTTTTACTTGTTTGTTTGTTTGTTTTGCACCCGTAGGTTTAGCTTCCCATGAAACCATGTTTGGCTCTTGAGACAAGAAGGGTGAAGTAAAAGAGGAATTGTATAGCTATCAAAATTTGGTTATTTGTTATCCCCTCTCTTTATGAATATCTTGTGTTCTTCATTCAATGATACCCTGATGGAAAATATGTTATGTTCAGAATGATTCTTGGTGAAAACACAACGCTTTCACTTTTAACTAGTACTGCCTACTCTAATTAGTTTTTCTATATTCGGTTAACACTTTTCAACTTAGTCAAGTAGAGTAAGGTGAGCGGGGGAACCTTAACAAGTATGTTAGAGGTATATATAACATACTTCTCTGAAGGGATAACCTCTTCTTCTCTCAATAAGTCGAGATCCCTCTTCCACCTCATGAAATAAATAAGTGCTTATGCACAATTCTCTAAAAAAAATAAAAAAAATAATAATAATATCAAATAAAGGAAAAAGAAGAGAAAGGCTTCCTGCATAGAGGGCTGAAGAAAGAAACTTTGTCAGGGTATTTTCCAGGCTCGCTAACAGCAGAGAGATTCTTGTGTTCTTGAAGTGACTCCACCGAGGTACTGTCCAGGCTTGCTAGTAGCGGAGAAACACCAGAGATGAAACTTAAACTTTGATAGTCTACATTATTTGTGCATCAATATACCCCTCATCCCCAATCAAAACAAAACAGTTAACTTGGCTTAGTATGTGTGTTGACCGATCAAGAGAATGGCAAGGAATATATCTTTAACTCAAGCTAGTGAGGAAGCCATGATGATCAAAGAATCAAACAATACTTCCAGAGGAGTTAGAATTTCTTTACACGAGAAAGGGTTCATACATAGAATTGGAGTTCTACTAGTGTGTCACCAATGTTGTAGCGGCTACAACCACCCTCCAAAATTTTTCCTTCACTTCGTTTTCGAGCCTCCCGACTAAATATCAACAGTTTGTCTTACACTGCCTAGGTACTTGTGCTTTCATTTGAATTTATCTTTCGCTTTACATTTTGTGTCGCTTCCTTGCTTTACTGTCTAACCACAAGCTGACCCCCCATGACTTGGTTGCATTTGGTTCTTTCACTGCCTTGGAAAACTGCATAGTCCTAGAGGGTAGCTAGCCTTGCTCTCAAGAATTGCGTAGTGCATCCCAGCAGTGATCCTTGTTGTCAAGAATTGCGTAGTGAAACCCAGTAGTGAGCTTCAGCTCCATAATTGCGCAGACCCAACTGGCAACTTGTCTTCGGCTAGGAAACTGCGCAGAGCATTCCAAGCCAGCAAGTGAGCCTTCAGCTCCATAATTGCACAGAGCCAATTGACAGCCTGCCTTCAGCTGGGAAATTGCACAGAGCTTGAGAGGCAGCCCAGAACCACTCAGGCTAGAAATTGCACAAAACATGCTATGCTTAGAAACTGCTCAGTGCATGAGCCAGAGAGTTGCCCAGTCCTTCCCAGAACTGCATAATCTTTCCGGGTAGTGCATGGCATCTTTCCCAAAAATTAAGAAGCTAAGAGGAAAAGCATCCCTGGGAAGTAGGGATCCATTATTAGTTTCCCGAAGGTGACACATTGTCATTTTTAGAAGTTTATGCCAAGTGTCGCTATTGTCCTTAATCTCAAGCATACATGTCATGAACTCCATTTTTCTCAAATTTATGTAATGGACACCTCTAGAGCTCACTTATACATTCGATCATCAATACCTAGCTTCCCTAGGAGATTAAGGAGCCTTCAGAGCATTGTCATCACTTTTCGGGGTGAGTTTCGTTTTTATCGCCTTATGCCGCTTTTTCGTCACTTCTGCTTGTTTAGCTTGTGAGAGTGTTGTTTCACCCTTTTTTTTGAACAACTACTAGTGTTTTTAACTTGTTTTAGCTTGTAGAAGTGTTTTTTCAAGTTATATATTTCCTTCCCCATGTGTCGCATGATTTTTCCTATTTTTTCACCAACTGTCATCGTTGCAGCGACTCCCTTCACATGCTTCATGTTCCTTTAGTTTGATCCATTGTTGCAATTGTTTTACATGTACACATATACACTTAGTCAGATCTTCACTCAACATCATACCATCCTTCAGATCTGCTTGTTTTCACGCTCCCAAAGAACATGTCTAGTCTCCCCTTGCGCGGATCTCACATCTTATTGAATACATTGCCCAATCCGGGAGCTCAAGGCCTTTGTCTTGGCTTCTGGAATTGCGTAGAGCCTATCCTAGGCTAGCTCCAACTGCACACTACGCAGTTCTAGGAGCCAGTCTCCCAGCTTGGCCACTAAGACTGTGAAATGCGCAGTCTCTCCTAGGCCCTGTCCCATACTGAACTGCACATTTCGTAGTTCCAATCATCAAGCATCCTCACTGACTGTTGGGACTATGTAGTGCGCACTTCCCATAGTCAATCAGTCACCCCTGTTAGTCAAAATTGTGCATTTATTTCATTATATGCCCTGGCTGCTGCTTGATCATGCTTTGAAATTGGATTTATAAGAGCTAATGTTTTCTTTCCATGAGTGTCCATTTTGTCCCACAAGTACCACACTCATGAAGTACTTCTCTCCAACAGTCATTATACCATAGCACAAAAGAGAGTTGCTTCAAAGGAGATGAATGAAATTAGTACTGGGGAAGCAGTTGAGAAAGTGCCAGTTTACTTGCCAATATATGCATATTCCCAATTGTTTATAGGAAATGAGTCAACACTAACATGGCAGCAAGACCAGCAAAAGTAGCAGAAGGCAGCAATCTAGTACAAGATCTGGGAAAGAGGAAATTGCTGACATAGCAAAGGGAGAACAAAGTTGCAGAGTGAAAGTGGAATCAATCCTCATGTAGGAAGCTTTGATAGATGAGTCAAAAGGAAGTAGAGGACACAGACAGTAGAGTGAAGGAAGAGAGAAAAGCAGAGCTTGCAGGTAGCGGAACTGATATCGCAGCAAGCAGGACAAGAGCCGAAGGAAGAATAGGAACCAAGAAGAAGAAACAGGAAGAATAACAAAGGCAAGGTGTAATGACAGAGAAAATAATGATAATACAGGTTGATGAGCTAGAATAGCCAGTAGCTGAGGAAGAGAGTTAACATATGCAAGTTCCCTCACCAAAGCTAAGCACAAGAACAAAGTCTGGCTGGAGGTTGACATATACATGGAGAAGTTGATGCACAATTCCATCAGTGATAACTTGCAGCTGAGCGCAGACAACATGCAGAAGTACATTGGTGGTCTAGCCACACTCAAAACAATGTTGTGCATGCTTCAGGATGAGACAAAGGCAGGTTCCAAGACCACATGCTCAGATTCCATGGAGGCAAGAGTCTGTTTTCAACAAGACAACATTAAGCAGTTTGGGGAATTCACAGCACAGTACCAATCTTGGCATTAGTACATGACCGAGAAGCATCAAGTGGATGTTGCCGAGTTGGTATTTCCCCAAACCTTGGAGTCATAGTGTTTTTTCTTGTTAGGTTGTCTTTAGCCTATTTTGTCTCACGTTGGTACATGTGGAAGATTGTATTATTGTAAATATATTGTAAGTAAAATTCCAAGTGTCACTAGTGGAATGTGAACATTCACTATGTAATGTGAAGATTCATGAGGGTAGTCCAGGATTCAAAGGGGAATTTCAAGGGTCACCCCACCCTTTGTTATATATAGAACCTCATAACTCATCGTACAGGCTTTTGGGAGCCAATCTTTTGGTTAGGCATTGCTTAGAGAAGGCTTGGAGAGTATTGTGACGAGCCTTGGCTCTCCATAGTGTAGAGCAAGTACATCTCTTTGGAGGAGCAGGTGGTGTTGATTGTAATGTTCCACTATTGGGGCTAGTGGATGTCAATGGTGTATGTATGGGTGGAACTTTCACTTAATAATATAATTGAGCCAGCACATTTTCATGCATATGTTGTTATTGTAGTTCGACTATTCTAGTTACTTTAGCAATGTATGTTATTTCACTTATGCATTTGAGTATGAAATATTTTGTATATGATTGTACGAATCTTGTTGAAGATGTGTTGTCGTATTAACACGTAACTTTGGATCATGGACTATTTTGCTTCCAGACTATGATGTCATGCAGCTCATGTGTTCCTTTCAGGCTGCGTCCTATCACAGGCTTCTAAGGGAAACACTTCCTTTTTCTCCTTGTGTGTTAGAACTCCCATGCATCTCACTTGACTCGTTGCAAGGTCACACACTTTATTCCGACAAAATTATCATACTTACCTCTACGCATTACCATGGTCAAGACACTACTGTACTACCTATTATTGAGATTCCTACTCCAAACGGTCTGAGGTATAGGTAGGACTACTTACCGGGGAGATCCCCTTGACATGTTGGCGGGTCCAACATCGTCAACATAACTTTATTACATGAAATTTTAGCCTATGGTTGTTACAAACCCCTCTCCCTTAGGGAAACACCATCCTCAGTGCTCTATGACCCCTACAACCAACAAAATCGTTGAAAATAAAAACATACTTCCCATGGAGCCTTATAACTTAGCTCGTTGCAGTATTTACAATGAACAACCCGCTAAAAAGCAAACCAACCTGACAAACATAACAACATGACACCCATACCACTTATTAGAGCTTTATAACACATCTTGTTGTAGTATTTACATCCATATACATATACCAAAACTCATTTGCCTTCACCAACAGGTTATGAAGGATATATAGCCCGCATCTAGTCAGTCATCTCCCATGTTGCTTCATTGGACCCAAAGTGCTTCCACTGCACTTTAACCTACTCGATTTCTTAGTTCCAGAGCATAAGCATATTTCTCTACAAAACGCACTGAGGTTTTGGTTGGAATTCTCCTTCTGGCTCCACTTACAATACATACCAATCAATAACATGATCAACATCCTCTACATATCTTTTAAGCAATGAAACATGGAAAACATCATGGATTTTCACTGTCGGAGGAAGTGCAAGTCTATAGGCCACTAGTCCAATCCTCTCAAGGATCTTGAAAGGCCCACAATACCAAGGCGCAAACTTCGCACATGACCCAATCCTCAAGGAGCTCTTCTTGGGCTTAATGTGCAAGTACACATTCTCACCAACCTGAAACTCCTTAAACAACTTGTGTTGATCTGCATAACTTTTATGCATGTCCTATGTTGCCTTTACATTCTTATTGATGACATGAATTTCTTGTTTCATCTCTGCCAACATATCCGGTCCTATCAACACCCTATTCACTGGATCACTCTAATTGATGGGAGTATTACAACTACAACTCCTCCCATAGAGTGCATCAAACGGACTCATCCTCAGTGACTTCTGATACCCATTGTTGTAAGAAAAAACTACCAATGCAAGATACTCTTCCCACTTCCACTACTAATGCATAACTTACATTCTCAACATGTCCTCCAAAATCCTGTCGACCCTCTTTGTCTATCCATCTATCTGCGGATGATAATTTGTGTTGAAGGCCAACTTTGTACTCAAACTTATAAATAATTCCTTCGAAGAAGTGAACTTAACATCCATGTATGAGACGATATTCTTCGGTACACCATGCAATCTCACTATATCTCTGATGAAGACTTGTGCAACATCACTAGCTGAATACGTAGACTTCACTAGAATGAAGTGTGCTACCTTTGTCAACCTATCAACCACAACCATAATAGAATCATGTTATCTAGATGTCCTCGCAAACCTATAAGGGATCCATGGAAATGACTTCCCATTTCCACTCTGGAATCGAAATCGGTTGTAGTAGACCACCTAAATGCTTACACTATGCTTTTACCTATTGAAAATCAAAACATCTTACCCTAAACTTTGCCTCTTCCTTCTTCAATTTGGCCAATAATGTAACTTCTTCACTGTTGTCAATGTCTTCTGATATCCTAGGTGACTTGAATATGGCTTAGCATTAAATTCCCTCAAGATAAGCTTCTTGAGCTCGTTATTTTCCTACACATAGATCTTGTACCTAAATCTCACCAAACCATTCACTATGAGATGATAGTCCACCTTTTGATCAGCTTTATCATATTGTAACCTATGCCTAAGCTCCCTATACATGTCATCCCGATGACCTGCTTGTAAGATACGATCTTGTAAATTCGTCCCATAAGAACTCATAGTTGTTATGTGATTTACTTCTATTCATCTACTAAGAGCATATGCAACCTATTCTATTTTCCCTTAATGTACCTGATCTTGAAGTCAAAGTCATTGATCGTGGCTAACCATATAGCTTTCCAGGCATTCAGATTTGGTTGGTCAAACAAGTATCTCAATGCACTATGGTAGCCCATCAATACAAACCTCCTGCCAAGACAGTAGTGTCTCCAAAACTTCAATACATGTACGATCGTTGCCAACTCAAGATCATGTGTAAGATATTTTTTCTCGTGCTCATTCAATTTCCTTTATTCATAACATACCACCTATCCCTCTTGCAAAAAGACTCCACCAAGTCCTCTCTTTCAAGAATTTGTACACACTACAAACTCTTTATCCGGGTTTGCAATCTTTAGGACTGGAGCATTTGTCAACAATTGCTTGAACTGCTCAAAACTTGCTACACATTCCTCTATCCATTTGAATTTCTTTCCTTTCCTCTACAACGATGTAATAGGAAAAGCAATCTATGATAAGCTCCTGATGAAACTTTTGTAATAACCTTCTAACCCCATAAATGATCTTACCTCATCCATATTCCTAACAGTTTCCCATTGCATAATAGCTTTGATATTTTCTAGAGTAATGTACCTCTGTCTTAAGGAAACTGCATTTACTAAGCTTGGCATACAATTAATGCTCTCTTAGCAATCTCAATATTGTTGCTAGGTGTTCAACATGTTCTTCCTCATTTTTAGAATATATCAAGATATCATCAATGAATACAATAACAAACTTTCCCATATATGGATGCAACACATTATTCATCAAGCACATAAAAATAGTTGGAGCATTAGTCAAACCGGAAGGAATTACAACAAACTCATAATGCCCATACCTAGTCCAGAAAGCAATCTTGTATATGTCGTCTTCTTTAATATGTACCTGATGGTATCCTGATCTCAAATCAATCTTCGAGAACATTGTTGCTCCCTTCAAATAATCAAACCTCAGCAACGGATACCTGTTCTTGATGGTTACCTTGTTCAACTGCCTATAATCAATGCACAACCTAAGAGTACCATCCTTCTTCTTCACAAACAATATTGGTGCACCTCATGGCAATACACTTGGCCTAATGTATCCTTTGTCAAGAATTTCCTTCAACTGAAATTTCAATTCCACTAAATCTAGTGTGCTCATCATGTATGGTGATTTTGATGTTGGCGTTGCCCCTAGTACCAACTCAATAGAAAATTCCACTTCCCTATGAGGCAGTAACTCTGAAATCTCTGCTAGGATCACATCCTGAAACTGCTATAAATACGGGTACATGTTCAATACCTCTGCATCCTCAACATCCTTAACTTTATCACTAGAAATATGCATTGCAAACAATACACATCATTTCCTGTGATTACACATTGTCTACACAGTTGTAACCATTCTAACTAATGTTGCCTTCTTCTTACCCTACAAGATCCTTTGTTCTCCATTGTCATCCAAGCACTCAATAGCCTTGTCATAGAAATACACCTTGGTCCTATGAAGATACAACCATTCCATACCCAACAACATGATATTGTATGATCCCAATGGAAGAAAATTCAAGTGCACAGATGTAGGCATACCATTCAACTCAAATGCATAAGCTCTTACCTAGTATGAACTCTCTTCTTAATACTTGTAGCCACCTTCACTAACCAATATTCTACATGCACTTCTTTATTGAAACCACACTTATCCACCAGGTCACGATTAACATAAGTGTAAATATATCTAGGATCAATCAAATTATAAACAACTTGAGCACAAAGCTTACTCTCCATCTCGATAATAGCTGTCTGGTGATCCACCTACCTGTTATCCATTGTTGCATAGATTCGAGGAATGCTTTGTCCAACATCCCCAACTGTATGCGCTTCCTTTTCACTGTATATCTGAGGCCTACTGCCCTGATACGACGGATAATAATTCTTGAGATGATCCTTGCCACATATCTAACACTGCAATTGTCCCTTACCATCACCTCTATTTTGTTTCCCCCTAGGTTTTGATCTATGTACCTGTCTAAATACATTAAACTTATTGTAAGGAACCACGTTCTCTTTCTCACTTGCATCTTGAGGTCTAGTTCACTTTCGTCGCCACTTTCCCTTAGCTTTGTCTTTCCCCTTCCAACCTTACTGATATTTTGTCTTACTCTTTGATTCCTCATAATAGTGTTTCAACTTTCGAATGGCTTCCTCCAATGATCTAGGCTCATCAAACTCAATCATGTCTTTGAATGCTACCAGTAACCCATTGATGAATTGTTGAATCTTTGCTTTCTCATCCTTCAGATAAGGCACATACCTCAACAACTCCAAGAATATTTTACTGTACTCCTCATCGGTCATAGACCCCATATTCAACTCATAGAACTCCTTCACCCTATCATCATAGTACCTCTATGATAGATACTTCTTCCTAAAAAGTCTTTCAAACTCCCTCCAAGTCAACTCCTCTTCCCAAATGCCTCTGACATTCTTCAATTCATCCCACCAAATATTTTCTTTACCTTCAAGATTGAACGTAACTACTATGGCCTTCATGTTCTCTGAGTAATCATGAAATTTGAAGAACTTATTAATTCCAAGCAACCAAGCTTCTACATCTTGTGACCTCTTCATTTCTCCATCAAATTTATGTGGTTTGGCTTTCTTGAACTCATCCGGAAAATATCCCCTGTTACTCCTCCTGTAGAACTAATGGTGATGATGACCATGGTACATGTATGAACTAGAACTATAATAATGCCCATGTCCACTGCCTCTCCTATCAGGTGTATCCAAGAGTCTGGCATCCCTAACAATATCATACCTGTCTGACCTATGTCCATCATGATATCTGCTACGATAGGCTCCATTAGTCATGTCCTCTTATCCATGACTGATTCTAAGTGGTCCCTGCCTCTACACGTCTGACAGGCTCTAAAGAATCACTACATTAACCTCTGCTTGTTTCTCCTATGCCCTGGAACGTCTCTCCTGTGACTAAATTATCATGTCATTATCCACTTTACAACTCCTTAGTTTTTCCTTCAAACTTCTCAAAGTGTTTGCTATGTGAGGGGAGTAATCATCACCATGCTACTCATCTAATCTATAGGGAGGGTTTCCTGAACTGTAGTCTACCATCTTTCTAGTCATATTTGATCTTCTTCCTGCAAGTATACCATGTCAGCTAAACCAAAATATAAACATAATCAACATACCTCAATATAGTTCAGGGGAGGATGTCTCATCTACAAGATCAACCAGATTAGCAGAATACATATATAAACATAATCATATCAGTATATAGACATCATCTTAATCATCATCCAATTACCATGCATGACCATACCAATAACATACCATGTCCCCATGCATGACAATTATAACCATGATAATGCATGCACACATCCACATAGACAACAAACATACACAACAAATGCATATTCAACCAACATGCATGCATGACAACCATATTATTCCCATCCATTCCAAGGGATGAACCATGCTCTGATACCACTCTATTCTATCATATATCGCCCAAATAGAACAGAAACCAGACATCACCCAAAGAGAATGAAACCCACTCTGATACAACTTTGTAACATCCTCCTCCCACATTTACCCAAGCTAACCAATCCACTAGGGTAAAAATGTGATGAAGAGTTACTATGATATGATTCAACTCTCCATGTACAGTTGAGGAAGTGGAATTGACACACCAAAACCAAATTGGCCTTCCTCAAGAGCTATAGCACCCCCAGGGGCTAACCAACCATGTCGGGTGCCCAACCCCTGAGTTAAATTGCCTTTTTACTGACCTAAACCCCCATTCACTCCAGTGACAAGCCATCCATGTGACTAAAAGCCTCCAGTCACTCCCATATCAAGGCCTCCATGTGTCTGTAGTATTTTTCAAGCAGTTTTGTGCTAGGGACCCCAAAATTTGAGCCACTTTTTTAGGGCTAGGACTCAGGCCTCTACCCAGAACTTCATGAAATTCCCAAAAATGATAAATAACAAGAATAAAAGGCCTCTAATGCAAAATTTGAACTGGGAACTAACCAGACTCATCCTAACCATGATATGCATTTCAGCAAACACATCATAAACATGTAGTGTAGAGGCCATATAAACACATATGAACATAGGGACCTCATACTTATCTGAGATTTTTCAAGAAGGTCTAATGCCCTCTCACAATAGCTGCATTATCATATATTAGGTAATATATCCATTAACATTTCATTTAATAAACAAAACATGATGAGATCCATAACTAAAGTCTTTCATAAAATCATGCTTATAACCAGCATAATAATAATGATAGAACATCCATCAAATCCACATAATAACAAGCACATTTACTTATGAAATGAAATAGCAAAAGATCTTTTTTTAAACATATGCAAAAGCCAACCAATTCATGGATTTCCACATACCACCTGACCATAGATTGGGATAAAAAAAATATTTCTTTGAATCAATCACCCTCATGTCATATTCCAAGCATGAATGTGGGACTCACCACAAAACCAACCAGAGCTTCTCAGGCTTTACCATGTATCCCTCCATTACAGGTCGAGGGAATCCTAGACCTGAAATACTCATCTATACTACCAGGATTTACCGTGTATCTTGTCATTACGGTCAAGGGATCACTAGGCCCTAAACAAGCATGTATGCCCCTGGATCTCTCCACCTAAACTGTGAGGAATTTGCTCGTCTCCACCCTCAGGCTTTATTATGTATCTTTCCATTACCGGTCAAGGGATTCCTATGCATTTGGTAATTTTCCTGAGACCACCCCACTCAGTTTCGAAACCATTCGGCAATCCAACTAAGCCAAGTAAAAGAACCCCATCACACCATGGCTATCCATAAATGGCAAGGCAAGGATGAAAACCAATGTCACACCTGGAAAAATCCATTCCAATAACAACAAGAGGACCAAATACACACATGCATGTACCATGCATGCCAAAACTAGCAAGGAAATCATACATGCAACTCGATACCTACAAGTAATCATGTTGTAGTCACTTGATCCAACTCTTCCTTGCTAGATATTTTCTTTCTTTTCCTTCCTTTGACTTCCTTTCTCCAATGCTAGAGTGCTCCAACAATTCTCTAATTGTGCAAGAGTATGAGAGAGTAGAGAGAACAGAGAGAGATCCAAAATTAAACTAAAAAAAGGTTGTGAATTGATCCTCATACACATTTTTATTAATAAGGCCTCTATTTTCTTCAATTTCCATTATTTTCCTTCATTATCCTCCTCACATGCAACCTGTGACTTTCACCTTCCTTTTCTTCTAATTTCCTTTATTTTCATAAATAGAATACTAATTAATGCCTCTTTTCCTTTCCAAATCCATTGTCAATTTCTCTTAGCCATAATAAACCAAATGAACACCTGCTAGGATGTTTTTGTCCAACATTTAGCTTGGAATACTTGTTCCATGACCTTGGTCTTATTTTTCCTTTACTAACTTTATTACATGAACTTTTAACCCAAGGTTGTTACACATAATGAGTACACGATCCTCCAGTAGATAGAAGAAAACAAGATAACTATTGAAGGAGAAAATCCCAAAACAAAAGAGATTGGGAAAACTAGATAGTAACCACCCCAGTCGTAAAAGATGTGCATGAACAACTAATTGACAAATATTACCAAGAGGATCTAGAAATGGAGGATATTTTTATGATTCAAATGTTTCAAGACAATGGACCTCTAAAATATTGATCTACAATCTCTTTTACAATAATGGAGAAGCAAAGGCCTAGAAACCATCCCAGAGGAGAAAGTTCAAATCATCACCAGAGTATACATCAAAAATCAAAATCTAATTCTCTATCAAGCTCATAAAATAGGTGATACCCCTAAACATAACTCTTCTTCTTCCTCTCATGGAACCAAAAGAAACACTCCTAGAGATTAATTGAATATTTTGAAAGAACCAAAGGAAAAAGTGTGGAAAAGTTATAGTCAATTATTATAGGACGTAGGAGATTACTTAGTGAATATGGTAGAGTGTTACAAATGGAATCCATATTTAAACCCTCCTCACAACATCATCAATGAAATTCATCTCGTGGAATGTTAGGCGTCATAATGGGAAATCTAAGCAAAGACTCTTAAAAAACAAAATCCTCAAAGAACACCCTAAAATCATGATGATTTGGGAAATGAAATGCTCTTATGAGTCTTTGAACAAGATTTTAAGGAATGTATGAAGAAACTATGATTATCTAGCCCAAGATGCCCAAGTAGCATTAGAAGGCATTGTTATCGCTTGGAACCCTTCATCAGTCGCTATTTAGGATTCCATTTCTCTGCCCAAAATCATCATTTCTAAATTTTATCCCATTGGTTAAGTCAATTTGAGTTTCATAAACATTGTTTAAGGCCCTAGTAATCATGTTGACAAAAAAGTTTTCCTTCAATACCTCTAAGATCCTCAAATATTATAGGGGAAAAATAATGGATTATACGTTGGAATTTTAACAAGATAAAAAATCTCAATGAAAAGAAAGGTTTGATTCATAGAATCAATGAAGAAAGCCCCTGCTTTGTGGAATTTATCAATAACTCTGAACTTATATATCTGAGCACATGCAATGGCTTATACACATGGAACAATAAGTGAGGAGGCACATCTAAAATTGCTTAAAGACTCGGTAGATTCCTCATAGCATAGCCTATATTTATTTCAGGTACCAATTTTGAGGCTTCTCTTCTCCCTTTCCATGGTTTGGAGATCACTTTCCCATAGAACTCTCTATGGATTGGATTGGTAGTCTCGGTAACAGGTGTTTCAAAAATCAAGGTTTTTTGGTTATGGCATCCTAATTTTCTTTCTAATGTATAAAAATGGTGGAAAGAATCATATCATTTTCTTGGGACCCTTATGTATCACTTCCAATAAAGATTAAGAAATCTCGAAATGAAAATAATGAACTGGAAACATCAAGAAGTAGTCACTCACCTCCAACTAGAGGAAAGATTGAAGCAAGAGGAAATACTTCTGAGACAAAAGTCCCAAGTACAATGGCTTAAGGAGGGAGAAAAAAACACTAAATTCTTCCACATATCTATGATTAACCATAGTAAAAGTAATAGAATATCAAGCATCAAAATACCCAATCACTAAAAGGTGGAAATTCATCATGCAATAGCCCAGGAACTTATGAATGATTTCAAAGCCACAGTCACGAAAATGAATCTGGATAAAAGGCCTACTATCATGAAAATAACAAAGCATATTCCCAAACTTGTAACAAGGGAACATAATGATCTCCTTTGAAGGAAATCACCATGCAGGAAGTGGAAGTAGCTATTATGAAAATTCCTAAATGCAAGTTCTTGGGTCCTAGCATCTTTACCACTTATTTGTATGAGACTTGCTGGAAAAATCTCGGTATGATGTTTGGCAAGTAGTAAAAGACTCTCGATGCTCCTCCTTTATCTTAACAACCCTTGATGCTACCTTTATATCTCTTATTCCTAAAAAATCTCATGTTTATTCTCCTTCATATTTTAGGCCTATTTCCCTATGTAATGTTATCTATAAAATCATCTCCAAATTTATCACAAACCAACTAAAACCCACTCTCCTCTTAGTTATCTCTCCTAATCCAACTAGTTATGTGGAAGGTAGACACATTATGGATAGAATAATACTAGCCTATGAACACATTCACTTGCTTAATTCTAATTAATATACAAGTATGGTCACCAAACTTTATATCTCAAAATCATATTACAAATTGAGTTGGAAATTTATTTATCACATGTTCATTGCTTTTGGATTTTCAAAAATATGGATTCATTGGGTTCTTTCCCTCATTTCTAAAACTTTCTTCTCCATCCTAGTTAATGGGTCTCCCTCTCCCACTTTTGTCCCCTCAAGGGGTATTAGGCAGGGAGACCCCATTTCCCCTTACATATTTCTCCTCATGGCTAAAGGGTTGGGCAGATCTATCAACTCAACCTTACAACTTAGCCAACTAAAATGTCTTATTATTTGTTCCCATGATCTCTCTTATTCGCACTAGTAGTTTGTGGATGATACTCTTCTCTTGGGAACCCCCACTATGAAAGAAAACACTAAGGCTTAAAAACATCCTTCAAGATTTTTTTGATGTTTTGAGAACCTCCATTAGCATGGAAAATTCTCAAATCTCCTTTTTTAATACCCCACTAAAGTGTCCAAATTCACCTATATCTCTTGCTTAGTTTTCAAGGGAGCTCTCTTCTATCCAAATACCTGGGAGCCCCTCTAACTATAAAATCCTATTAGACAAAAGGTGTGGGAAAATATTCTTCTTAAATTTGAAGCCTAACTTTCTTGTTAGACTTTTAAATCACTTAATCTACTCAGTCTCTTGATCTTGCTCAAATATGTCCTTCAATCCATCCCCACCTATCTTCTCTTAATAATGGCAGTCCCCAAATCCATCCTAAATAAGATCAAAAGTATTTAGTGCAACTTTCTCAGGGGTGGCACCAAAAGAGACTGAAAATGGGCTCTAGTTGCATGGGACACAATCTATCATCCAAAAAAAGGAGGCCTTGGTCTTCCTGATCTAGATATACTTAGAAAATCCTTGAGTGTAAAATTTGGTGGAGATGGATCAAAAACTCAGAGGATTTATGGAGAAAAATGTGGAAATGTAAGTATGCCCCCAATACCCAGGAATCTCATCTCATCATAATGACAGGCAACATCAAGGGTTCTCATATCTAGAATGCTTCTCGAAGAAACAAACATCTTGTCTAGGATCACAGTTTTTGGGAAATAAGAAATAGGAGTTTGGCACTTTTTTGGGATGACTTGTGACGTCATTGGCCAAAATTACCTCATAATGAACAACTTCATCCAACTAGCGACTCCCTCATCTACAAGGGCCAAATATTAGTTGAAAATTACTGGGACTTATCCCCCTGCACTTCCTAATTGTACAATTGGAATTCATGAAAGGAATGGATGGGCCCTCCCTATCAAAATGAAAGCAAAATTATCAAAGACTTAGCAAAAAAAATAATTGTGGTTCAAGAGGGAAACAATATTCTTTGTTAGGTTATTGTTCTTCATGAAATTTTAATCTCTCTTAAGCTTGCAGTCTTCTCACAGGAAGCAACAATGAGGATGATCAAAGCAAATGGCATAAAATATGGAATCTCAAACATTGGCCCAAAATCATGCTATTTATGTGGCTTCTATTGTGAAAAAAAATTGACATGTGAAAAGCTTCAAATTCATGGTTTTCAAGGCCCCTCAATATGCCTTCTTTGTTTCTCTAAATCAGAAAATTGCAATCATCTTCTTAGAAGTTGCATCTTCTTTTCTTCTATTTGGTACCAACTTTCTATGGCCTTTTGAAATACCAACATAATATAAAATATTGTCCTCTCCACTCTACAATTATGGTGTGACTCCCCTTTTACTAATCTCATGCCAAGATTCATCCTATGGGATATTTGGAAAGATCATAATAGACGAACATTTAATAATATCAGGGCCTCCATAGAATTTATTTGGAAAATTATCCTAAATAAAATAATGGAATTAATTTCTCCTTTTCCTTGGTCCTCCAAAGATTGGGAATGAAATCAACCTAAAAAAGTCATTCTAACCAAAATGGGTCTCTCCCCTTATTCCTTATGGCAATCTCTTTTTGTCCCCAATTTCTTCCCCTCCAACCCTTTGATGCAGGAGCATCAAGACCTTTTTCTCCATTTGTAAATATGGGGTGTGATAATATTAATTTGTAAATATGGGGTGTGATGATTTTTAATATTTTATTAATTAATTTGAATTAGATAGGAGAAGGTGAGGATTTATGTAAATATCTTTTTATTAATAAAAGGATATGAGGAAATTTAATAAATTGAAGGATTTTAGGGATAAAAACCTATCCTTTAGGGATGTTGAGAGATTTAGGGGTTTGTTGAGGATTTTAAGAGATTGAGCATTTAATTAAATGATTTTTTTTAAATTGTATAAATAGGAGGGCTTTTTGTGAGAAAAGGACATTAGAGATTGTGAGGTTGAGAGTAGGTTTGGATAGCAAGGCTATAAGCCTTGAGCAAATTGTAAGGGCCACGATCATTGAATATTTGGCCACGAAGAAAGTTTGAATGGTCTTCACTGGTTTGAATTGAACGCATGGAACGTCAATGAAACACTGGTTGCTTTAATTAAAACATAATTGCAAACTGGAGTGACTTGGAGCGTGTAAATACCATACAGGTTGCTTATTGGTAAATCGATGAGGTTTTGAAATAGGTACAGGCTTAATTTCATTCCAAAATCCAGCTTGAATTCATTTGCTGTAGAAGCTTTATGTTGAATCGAATTGTTTTATGCGGAGTCGATTGGTAAATCGGATGCAGGGAGTTTGCAACGTGTTGGAAGTTTTAAAACAAGACGCAGAAAGGCATGGAATTTGTTGTTGGAGCAAAACGGTTATACAGCAATTAGCCAGCGTTGGTAATCAAGACTGTGTTTGCAGGTGAAAGTCGATTTGAATGTTTATTAAGTGCAGGTGAAAATCGATTGGTGGGAGTAAGAAGCGTAAGCTTCATAAGGGCGCAGAGTATTTTATTGGAAGCTGTTCAGAATTAAATTGAATTTGCATTCTATGGATACTGGAATATGGAGCGAAAGAGTTCTATACAATTGGGATCAATGACATTGTGCAGACACAAAAAATGAAATGCCAGAAGGCGTTGTCCACAAACTGAAGGCGCAATCCAGAGATTATCACAGGAAATTGAACAGGTAAGTTTTGTTGGTAATGGACGCATTGTTGAAAACAGTGAAATGTTAAGATTTAAATCCAAAAATAATGTGCTGGCAAACGTATGGAATTAAATTATATAAGTTGCCAATTTGAATATACTAGTAAAGGCGCACTGTTTAATGGAACCTGTTATCACTAGAATCTATAGTTCATGTATATGTTAATTGTCCATAAGTTTTTATAAAGTCTTGAGGTCTTGTAAATAGGTTTGTTAGCTTATGTCAATTTCAAAATTTGAAATTCAAGAGTTATGGATGAAATTCGTGTAAAGGCAAGGGTATTAGTCATCCTCCATCATTGTTAGTTATGTCATGTCATGTCATTGGTACTTGCGCAGTTTCGCAGCGCGGGTATGATGTCTTAGGTACTTGCGCAGTTTCGCAGCGCGAATGTGATTGGTCAGTTCTGCTGCGAAATAATGTTTGCGTGTTTTCGTAGCGCCCCGTTTGTCAGCGATTTCGTAGCGCATTCCCTTAAATTTGAACTGCCCGCGCTACGAAATCGGGGTTTCAGGCTTTTGTGCAGCGTTTTTCCCTGAATGTCTAATCCGAGAAGTAGTGAGTCACGAATCCGGTCATGATTGTTTCTTCACACCATTTCTATGTCATGATTAGCCATTACTTTGCCATCAGGTCTGAAGTCATAGAGTTAGGTGTCAGTTTGGAGGACGTTATAGAAGATGGTCATTCCATAATATGTTCTTCATAACATATGAATGTTTTTGCTCTATGAAAAGCTTGAGCTTTATTCTAAACAGACTACTGCAAGCGAGCCTGATCTCTGCAGCTAAAGAGTGTTTTCTTGCTGCAAACCACCGTCATTCCCTTGTGTAGAATTGCGCAAAGAAGCATGGAAAGAAAGGAGCACCGTTCGAGTAAATGTGTGAGAACAGAGCCGGAGGGATTAGATGTAACCCTCGGGAATGAGGAGGTAGCAAAGGCGTTTAGAAGTGTTGGTTGTTGGCGGTTTTGTGAAAAACTAAAGGGTGGACATGCAGAAGTGACCAAGGCATTTGCATTGAACTTCACTGGACTCAATTCGAAGGTGGCCATGTTGGAGTTTCCGGTATCCCCTAAAGTCATCTCTACTGTCACAGAAATCCCGAGGGGTGGCCAAGAGTGGTTCAAGAATTTCAAGTTTGACATGGGTCCGTGTAAGGAGTTCTTAAAGGCACCATATGTAGACGAAGATCTCACTAAAGCTGTCCCAAGGAGCTATCTAAAGGAGAATTATGCTATGCTATTGACATGTATCCAGAAGTACTTGACATGTGAAGGTCGGTACAACAAAGTCTACTCATACCATTTCAAGCTGCTGCTACACTTCACTGGTAAGAGCTCAATAGACATACCTTTTTACTTATTCAGGAGTATTAGTAAGATGTGTGATAAGATTCAGTTGAAGAAGGAAGCTTATGAAACATCTCTTTTTCATCATGGTCTGGTTAAATTACTGGTGTTGGATAGCCTACATAAAATTGGTAAGGACTGGGATTCGTTTGTGTTCATGGCCGGTTTCCCTAGTAAAACGGGCCTCACTCCATTACCTGTAAGAGAAAGAGAAGATAGGAGTGAGGAAACTACTTTGGCTGAGATTAGGAAGGAAGTAACAGACCATAAGAAGCCCAAAGCTAAAACAAAGAAGCCAGAGAGGTCTGTAACAGTCAAAGAAACACCTGAAGCATCAATGAAGAAAACTCCTAAGTCAGCAGCTAAAGAAACACCTGAAGCATCAGTAGACAAAACTTCAAAATCATCTAGAGTATCTGAAAAGGAAACTTCTAAGTCATCTCCTAAAGAAACTCCTCAATCATCAAAACAGAAGACTCACAAAGGAAAAGATGAAATTAAGTCTAGTGAAGTTGAAAGGGTTTCAAGGGTGAGAACTAGAGGCCAGCTAAGCAAAGAAAAAGGAAAGTCAGCCCCTGTGGAAGAGAGTCCTGTTTCTAAGGGTAGTTTAAATGACTTGTTGGAAGCCATTGAATTAGAACAAGAGCATCCAATTCAAATTGAACCACTTGAAATTGAGCAAGATCAATTGGTATCACCAATGCATATTGATCTAACACAATCTTCACCTGAAAGTTCTAAGAAGTCAAAGGCTTCTAAAAGGTTAAAGTTTGAAGAACCAGGTGAAGAGTATGCCTTTAAACCTCGCAGGCAAATGACTAGAAGGCAAATGAAAGAAGTAGAAAAGGCTCAAAAAGAGAAAGTACCTTCAGAGATGCCTAGGACAGAGGCACTTGAAATTTTCTCTGAAATAGTCCAAGCAGCTAAAAACAAGAACAAGGACAATAAGGTGGTTATTGGTCAAAGTGGAAATATTCTATGGATACTGGAATATGGAGCGAAAGAGTTCTATACAATTGGGAGCAATGACATTGTGCAGACACAAAAAATGAAATGCCAAAAGGCGCTGTCCACAAACTGAAGGCGCAATCCAGAGATTATCACAGGAAATTGAACAGGTAAGTTTTGTTGGTAATGGACGCATTGTTGAAAACAGTGAAATGTTAAGATTTAAATCCAGAAATAATGTGCTGGCAAACGTATGGAATTAAATTATATAAGTTGCCAATTTGAATATACTAGTAAAGGCGCACTGTTTAATGGAACCCAGCATGTAAGAACGAAATTGTAATGGTGGGATCATTGAATGGTAATTGGATTAAGACTGAAAAACAATGCATGTCAAGCTTTGGTTACTGGATTGAGTAGTGTTGTCACACTTTTACATCAAAGCAGAATCTGAAGATTGTATTTGATTTAAAAGGAATTTTAAGTTGGTGAATTTGCCAGCGATGGAAAGATAAAGTTGAGAACGCTGGTATTATGGTCAAGTTCGAATCTCACTTGTCCATAGGTACATTTGTTTGATTAAAGTTTGATTGTGAATGAAATTTGAAAAGGCGCATAGTTTTGGATTGAAAAATGATATGAATGATGAGTATGGAAAGTCTATACTCATGGAATTGGAAATGAACTTTTGTACAAAGTTATGTTTTGTGATTTCCGTCCTATGAAATGGAAATGAGTTCTGATGAAAGTATGGTGGAAGTTTTGGGATAATGAATATAATCTCATGTGAATATTGGTATGGTTTAGGAAGCATTTGAGTATTGTTTTTGCCAGAAAGTGAATGGATTGAGATTGATAATATTGAATGATTTTGAACATACATTGGAAAGCTTCCGCATGTTGAAATGGAAAAATGATGAATTTGCCAGTGACTAAACTAAAAATTTGGGTAAATGCTGAGTGCGCATTTTGAAGCATGGTTATATGAATGATCCTGGGTATTGCAAGCTCTAAGCTTGCGTCAATTTTGGTATCAGAGCTTGGCTCTGTTGAAATGAAGAATGTTTGTTTTTCTGAATGAAGAGAGAAGGTTTGTTGAACTGGAATATATTTCTGAATGTGTGATGAATGATGAAGTAGCAGATGTGCATGCAGGCAAAGGAGGTCAGATTCTAATCTGACAGTGAAAGCAAACCAGAGTACAGCTGAAGAATTGATCAGGTATTGTGTGTGGTTAATTTTGATTTGAGTTTTACTGACAAGAAATGAAATGAGAATTGATGATTACAGCAAAGAAGAAACTCGGCAAGGAAGGAATTGTTGCTGACAACTAAAGTTTGCAGATAAAGCCGGAAGATTGGAAGAGAGAATCAGATTTTAAAATCTGATTAACAGTAGTTGATATCGAGAAATTGTGCAGAGGAAGCAATGAAGATTTGCTTAAACAAAAATTGCAGGAGTGTGAGATTTTGAAGGTAGTTGAAGAGTTTGAAGACACAGCTGACAGCTAGTGGGAAGAACGGTCCATTTAAAAGTACAGGCAAACGAAAAGACAAGATCAGACTGAGATCTTGAAGGTAAGGTGATCTGGGTTTATTTGAATTTGAAGATTGTAGTCTTTGCATTAAAGCGGAAGTATTTTTGCAACTCCCAAAAGGAAAATCCATAGAAGACATGTTTAAAATTGCTAACAGAAAACTGGTGAAAGCATAGGTGTGGCAGAACCTTGAGGAAATCCAATAGAGATTGGATAAGGAAGACAGTTGTGAACAGGCAGATGAGTTGAAGCCAGGAAGAGCAAAGAAAAGTGCTCAAAGGAGGTTCTAGAGATAGAGAACCAATTGCTTGCCAAAAGACCGAGTGAGGAGGGCTTGGTGAGGTAAGTGGTGGCAAGATAGGACTTGCTGCTGAAGAGGCTTTAGTACAACTCATAGTAAAGTGAGTGAGGAACTCATAGAGATGGAAAGGATGATGACTAGTGACAGTCGTCACAAAGGTTCTGAAATAAACCACAGCAGAGGACAAAAGGAGAAGGATGCCAAGGCAATTGGCATACAGAGAAAGTTAAGCAAAGAGGAATATGAGAGGGAGAAGGCTGAGATAGCAGTTCAGCTTGAGGTATTAATGGAGATGTTGCAAAGAAATGAGGAAGACCAAAAGCGTGGTTATGTCATGAGAAAGAAGTTGAGATGGCAGAGACTACAAGAGAAGTGGAATCATCAGGTAAATTTGCAGTTGATAAAGGAACTAAGGGAACTTGAACAGGTTATAGATGCCAGACAGAAGAAAGAGAAGCTCGAAACAGTTGAGCTACAGCAAAAGGAAGATGTTGAAGAAGATGTTGAAGTTTCTATATGTTACCCAGAGAGTGGACCATTACTTTTTGAAAGTGATGAAGAGCTAGAGGAGTTGAATCATATGAATGATTCGAAGCAGTCGAAAGATTTGATGACTGAAGCCTTAAACAAGACCGTAAGGTCTTGTGATTTTAAAACTAACGATTTGTGTGTGATTGCAGGTTTGGAAGAACATCTACTAAAGGATGTTAAGGAAGATTTAGCAGAAGAAAGACCATGTGAGGAAATAGAAGATCGTGTAAAATTTCCAAAGTCCACTCCAAGTAAAATCATTGAGTTATATAGAGAAATGGATTTTCAAAGGAGGAAATTGGAAGAAAAGAGGATGAATGTCCAGGATAGATTGCTGATGAAGGATGACAAAGCAGTTGTCATAAATGATAATCAAGATGAAATTGCAGGTGACAAGCAAAGGAATGTTGCAGAGGGAAAGGAAGTTTGGGAGGCCGCAACATTCATAGTGACAACTAGAGCAACATGTGATGCAACATTTATAGTAGCAGCAACAGAAAAGGTGATCAAAACAAGTGAGGAGCAAGCAAGAACGACAATTCAGCAATCAAGGGATGGAAACAATCAGCAGACAGAGGACATATTGGACAGAGAAATTGAGTTGATAAGGAGGTTAATGATAAAAACATCCCAAAGAAAGACAGCCGAAAGAAAGAAAAGGAGCGACAACAAGAGAATGACAGTGAAAGATTGCAAGAGCAGAGCAGGTGGAGCACTACAACACAAAATATGGAAACTGTTAGACAACAGCAGATGACAACAGCAGTGAAGCAATCGACAAGCACGGAAGGATTACAAAATAAAATTTGGGATCCAGGAGGAGATATCCAGACTTATGACCAGGTGGTCATGAATTTTCTTACATGGGGAGTCTGATGCAGGAGCATCAAGACCTTTTTCTCCATTTGTAAATATGGGGTGTGATAATATTAATTTGTAAATATGGGGTGTTATGATTTTTAATATTTTATTAATTAATTTGAATTAGATAGGAGAAGGTGAGGATTTATGTAAATGTCTCTTTATTAATAAAAGGATATGAGGAAATTTAATAAATTGAAGGATTTTAGGGATAAAAACCTATCCTTTAGGGATGTTGAGAGATTTAGGGGTTTGTTGAGGATTTTAAGAGATTGAGCATTTAATTAAATGATTTTTTTTAAATTGTATAAATAGGAGGGCTTTTTGTGAGAAAAGGACATTAGAGATTGTGAGGTTGAGAGTAGGTTTGGATAGCAAGGCTATAAGCCTTCAGCAAATTGTAAGGGCCACGATCATTGAATATTTGGCCACGAAGAAAGTTTGAATGGTCTTCACTGGTTTGAATTGAACGCATGGAACGTCAATGAAACACTGGTTGCTTTAATTAAAACATAATTGCAAACTGGAGTGACTTGGAGCGTGTAAATACCATACAGGTTGCTTATTGGTAAATTGATGAGGTTTTGAAATAGGTACAGGCTTAATTTCATTCCAAAATCCAGCTTGAATTCATTTGCTGTAGAAGCTTTATGTTGAATCGAATTGTTTTATGCGGAGTCGATTGGTAAATCGGATGCAGGGAGTTTGCAACGTGTTGGAAGTTTTAAAACAAGACGCAGAAAGGCATGGAATTTGTTGTTGGAGCAGAACGGTTATACAGCACTTAGCCAGCGTTGGTAATCAAGACTGTGTTTGCAGGTGAAAGTCGATTTGAATGTTTATTAAGTGCAGGTGAAAATCGATTGGTGGGAGTAAGAAGCGTAAGCTTCATAAGGGCGCAGAGTATTTTATTGGAAGCTGTTCAGAATTAAATTGAATTTGCATTCTATGGATACTGGAATATGGGGCGAAAGAGTTCTATACAATTGGGAGCAATGACATTGTGCAGACACAAAAATGAAATGCCAGAAGGCGCTGTCCACAAACTGAAGGCGCAATCCAGAGATTATCACAGGAAATTGAACAGGTAAGTTTTGTTGGTAATGGACGCATTGTTGAAAACAGTGAAATGTTAAGATTTAAATCCAGAAATAATGTGCTGGCAAACGTATGGAATTAAATTATATAAGTTGCCAATTTGAATATACTAGTAAAGGCGCACTGTTTAATGGAACCCAGCATGTAAGAACAAAATTGTAATGGTGGGATCACTGAATGGTAATTGGATTAAGACTGAAAACCAATGCATGTCAAGCTTTGGTTACTGGATTGAGTAGTGTTGTCACACTTTTACATCAAAGCAGAATCTGAAGATTGTATTTGATTTAAAAGGAATTTTAAGTTGGTGAATTTGCCAGCGATGGAAAGATAAAGTTGAGAACACTGGTATTATGGTCAAGTTCGAATCTCACTTGTCCATAGGTACATTTGTTTGATTAAAGTTTGATTGTGAATGAAATTTGAAAAGGCGCATAGTTTTGGATTGAAAAATGATATGAATGATGAGTATGGAAAGTCTATACTCATGGAATTGGAAATGAACTTTTGTACAAAGTTATGTTTTGTGATTTCCGTCCTATGAAATGGAAATGAGTTCTGATGAAAGTATGGTGGAAGTTTTGGGATAATGAATATAATCTCATGTGAATATTGGTATGGTTTAGGAAGCATTTGAGTATTGTTTTTGCCAGAAAGTGAATGGATTGAGATTGATAATATTGAATGATTTTGAACATACATTGGAAAGCTTCCGCACGTTGAAATGGAAAAATGATGAATTTGCCAGTGACTAAACTAAAAATTTGGGTAAATGCTGAGTGCGCATTTTGAAGCATGGTTATATGAATGATCCTGGGTATTGCAAGCCCTAAGCTTGCGTCACCCTTCCTTCTAGTCCCCCCCTTTGGAGGACTTCATCAAACTTAACTTCGATGGGGCCTCAAAAGGAATTCCAAGCCACGCCATTTATGTCGAAGTCTTTCATAACGCTAATGGGAATCCCCACTATCAAAGAAACCACTACCCTTAAAAACATCCTTCAAGACATTTTTTGATGCTTCGAGAACCTTCATTAGCATGGAAAATTCTCAAATATTATTTTTAATACCAAGTTAGGTGTCCAAATTCACCTATCTCGTTTTCTTAGTTTTCAAAGGAACTACCTTTCATCCAAATACCTAGGAGCCTTTTAACTAGAAATCCTCTCAGACAAAACGTATGGGAAAATATTGTTGTTAAATTTGAAGCCAAACTTTCTTGTTAGACTTTTAGATCATTCAATCTAGTCAACCACTTGATCTTGCTCAAATATTTCCTTCAATCCCTCCCCACCTATCTTCTCTCAATAATCTCAGTCCCCAAATCCATCCTAAATAAGATCAAAAATATTCATTGGAACTTCCTCAATGGTGGCACCAAAAGAGACTGAAAATGGGCTCTATTTGCATGGGATAAAATCTATCATCCAAAAATAGAAGGAGGCCTTAGCCATCACGGTCTAGATATACTCAGCAAAGCCTTAAGTGATAAAACTTGGAGGAGATGGATCAAAAACCGAGAGGATTTATGGAGAAAAAATTGGAAATGTAAGTATGATCCCAATACTAGAGAATATCAGCTCATTAGAATGACATGCAACATCAGGGGTTCTCATATTTGGAATGCTTCTTGGAGTAACAAACGTCTTGTCGAGGATCGTAGTTTTTGGGAAAAAAAAAATAGTGCACTTTTTTGGGATGACTCATGGAATCATTGGAAAAAATTAGCTCAAAATGAACAACTTAATCCAACTACGGACTCCCTCATTTATAGGGGAAAAATATTAGTTGTCCATTACTGGGACTTATCCCCCTACACTTCCCAATGGAAAAATTGGAAGTAATGAGAGGAATGGGTTGAGCATTCCTCTCAAAATGAACGCACAATTATCAAGCAATAAATAAAAATCAAAATAATTTTGGTTCAAGAGGGAAACAATATTCTTTGTTGGGGTTAGTCTTTCAAGAAATTTCAATCCCTCTGAAGCTTGCAATGTTATCACGAGAAACAACAATGGGGATGATCAAGGAAAATGGCATAAAATATGGAATCTCAAACACTAGCCCAAAATCACTCTTTTTTTGTGGCTTCTATTATGGAACAAAACTTTAACATGGGACAAGCTTCAAAGTCATGGTTTTCAAGGCCCCCAATATGTCTTCTCTCTTTCTTTAATTCAGAAAATCTCAATCATCTTCTAAGTGGTTGCAGCTTCTTTTATTCTATCTGTGACTTCCTTTCTATGCTCTTTCAAAAGACCAACATAAAACAAAATAGTGTCCTCTCCACTCTACAATTCTGGCATGACTCCCCTTTTAATAATCCCATTGTCAACAGAGCATGGAAACTCATCCCAAGATTCATCCTATGCGAGATTTGGATAGAGTGTAATAGACGAATATTTAAGAATATAAGGCCCTCCATAAAATTTATTTGATAAGCTATCCTAAATAAACTAAAAGAAACAATTTCTTCTTTTCCTTGGTCCTCCATAGATTTGGAATCAAATCAACGTAAAAAATCCATTCTAACCAAAATGGTTATCTCACCCTATTCCTTATGGAAAACTCCCTTTGTCCCCAATTTCTTCCCTTCCAACCCTTCCTTATGGTATCCCCCTCTAGAGGACTTCATCAAACATAACTTCGATGGGGCCTTAAAAGGAAATCCAAGCCATGCCAGTTATTTTGGAATCTTTCATAATGTTAACGAGAAGATTCTACATGTTTATGCGAGTGCCATAAGCCTCAACACTAATAATGTTGTTGAAATTTGGGTATTAGAGTAGTGTCTCTCAATTGCTATCCGTAAACAATTTCACAAGCTCGTTATTGAAGGAGATTCCAAGATCATTATCAATATCTTCTACAAAATCCAATGTGGATCAGATCCTTCTAAAGTCTCTAAGAGTTAGAGGTTGGAAGCTCAAATAGGTAATACCACAAAACTCCTGGAAAAAATCATAGCTCCCCTCCTCTCTCATGTCCATAGAGAAGGCAACAAATTGGTTGACAAGCTAGCCAATTTTGGTCTCAGCATAACAACTCATCCCCTTGACTTGGATTGGAGTGAGGACATTCCAGAATCCATTCGAACTCACTATCAAGATCTGGCTACAAAGGACCTTATCCCCCAAGGAGGGTTCCTAGGAGCAGGTGTTCCCCCCACCCCCCCACATGATGTCAACTCACACTAAAGGGGGTTGTGGCTACCACTATTCTTGATGCATTACATGCACTCCCATCACTTCATCGATCATCACACAAAGTTGGCATAAGGTTAAACATCATTTGAATATTGCAGGAGGCATAGGGAGGTACATGAGGACTCAATAGGAGAATTATAATATAATGACAAATCTAGAGGAAAAAATTGACAGTTTAGACATCAAGCTGACCATTCTAGCTAGGATGTCAACCGACATCTCCTCCTTAGATGAGAGGTCTAGTGAATGTACATGTTTGGCGATTTTTCCCAATAGTTGTTATGACTCACTAATTTGTTACTTGCAACATTAATAGGATTTTTTTTCTTCTCATGTTGATGTATGTCAAGATCCAACATGTTGTCACTCACAGCATTATGGGTTTCATTGGTCAAGGTTGCCCGAGAAAAGTGAAGTTAAAGCCATTTTTCACGCCATATAAGCTATTAGAGCTTAACCAAACCCTCTCCATTTCCAAGTGGTCAGAAAAAGTTTTCCAACAGTATATAGAAGTCCAAAAATGGACTTCTGCATCAAAAGTTAGAGCCTATTGAAGATTGCCTTGGAAAGCTCAGGAAAACCAAAAAAATGGCTAAGTGTGGAGATGAAGCACAATTGGCGTCCCAGGTAGATCACAATTGGCCATCGGCAGGATTCCTGTGGCACAGACAAATTGTTATCAACAGGGGAGAAATCTGCAATATAACGTTGAATGTCGGGGGAGGATTAAAATATTGTAACATAAGAATGGCTTGTAAAACCAAGGGTCAGGCCTCCCCTTCTCTCTCCTCCACGTGGCATCAGCAATCGGCTACCGGCGGGTCAGGGCCCAACATTTATTGGTGGGGTTTTTATTTAAAGGACCTTAACGGGGGCCAATTTGCGATATAATTTTGTACTGCTGGGGAGGGATCGGAAAGCGTTAACAAAGAAAAACATGAAAAAACCGAGGGTTGGGCCTCCCTTTATCTCTCCTCCATCATCGATCGGTGATTCAGCGGAGTGCAACATAAAGCGACCTTCCAATCGTTGATATGGCGATAAAATGTTGCATCGCCTGGGGGCCGAGAACTTCAAATAAAAAGGAATTCCCTGCAAAACCAAGGTCTGGTCGGCCTTTTTCTCTCTCCTCCATGGGGCCACGTGGCGGCCTCTAATTGGTCCACCGAGCTGATGTGGTGGATGACGTGGTGAGTACGGACGATGATGAGGAGGTGGACACATGTCACTAATTTTGGGCATTTTTAGGGGTCCTATGGGGTTGTTCCCAGGTGTCACGTGGCACCACTCACAGGGTGACATGTGGTAGTGATGATGTCAGCAATGATGTCAGCAGGTTATCAGCAATCATCGATCCGTCCGTAAGGTCAATCCGCGAGGTGGAGAAGCATGGAATCTTCCAGAAACTTCTCCTATGACACTTGCCTCTCTAAATTCGACCAAGGATGAGTAAGAGATCATCAATCTCCAAGTGGAAGCAAGAACTATCAGAGGGAAGACACTAATCAAATCACAAGCTGACTCATCTCCCTTACAGACATCTATATATGGATCCCTCATCCCAGAGGTCCAGAGGCTGGAATTTTGCATCTTGTAAGGAATTGTTGTTGGTTTCTTGAGGCAACATCATAGTGTTGGGTGATCTAAGCTTTGCATGAGGTGAAGAAGGGCTTACTTGCTGAGAGGATGATGCTAGGTCAGAACAACTGGTTGTAACTCTCTTAGCTCTTTCTTGATTATCAATAAAGCTATTCGAGTGCTGTCAAGAATGACTTGGCATGGACTTTCCATTTTTTTTTTTAAAAAAACTGAAGCTGAAGATGCTGAAAGTAAGTGTTCCAATGGATAGATCTCGAAAAAATAGGCGGTTTTAAAAAAAAAGGCTTTCGGATGAAGAAGTTATGGCTTTTTAAAAAAAAATTGTTGAAGTTGCCGGCAAAGTGCGCGAATGTGCGGGAATGAAAAAATCCGCCCCCACAAAATGGAGACTTGAACCAAAGACCTCTACTCTCTTAAAATAGCTTTGAACCAATTGATCTATACAAAAAATTTGAGAGAGAGAGAGAGAGAGAGAGAGAGAGAGAGAGAGAGAGAGAGCGGGGGAGGGGGGGGGGGGCCTTGGTTTGCGTGCTTGCCTTGAGAAAGCTCTTTTTCCCTACAAAACACAAAACACAAAACCCAACACGAATATGCAAAGAAAAACGAACCTTGCGGCTCGAAGTTAGCTTTATCCAAAAAACTAGATATTTTTTTTTTTTTTTTAAATCTCAAAGTTAGCTTTAGCCGAAAAACTAAATATTTTTCTCAATGTTTCTGATTTTCCGAGATCACACTAAGGTGCAGGGAAAAGAGCATACGCATGAGAAAAATCTTTCCTTTCTGTTTCTGATTTGCCCAGATCACACAGAGTCGCAGGGCAAAGAGCATACGCAGAAATGAAAGGTATAGATCCGGTTAAAAAAAAGGGCTAAATAAACCGAAACCGAAATAAGCAGAGAGAAAATAACAGTAAACTACAAAAACATTGTATACCTCCCGATCTGAAAAATGACGCAGCTACGGCTACCGGAAACCTTTTCGCGTGAAACGAAAGGGGTTCCTCACTGGAACAGATGCTCCGAACGCAACACAGCAGTCCTCTCGGCCCGAAAGCAGTCAGAAACAGCAGATCTAGGAAACGACAGCCGCATGCAGTTCTACCGGCTTCAGATTTGGATCACCAACGGACGCGGCCCTCAAATAGCTCTGATACCATGTAGGAATTTACAGGGTAAGTTCCTCAGAAAGAACACCAAAAGGACACCGCTCACAACCAGATCACAGATCAATACACCAGTATTTTTGACGTGGTTAAAACCCTCAAAGAGGGAAACAGTCCACGGCCTGTCCCAACGTGGGTACTACAGGCAATTTATTAATCAAAGAATGAAAATTTACATAAGCTTCTCTCATGCACGGATTACCCGAACAATGACCCTCCATGCGCTTTAAATAGAACTCATGGACCAATCGGGTGTCAAGCCACGGATCAAGTGTTGGTAATACCGAGGTGAGAGTGAACCGTCGGATCACTACATATCGTGACCGTCGGATTGTAAGTTACAAAATGTACAACGGTAAAGAAAGACACTTTACCTAACTCTATACCTAACTCTATACTAGACCAAGTTGAACTTAACTATATCCTATGTGTCGGAATATCCTAACACCCACATATGCATTCCTCGCCCCGACATACCAATTCTTTAAAGTGGAATACTTTATCATTTCTCACTTGGTGCAATAGCGATCCACTACTGTGGCATGGAGATGATTGGTGTCATAAAATGGTATAGTTCATCCTTCAATATATGTCACATAACTCCTCTCACCTCACAGAACTCCTCTCATCTACAAAAATAAGAATCCTCTCAAAATTCCTGGTCTCCATCTCATTCATCCTGAAATAAGTGGATATTTCCATGGGTGACAAAGTGTGCTTGGAGATTTAATAGAAGGAGTTATCACTAAAAAAATAAAAATACAATGCAGCATAATAGTTATCAGCAGGAGAAACAATCTTGCCAAGCTACTTCCTAACTAGATGAAAATACTCCTGAATTACCTCTTATAATGAACAA
The DNA here is from genome assembly GCA_031772625.1 of Pinus tabuliformis. Taxonomy (NCBI): domain Eukaryota; kingdom Viridiplantae; phylum Streptophyta; class Pinopsida; order Pinales; family Pinaceae; genus Pinus; species Pinus tabuliformis. The sequence goes on along the minus strand of CM062817.1, from coordinate 1,204,493,210 downwards.
AAGATAACCTCAACTACCTATAGAGTTTACATATGCATGGTAGCAATGAAAATAGTGTCAAAAACATCTACAACAACGTTGGTCAATCTCTTCGTCTAGTCAAGGGCATGCCGAACTTTTGAAAAGTATCAAGCAAGTCAGGGTCCACCTCATCCAGGCTCCTGTTCTTCTTCTACTCTCTCTATTTAGGTTTAGAATAATACCAAAGGTCTTCGAAATTGATGGGTGGGTAAAATTTATCAGACCATTGAGTTCTTCCATTTTTAATCATTGTCTGTAAGAATTGAATCTAAATTGCAAAAGTCGTCTAGGTTCCTTCTTTTTAGCTAAAATTAACCTAAGATTTGGAGAGTTGTAAGTTTTAATGGATCTAAGTATATTCTACTTAAAATATAGTAACATGGTTTAAAACTCTAGGCATTGAGATCAAAATCTAGGGATGAAATAGAAAAGATTTTATGTTCATTATTACAAGAAATTTTAATTTCATGTAACAAAGTTTGAGGAAGGTCTAGCATTTGCATCTTACCAGAAAAATTTCTTGCATCACTTGAGCCCTTTAAATTTGGGCATGGTAGAGTCCATTACACAAACAATCAACCACTAAAAAAAAAGGTGAAAAGAAAAAATAATATTCCATGCATTCTGACCCTAGAAAAGTTAGGGAGGAACAAACTGATCTGTACAATAAGGACATGCAAAATTCTTACTTGCCCATTGTCTTTTGATGAATTGTTGGCCGCAATCAAGATTTGCATTATCATAACCATTAAACCCTTTGTACAATAAGGACATGCAAAATGCTTAATTGTGCATTGTCTTTTGATGAATTGTTGGCCGCAATCAAGATCTACATTATCATAATCATTAAACTCTCAACTCTAGATAAAATTTTTGATTTGATCATATAAACCCTCAAAATTATTTACCCATAAGAACAAAAATCCTCTTTAGTAAAAAGGAAGAAGAGAGTCCAAATTCATACCCACGTACAAATTACCAAAATACCATAATCATTGAACCCTCAACTCTAAATAAAATTTATGCTTTGATCATATAAACCCTCGAAATTATTTACCCATAAGAAAAAAATCCTCTTTATTAAAAGGGAAGAATAGAGTCCAAATTCATACCCATGTACAAATTACCAAAATATCCACTCCCAGTGACCTTTTCCCTTATCATAATCATTAAACCCTCAACTCTAAATAAAATTTATGCTTTGATCATATAAACCCTCGAAATTATTTACCCATACAAACAAAAATCCTCTTTAGTAAAAAGGAAGAACAGAGTCCAAATTCATACCCATGTACAAATTACCAAAATATCCACGCCCAGTGACCTTGCCCTTGCTCCATCTAATTGTTGATGCTCTCCTAAGGTGTTTCCCATGCAAACTCCATCTGGGGTACGAATCCCAAATTCATACCCATGTACAAATTACCAAAATATCCACGCCCAATGACCTTTGCCCTTATCATAATCATTAAACCCTCAACTCTAAATAAAATTTATGCTTTGATCATATAAACCCTCGAAATTATTTACCCATACAAACAAAAATCCTCTTTAGTAAAAAGGAAGAACAGAGTCTAAATTCATACCCATGTAAAAATTACCAAAATATCCACGCCCAGTGACCTTGCCCTTGCTCCATCTAATCGTTGATGCTCTCCTAAGGTGTTTCCCATGCAAACTCCATCTCGGGTTCGAATCCCATGAAATCCATAGATCACATTGATGGTCTTCCTTCTTCTAGAATAGTTGATGCTCTCCTAAGGTGTTTCCCATGCAAACTCCATCTGGGGTTGAATCCCATGAAATCCATAGATCACGTTGATGGTCTTCCTTCTTCTGGAATTTCCACACACAAGGCAGAGAAAAATACAGTGTTACAATGTGATGTTGTAATCTGTGAATATTTTATTTGAACCCGGCGCTAAACTGGAAATGAAAAAGAAAAGAAATATTTATAATAGAAAAAATAAAAGAAATAAATTGCAATTGGGTTAAATGATTTATTTTTAATAAGGATTTGTTATTTTTTCGTAAGATGCTAAATTAAAAAGAAGAAGAAGTTAAAAATGATATGTTGAAATGTGCAACAAGAAATGCTAAAAATAGCACTACTATAAATAGCCCAGCTATAAATAACAATTCAGCCATTGGAGATCTTAGCAACAATGGGTGAAAAATGAAAGTGCTAAAAATAGCATTTCGGGATCCCTTCTTATTTTAGTCAGTCCCTGGACTAAACATAGGAAGTAAAATTCGAATTTGAAGTTAACATTTGTTTGTAAATTAATTAATTAATTCATATTGAGTTAATTAGTTAAGGAATTATGAACATGAAGTCTATGTGAGGACATGCAACAGTTTCTCCTTTGATTGAGGGATTTATCCATCAGTTAAAGAGATAAGGATGAGTTGTAATATTGAGTTGTAATTAGTTGGCTCAGTTAACTGAGTCAAGTCTAGTTAGATTAATTTAACATTTTGTTAAATTAATGAGAGTTCAGTTAGTTAATGCTTGCATGCATGTAGCTATTGTATTTCAGATAATTAAAGATTCACTCATGGATAACTCATGCATGTCAGTTCAGTCAGAGACCCAATTGAGATCAGATGGAGGAACAATGTATGATCAGTTGCAAGAATATTCCATTGTGAATATTCCTTGCATGCAGAAGGAATATTATTCCTTAAGGATTGTGCAGTTGAATCAGAGGTTATAGTGAGTGTGGTGAGGCCAATTCACACATGTGACATCATTGGACCCCAATCAAAACTGCACAAGGAAATAGGAGGCTTGGAGGGCTTGAGAAAGACATATATTGTGTCTATTGAGTCTGTGAGTTGTATTGTTTTTTTTGCAAAGAGAGAAGGATAGCTTGAGAGCTGATTCTTTTTGTTACTTGAACAAGATTTCCACTTGTATGATAATACAGAGTTGGGGTTTTAGGTTGGTTCTTTCCCAGTTATATATCTTCTGTGTTATGGTTGATTACTTCTCGTTCTCAGTTATATTTGTTCTTGTTTGATGATGCTCATATCTTTTTAAGCTTCCACAAAGTTTATGGTAGAAGTAGATCTAGTATTGCTTTAGGACATTACATATATCAGGTGATCTACAGTGAAAATTATACATGGTATCAGAGCAAAGGTAATCAAGGAAGAACAGTATACAAGCAGGAGAAGTTCGAAGTTTGGTTTCTAAATATTGAATTGAGTTCTTATCACATCTATTTCATCGATGGTGTTCATTGGTTTAAGACTCGAATATGCCCTTGATGGCAATTCGAATTACATAGCCTAGAAGGATCGCATGGAAACAATATTAGAAGATAACGGTCTAAAGGACTTCATTGATCAAGAAGTCCAGAAGCCGACTAATGCTACTCAACTGGCGGAATGGAAAACGTGTGTGGCTAGAGCAAGGAGAATCCTCCTGGAGGGAGTTCGAGATCACATTCTCTCGAGCCTCCATGGGAAGGAGACTCCATTTTCGATGTGGAAGACATTGAAAGGTCTTTATTAGAATAGCAGCGATCAGAGGAAGCTGGCACTGAAAGATAAGTTTCGAAAGATCAAGTGCGAAAAGGGTGACATAATCTCTACGTTCCTGAACAAGCTCACCACCTGCAGGGATGAGCTTGGAAGCGTAGGGATTGTGACAGTTGATGATGACATGGTGAGTCTTACACTCCTCGGTCTTCCTAAGAGCTGGCGTAGCTACCAGGACTCGGTTAATGAAAGAGAGAAACTGCCAGATTGGGAATGACTTTGGTCGGATTTTATGCAGGAAGAGATAAGGCATAGCACCAGGGATGGATCTTCATCAAAACAAGATGATGAAGAAAATCTAGCTTTAGCAAGTAAAGCTAAGAAAGGGAAAGGGAAGGCATCCCAATCCAAATCTTCTCATGGTGGGAAGAAGGTTGACAAGTCGAAGGTGCAATGCTTTCACTGTCATGAAGTGAGCCATTATGCTATGAATTGTCCACAGAAGAAATCCAAGAAGGGTTCCTCAAAGGGATCTAATGGTGATGCACTAGCTTCACAGTTTGAGCTGGATTTCTCTCTTATCACATGCATGGTTTCATCCATGGTGGGATGTGTTTGGTACCTGGATAGTGGAGCTTCTTTCCACATGTCAGGTGACAAGAATCTTTTCAGTGCATTGGAGGAGAAGGATCTCTAAATGCGGATCGAGATGGGTGATTATGGAAAGTATTGTGTCTCAGGTGAAGGTACAGTTGTGTTTCAGAGGGAGCATGGTGCTCCTCTCACCCTATCTATTGTTAAGTATGTACCAGGTTTGAAAAAGAATCTTGTGTCTGTTGCTATGCTAGAAGATAAAGGCTATGATGTAGTCTTTAGCAAAGGAAAGGTATTCCTGAGGCATATTGGCACTGGACAGACAAAGCGAATAGGGATTCGAGTCAAGAATCTCTACAAGCTGGAGGTAGATGACTGTGTTGCTTTGAATTCCAAAGCAGAGATGGTGCAGAGCCAAGATGTTGGCGAGCTATGGCATAGAAGACTGGGCCACTTGCACCATGGAGCCTTGAAGATCATGCAACAGATTTCTACCGGATTACCCAAGGGAAAACTTGAGCAGATGAGTACATGCAAAGGTTGTACCTTGGGTAAGTATGCGAAATCTTCCTTTCCAGATCGAGATAGTAGAGCTGGAGTAATCCTGGAGCGAGTTCACTCAGATGTATGTGGACCGTTCTCTACAGCCTCCACCGCTAAGCAAAGGTACTATGTTATTTTTATTGATGATTTTTCTCATAGATGTTGGATCTACTTTATGCAAAAGAAGGATCAGACCTTCTTGAGGTTTTGTGAGTTTATAGCCTTAGTAGAGAAAGAATCTGGAAGAAAGTAAAAACCTTGCATAGCGACAATGGCGGAGTGTATGTTTCCCAGCAGTTTAAAGACTTCTGTGCTGCAGAAGGAATTAAACGGGAACTACCGGCACCCCATAACCCAAAACAGAATGGGGTGGCCGAAAGGAATAATAGATCTATTGCAGGAGCAGCTCGAGCGATGTTGCATGACCAAGGCCTACCACTTCATATGTGGACTGAGGCATGCAATACAGCAGTGTACCTTCAGAACAGAAGTCATCATCATATCTTGGGGATGAAGACACCTATGGAGGCTTTTTTGGGGAAGCGACTAGATGTGAGTCACTTCTGCATCTTTGGATCATTAGTTTACTGTCATGTGACCAAAGATGCTCAGAATAAGCTAGACCCAATAGCTCAATTGGGGATACTTATGGGGTACACAGATACACCCCACAACTATCATGTGTTTCTGCCTGCCAGTCAGAGGACTGTAGTGCACAAGGATTTGAAGTTCGATGAGCAGAGAGCCATGCAAGTGTCACTTGAGAGGGAGCTCAAGTTGCATGGTGATGAGGAACTTTTAGTTCCAAAGGAGGAGGAGCCTCCTGATGATGTGGATTAGCCACATGCAGAGGATCCAATAGTGGAGACCAACACTCCTGGAGAGTCTTCTAGAGACGGGCGGAAATGCTCGCGAGAAGCTGACAGATTGATGCTAGATGCGAGAGATAATGTGGGGTAGCCATCCTCTCAGCGTAGACAGACGAGATCTCCCGAGAGATACATTGGCTACATGGCCCTGGTTGGGGAGTGTGTAGCAACCGAACCTTCTTCTTTTCAGGAGGCAATGCAACAACTAGTCTGGGTTGATGCAATGGTAGAAGAGTATGATTCTATCATATGAAACAGTGTGTGGGATGTTGCCCCTAGACCTGGGGACAAGTCAGTGGTTAGTTCCTGATGGCTTTACAAGGTAAAGCAGGCAGCTGATGGAAATGTTGAGAAACACAAGGCAAGGTTTGTTGCTTGAGGTTTCTCACAAGTTGAGGGGATCAACTATGATGAGACCTTTGCTCCCGTAGCAAGGTACTCATCTATCATATCAATGCTAGCTCTATCAACTTAGATGGGTTGGAAGATCCATCAGATGGATGTGAAGACGGCGTTCCTCAATGGGAAGATTGAGGAAGAGATCTACATTGAGCAGCCCAAAGGATTTGAGACCTTCGATCGCGAGTCACATGTCTGTCGACTTAAGCGAGCACTATATGGGTTGAAGCAAGCACCCCGTCCTTGGTATACCAAGATCGATAGCTATTTCACCGAATTGGGCTTCACCAAGAGTGAAGCAGATGCGAGCCTTTACCACATCATGGTAGAAGGTAAGCCATTGATTATTATACTTTATGTCGATGATATGATTTTGACAGGTGATGATCAGTTGATCAAATATTGCAAGGAGGACCTTGCAAGATAGTTTGAGATGAAGGACATGGGCCTCATGCACTACTTTCTAGGCATGGAAGTGTGGCAGAAATATGGGGAAGTATTTGTGTCTCAAGGCAAGTATGTCAATGAGATACTCAGGCGCTTTCACATGGAGAAGTGAAAATCCATGCAGACTCCTCTAGCTAGGAACTGGAAGAAGGAGGATGCTACTTCAAGTGAGGTAGTAGTTGCTACTGTTTATCGGCAGCTGGTGGGTTCACTTATGTATTTGGTGAACACACGACCCGACTTATGCTTTGTGGTGAACCAGCTGAGTCAAGCTATGGTTCAGCCTACCAAGCTGTTTTGGAAGGCAGCGAAGCATGTGCTGAGATATCTCAGAGGCACTACACAGTACGGATTATGGTACAGACGGACAGAGGGAGTGAAGCTACAAGGCTTCACAGATGCAGATTGGGCTGGTAGTCCATCAGACTGGAAGAACACTTCTGGAGGAATCTTCAACCTTGGTTTAGCTGCAGTTTCTTGGTATAGCAGGAAACAGAGATCAGTTTCACTTAGCTCAACAGAGGCTGAATACATGGCTGCCAATCAGGCAGCATGTGAGGCCATTTGGATGTGGAAGATTCTAGTGGGATTGTTTGGTCAGATGATGGATCCTATAGTGATATACTGTGATAATCAGAGTTGCATAAAACTCTCTGAGAATCCAGTGTTTCATGACAGGTCCAAGCATATAGATATCCGTTACCATCATCTACGGGACTATGTGGTCAAGAGGATCATGATGTTGCAGTATGTTTCGACCGAGGAGCAGGATGCAGATATTTTGACTAAGGCATTGTCAAAATCCAAGTTCGAGTTCCACAGAGACAGGATCGGGGTTACTGATAATCCCTTTCTTGTTGAGAGGGAGTGTTGAAATGTGCAACAATAAATGCTAAAAATAGCACTGCTATAAATAGCTTGGCTATAAATAGCAGTTCAACCATTGGAGATCTTAGCAACAATGGGTGAAAAGTGAAAGTGTTAAAATAGCTTTTCTAAAAATAGCATTTCAGGATCCCTTCTTATTTTAGTCAGTCCCTGGACTAAACATAGGAAGTAAAATTCGAATTTTATGTTAACAGCTATTTGTAAATTGATTAACTAATTCATCTTGAGTTAATTGGTTAAGGAATTATGAACATGAAGTCTATGTGAGGACATGCAACAGTTTCTCCTTTGATTGAGGGATTTAACCATCAGTTAAAGAGATAAGGATGAGTTGTAATATTGAGTTGTAATTAGTTGGCTCAGTTAACTGATTCAAGTCCAGTTAGACTAATTTAACAGTTTGTTAAATTAATGAGAGTTCAGTTAGTTAATGTTTGCATGCATGTAACTACTGTATTTCAGATAACTAAAGATTCACTCATGGATAACTCATGCATGTCATTTCAGTCAAAGACCCAGTTGAGATTAGATGGAGGGACGGTGTACTATCAGTTGCAAAAATATTCCATTGTGAATATTCCTTACATGCAGAAGGAATATTATTCCTTAAGGATTGCGTAGTTGGATCAGAGGTTACAGTGAGTGTGATGAGGCCAATTCACACATGTGACATCATTGGACCCCAATCAAAACTACACAAGGAAATAGGAGGCTTGGAGGGCTTGAGAAAGAAAGACATATACTGTGTCTATTGAGTCTATGAGGTTACAGTGAGTGTGATGAGGCCAATTCACACATGTGACATCATTGGACCCCAATCAAAACTACACAAGGAAATAGGAGGCTTGGAGGGCTTGAGAAAGAAAGACATATACTGTGTCTATTGAGTCTATGAGCTGTATTGTTTTTTTGAGAAGGATAGCTTAAGAGCTGATTATTTTTGTAACTTGAACAAGATTTCCACTTGTATGATAATACAAAGTTGGGGTTTTAGGCTGGTGCTTTCCCCAGTGATATATCTTCTGTGTTATGGTTGATTACTTCTTGTTCTCAGTTATATTTGTTCTCGTTTGATGATGCTCATATATGTTTAAGCTTCCGCAAAGTTTATGGTAGAAGTAGATCTAGTATTATGCTTTAGGACGTTGCATATATGAGGTGATCTACAGTGAAAATTCTACATGATATTGGGATGAGTGTAAACATTTAAATATGACCTCAATTAATAATAAAAAGTTAAATTAATAAAAATAATAAAATTTAATTTGTTATATTTTAATTTTGTTATTAACTTGTGAATAGGCTTTGTTACAATACCATGGGCCAATACCATGGCTTAGCAATACTACAAGTCCAAAAAACATAACTTATTTCACAACCAAAATATTTTACAACAATATGACAAGATTCTAACGGTGGATATTCACCCCCAAATTATGGTAGATATTATTAACTTGTAAAATAGCCTTTGTTATAATACCATGGGTCAATACCATGGATTATCAATACCACATGCCCAAAAAACATAAATTATTTGGCAATCACAATATGACAAGATTGTTAACCATGGATAATCACCCTCACGTTACCATGGATATTAATTTGTAAATCCGCTTTGTTACAATACCATGGGCCAATACCATGGCTTATCAATGCCACATGTCAAAAAACCATAACTTATTTCATAGTAAAAATATTTTATTTTAATTTAATTTTACAACAATTTTTTAATTGAATCTAAAAGGGAAAATGTTACAATTTGAGATATATCTAAACCCTCTATCCTCACTACTACTAAAATTATTCCCATAGAAATTAAATTAAGGTTTTAACAAAATTAAGCTAAGATGGATCTATGGTGGTTCTTTATATCTATATATATATATATATATATATAAAGAATCGACATATATCCATCTTAGCTAAGGATCCAAGGGATGAGAGCAAGCAACTTGACTAATTATAATAGATTAAATATAGTGTATGATTTTTTTTAAGTTTTTCATTCTTTTATTTTCTTTGACATGATTGATCCAAAATATAGGTTTAATATTTTACAACCAATAACATGGGTCAATACCATGGCTTATCAATCCTACAAGTCCAAAAACCATAAATTATTTCACAACTAAAATACTTTACAACAATATGACAAGATTGGATATTCACCCCACATTAGGGTAGATATTATTAACTTGTAAAAAATAGCCTTTGTTACAATATCATGGATTACTACATGCCCAAAAAACATAAATTATTTCACAATCAAAATATTTTATAACAATACCACATGCCCAAAAAACATAAATTATTTCACAATCAAATATTTTATAACAATATGACAAGATTGTTAACCATGGATATTCACCCTCACTTTACCATGGATATTAACTTGTAAATCCACTTTGTTACAATACCATGGGCCAATACCATGGCTTATCAATACCACATGCCAAAAAACCATAACTTATTTCATAGTAAAAATATTTTATTTTAATTTAATTTCACAACATTTTTTTAATTGAATCTAAAAGGGAAAATGTTACAATTTGAGATATATCTAAACCCTCTATCCTCACGACTACTAAAAATATTCCCATAGAAATTAAAATAAGGTTTTAATAAAATTAAGCTAAGATGGATCTATGTCATTTCTTTATATATATATATAACCGACATCGATCCATCATAGGTAAGGATACAAGGGATGAGAGCAAGCAAATTGACTAATTATAATAGATTAAATATAGTGCATTTACAACGAATTAAGTTTCTATAATTTAGATAATTTCTTAAACACAATACAATGTGATCAAATTTATGAGAGAGTTGGGTAGGGGGTGGAGAGAGGGAGCGAGACGGTGAAAAAGTTGGAGGATAGAGAGAGAGAAAGAGAGAATGGTAGGGGGAGAGAGAGTGAGGTGGGAGAAAGGGAGCAGGAGGAAGGAAGAGAGAGGAGAGAGAGAGAGAGATGGAATTGGAGTGGGAGAGAGATGGAGGAAAGAACAAAGTCATAGAAAGATAGAGGTGGAGAGAGAGAGGAGTGAGAATGGAGAGATGGAGAGAGAGTGAGCAAGAGAGGAGAGGAGGGAAGAGAAAGAAGAGGAGAGGATAGAGATAGGGAGAGACGGGGAAGGGAAAGAGATGGAGAAGGACAGGGAGGGGGCAGATAGTGATAGAGTTGGACGGAAGATAGAGAGAGAGAGGGAGAGTGATTTGGGGAGGAGAGATAGAGGGAGGTGGGAGATAAGGGATAAAGAGGAAGGAAGATAAAGATGAGGAGAGAGAGATGGAATTGGAGGGGGTAGGAGAGGGAGGGAACAAGAAAAACATAGAGGGAGAAAGGTGGAGAGAGAGAGGGGTTGACAAGGGAGTCATGGAGAGAGAGTTAGGGAGAGAGGAGAGTGGGAGGGAATAGAGAGAAGGATATAGATAGAGAGGGAGAGAAGGGGAAGAGGGAGATAGACAAAGAAGGGGAAGAGAGGGAGAGAGAAAGTGTGTATGTTTGGGGGGTGAGATAGAGAGAGGGGATAAAAAAGAGAGACAAATACAAATATAGATATTATATAGTATTATATAACCAACCTAGATCCATATTAACCCTATAACTATTAAGTGCCGAGAGGGATCCAATCTCTCGAGGTGAAAACATTTCCTCAAGTTTTGCACTAGAAAAAAAGTTTGCACCTCGAGAGATTGGACCCCTCTCAACACTCGATAGATCCGGGGTTAAGATGGATGTAGGTCAGTTAATATGAAATTAAAGTAGTTTTTATTTGATATTATAGTCTTAAAAATTAAAATTTCCCTTTAAATTAATTTCAAATTAGAACTAGATCCAATTAGATTCAATGAATAGATTTTTAAAAAATACATAAAATATTTTTTTTATTAAAAAATATATTTTTAAAATTACAAATTATTAGAGATACATAGTGCAAAGTTGGCTCACCTATACACCATGTGAGGATGAAGAAGTGTTTAAGGAAGGATAACCTTTCAACCAATCTTTAACAACCTTTCAATCCCCTATCACTTGTAATTTTAGATTGCTTGACACAATTAAGATGAATAACATAAAAAAAATGATTTATATTATTGTAGTACTTGTTAGGTAGTTGTATTTTTGTTCTTAGACTAAATTAGTCATTCATATTAGTCATTTTTAGTTGTATTGCTTATTATCTAGTCACATATTTTAACTTGTGACTAAATTATTGATTTATGTTAGTCGTTTTTAGTTCGGTCACTTAAGATTACTCATTTTTGGTAGTATTTCACTTGGAAAAGATGTGGTGACTAAATTTTTTAGTCACCTAGTCACCAATTGCGCATTTTCTACTACTGCTCCTCTGGTCAAGGTAGAGAATCATTAGACCCGAAGTTGGACGATCTGTACAAACTCGTCAGTAGTTTAACACAAAAGGTTGGAAAGCTTGAAATTGAGAACAAGAACCTTTCCAAACAGAACGCTCAAGTCAACAATCGGGGATATAACCCTCAATATAGAAGGCCTCCACTACAACTACTTCCGAGGGAAAGAAACGAACAGCTTGATTAGATCCCTCATCCTTTGTACTTGGAAGATGGTACCAATGAACAATCATTGGATACACAAGAGATGCAAGGAAATATGTACTCTGCTTTTACTGAAGAAGAATATGAGAATATGGCTCACGAAGAGGCCAACCATGATAGAGAAGGATCAACAAAAGAAGAAAATATGGATTATTATTGTAAACAGTTTGCAGAGTTCATGCAAGCACAACCACAACATAAGTATGATTTAATATTTTCAAAAAAGAGGACGAGAGAACCGAAACAACAAAGGGAAGTTTCTCCCCAAGTTGTTCCCCCATTACTGAATAAAGGGAAGGGTAAGTTGAAGCTTGGCCCTTCCAATATAAAAGTCTCCCCTAACTAGTTCATAGGGACACAGAAAAATAAACGCCTGTTCTACCAAAAACTGCCAGTGGCAAGGAAGAAGGAACAGATCCAGGGGGTACAGAAAAGGTCCAACTTGCATTAAATCTCCAGAAAGAGATTGAGAAGGTAAAAAATAATGTTCCCCTAATTGAGCTTCTAAAGAAGCCTATTTATAAAGCTCAGGTCTCTCAATTTATGTATCCCTCTATCTCAGCACCAGCCCATGATAGTCTAAACCTACAAGAGGAGAGGCCAATGGTCATTTTTGGGCCACATGTGGAAGATTTGGATCCTTCTACCCGCCTCTTTATGTGACTTTGGTGATCCATGACCTTTTTTTGCATAACTTCATGTTGGATTCAAGTGATTCACATGACCTCATGCCTTTATCAGTAATGGAACAACTGGGTTTGGAGATCACCAGACCATACAAAGACTTGTACTCATTTGACTCCAAGAGAGTCAAGTGCTTAGGCATGATAAAGGATATAGTGGTAAAATTGGCTCAAATCGCGGTGAAAAGTGTGGTCATGGATATAGTGGTGGCATACATACCTCCTCACTTTGGAGTGATCTTATCCAAATCTTGGGGTTCCAAGGTGGGTGGCTCTATCAAGCTAGATCTGACTTATGCCACCATTCCCAATTTTGGAGGTGAACAAAGAAGATTGTACAGAGAATATCAGTTTGGGAAAACCGTGACCCCAACTAAAGGCTCAGAAAACTCCCCAGTGCATGGGAAAGATAGTGACATCTCCTGCCTATTCTTAGAAGAAGATGAGAACCTCTTAGAAGAAGCATCAGTGCATGTGACTAAGTAGTTGAAATACCAACATTAAAATGAAAATGAAGTATGGAAATTGTACTTCGATGGAGCAAACTCAAAAGAGGGAAATGGCACTAGAATATTGTTGGTATCCCTGAAAGGCAGCATGATACCCCTCTCATTCAAGCTTGAATTTGAGTCGACCAACAATGTAGTGGAGTATGAGGCATTGATCATGGGGTTACAAAAAAAAAAAAGATGAATATCGAATGCCTAGTAGTCTATGGAGATTCTGAACTCATCGTAAGGCAGATTAAAAATTAATGTCAGGCTAAACACCCCAGGTTGAGGACATACCGAGTGTGGGAATTAATTGACAATTTCTTCCTTCCCTTTAACATCTAGTTTCTTCCTAGGGAAGAAAACAGGATGGATGACTCTCCTACGGTTGCTACAAGCACTTTCAGTCCCCCACAGAATCCACTCCTCAGATATGAGATAAAAGTCAGACACAGGCCTTCAATATCTAATAATGTCAAACACTGGCAGGTATTCGAAGATGAGGAACAGGTCAAAAGATTCATAGAATTTGTTGGGGAGTTTGCCCACTCCACCATCGAAGAAGAAGAAGAAGAAGCAGAACAAGAAGCCACTCCGTGGAAAGACACAGTGGCTGGGCAAAAAAATTTGCAACTAAAAGGGAACACCATCCCTCGTGGACTTGTTCCACTTGAAAGAATTTTCAATAAAGACGACATAGCATCCAAACAAATGGCCCCAGAGAAGGATGAGAAAGTAGAGGACTGCAACATCGGATCAAAGGAGGAACCCTAGATGATCAGGTTGTCCAAAGAAATCCCCTTGCAATATAGACAGAGGTATTTAGATCTATTCAAAACTTACAAAGATGTATTTTCTTGGTCTTATAATGATTTGAAATCGTTTGATACAAATATTATTCAGCATAAAATTCCTTTGAAGGGTGGGATAAATCCATGCAAACAGAAACTCAGACAAATAAACCCACTCTTACTCCCCTCCATTGAAAAGGAGGTAAGGAAGTTGTTGCAGGCCAAGATCATAGTCCCTCTAAGATACTCTGAGTGGGTAGCTAATTTGGTCCCTGTTTGTAAAAAGAGTGGAGAGATAAGGCTATGTGTGGACTTCCGGAATTTAAACAGGGTGTCTCTAAAATATAACTATCCTCTGCCCAAGATGGATAATATATTACAGCAAGTAGTAGGTGCAGCCAGAATGTCCATGATGAACGGATTCTCAGGATATAATCAAGTGGCGATCCACCCCGAAGACCATAGAAAAACTGCTTTCACAACCCCGTGGGGAACCTTCATGTATGCACACATGTCGTTCAGGTTGGTAAATGCAAGGGCCACATTTCAGAGAGAAATGGACATAGATTTCGTGGGCAAGCAAGATAAATTTGTGGTAGCCTACTTAGACAACATCACAATGTTTTCTAAGACTAATGAAGAGCATATCCTCCATTTAAAACGCACTTTTGAGAAGTGCAGAAGGTATGGCCTCTCTCTGAATCCGTAGAAATCTCAGTTCGCCCTGAGTGAGGGGGAGCTGCTTGGACACATAGTATCGCAGGAAGGAGTAAAGATTGATCCTGAACGAGTCAAAGCCATCAGCCTTATTCCCCTGCCCGAAACAAGAAAGAAGTCCAAGCCTTTTTGGGGAGGATAAATTTCTTAAGGCGATTCATAGCCAAGTATGCTTAGATAGTTAAAGGAATCACAGATATGCTCAAGAAGGAGAACAAAGTTAAGTGGAGCTTCATCCCTCATGATTATTTCACAAGGATCAAAGAAGCTTTGGCTGAGAACCCAGTTCTATTCATCCCTGATTATTCAATACCGTTCTACATATTTTCTTTCGCCTCTCCACATACCATTGTTGTTGTGCTATTACAGAAAAATAAAGAAGGATACGAGCAACCCATTGCCTTTTTTAGCCAAGTCCTAAGGGACGCTGAGCTGAAGTATGATATATTGGAGAAACGAGCTTATGCACTGGTCAAAGCACTGAAGTCATTTTGTATGTATGTATTGTAATCCAAAATCACAACGTTTGTCCCAACGACTGCAGTCAAAGATATTCTGGTGCAGGGAGACAGCAAAGGAAAGAGGGGCAGATTGATAGCTAAAATATAGGAATATGAGATGGAAATCAAGCCTACCAAGCTCATCAAAGGCTAGGGGTTGGCCAAGATTTTGTCTGAATCCAACTGCTGAGCTCTAGGGATAAGCTTGATCACAGAGGAGGGTAGTCCACGGGATGAACAGAGTAGAATTAAAACAGTTGAATAGAAGATCTATGCCAAGTATGAGGAATCACCCAGGTATAAGAACATTTTTCATTACCTCTTATTTCTAAGATGCTCAGTGGGACTGGATAGATCAAAATACGGAGTCTAATATTACAGGCACAGAAATACATTATATACAATGGACTGCTCTACTGGAAGGACCCGGTGGGGGTATTACTGTTGTGTTTGGTTGAGGGAGAGACCCATGAAGTGATTGAGGATTTCCATGGGGGAGTCTGTGGAGGACACTATAGTTGGAAGGCAACAACACACAAAATCCTCAAGGCAGGATTTTACTAGCCCACGTTGTTTGAAGATGTTTATTCTAAGGTTAGGTCATGCCTAAAATGTCAGTTGTTTGCTGATAGACAGAAGTTTGCTCCTCTCCCCCTTCTCCCTGTACATGTAGAGGATCCCTTTAGATAGTGGGGTTTGGACTTCATCAGATAAATAAACCCACCTTATAGCATTCAACACAAATGGATTCTAACAGCCACTGACTATTTCACCAACTATTTCACCAAGTGGGTAGAGGTTATCCCAGCTATGAATGCTACTGATTCAGTGGTGATAAAATTCATGGAGGAAAACATATTGTCCCGCTTTGGATGTCCTTTTAAAATCATCATTGATAATGTACAGGTCTTCAAATCAGCCAAGTTCACCAACTTCTGCCACAAATTCAACATCATTATTGGACACTCCACGACATACTACCCTCAAGGGAATTGCTTAGCTGAGTCTTCTAATGAAACTATGGTGAGAGTTCTAAATAAGACCATCACTGAAAATCAAAGGAACTGGGAATCTCAACTAAAGTTTGCTCTGTGGGCTAACCGTGTAACACCCAAAACATCCACTGGGAAATCTCCTTTTGAGCTAGTATATGGCAAGGTTGTTGTCTTTCCTATCCAATTAGCAATGCCAGTAGGTAAGTTGTTGAAAGAAGTCAAGGAAGAGCCTAGCGCCTTGACTAGAAGAATAAATCAGTTGGTGTAGCTTCACGAGAATAGAGAGTAGGTGTGGACCAAACTCTCAAACTATCAAAAAAGGATGAAATATATGTTTGACAATAAGGCTAAGGACAGACCCCTTCAAGAGGATATTTAGTTCTCATATGGGATGTCAAGCAAGAAGATAAAGGCAAGCATGGGAATTTGATCCACTATGGTTGGGCCCCTTCAAGATTGCAGAAGAGAGGGGAAACAACACTTACATGCTTGAAAACTTGGATGGTGAACTGTTGGCACTACCTGTAAATGGTCAATTTCTAAAATTTTATTTTCAAAATTAGACATAGTTGTCTCTTACTCATTGTAAATATCTGGTGAGTGTGTTGAAAATTGTTATTTGAATTTTCAGTTTATTGTCAAAAAAGTCCTTTCTTTCACAAAAGTATATGTTGTTTAATAATAACTTCATGCCCAATGGAAGGAAAGGCTATGGTTCTACAAGTATTCAACACATTTCCAGCAAGGCACTGTCCCCAGTTGGATCCAATGTTGTCAATCACAACATTATGGGTTTCATTGGTCAAGGTTGCCCAAGATCAGTGAAGTTAAAGCCATTTTTCAAGCCATAGAAGCTATCAGAGCTTAACCAGACCCACTCCATTGCCAAGTTCTCAGAAAACTTTTTCCAACGGTATATAGAAGTCTGAAAATGGACTTCTAGATCAAAAGTTACAGCCTGTTGAAGATTGCCTTGGAAAGCTTAGGAAACACAAAAAATGGCTAAGTGTGGAGATGAAGCACAATCGGGGTCCCGGGTAGATCGCAATCGGCCATTGGCAAGATTCTCGGGGCACAGACAAACTGTTATCAGCAGAGGGACGATCTACGATATAACGTTGAACTGCCAAGGGAGGGTTAAAACAGCGTAACACAGGAATGGCTTGCAAAACCAAGGGTCGGGCCTCCCCTTCTCTCTCCTCCACGTGGTGTCGACAATCGACTATCGGTGGGTCAAGGCCCAACATTTATCAGCGGGGTTTTTATTTAAAGGACCTTTGTGGGGCCGATTTTCGATATAAGGTTGTACTGTCGGGGAGGGGCCGAAAAGTGTTAACAAAGAAAAACATGAAAAAACCAAGGGTCGAGCCTCCCTTTATCTCTCCTCCATCAGCGATCATCGATTCGGCAGAGTGTCACCTTAAAGCGACCTGCGAACCATCGATATGGTGATAAAATGTTGCATCGTCGGGGAGCTGAGAAAATCAAATACAACGGAATTCCCTGCAAAACCAAGGCCTAGTCGGCCTTTTTCTCTCTCCTTAGGGTGCCACGTGGCAGCCTCTGATTGGTCCATTGAGTTGATGTGGCGAATGATGTGGTGAGTACGGACGATGACGTGGCAGTGGACACATGTCACTAGTTTTTTTATTTTTTAAGGGTCCTATGGGGTTGTTTCTAGGTGCCACATGGCACCACTCACAGGGTGACACGTGGTAGTGATGATGTCAGCAATGATGTTACCAAGTTATTGGTGATCGGTGGCTCCGAGTCTCGGGCTTATCTACAGTTGTATGCGATAAGGAAGGCCCCGGATGCGATATTGCATGAGTTGTAGTTTATAAAAGTTTTAGGTCCAAGAAATTGGTCGGTGATGGATATTGCAATATAAAAAAAAGGCCCCCCTGCGCGTTTATTGAGGGCCTTAAGCACTTCAAATAAAAGCCCCCAATCTCCGCCTGTGGTCCTATGGGGAAATTCATAGAAGGGGCTGAAAGCATAGAGACTAAGGGGAAAATTAAACACGCCCGCCTGTTTCATCTGTTTTTTAACGTTTAAAGGCCTGTGGCTGATAGAATTAGCTGTCACACTTCAACAAGGCATTGATAGCGCAGGATAGAGGGAAAAAGGGCGTGATGGTTTGTGGTTAAGGCAGACAGTGACCAGGAACCAGCAGTGAGAGGATCAGTCATGACTTAGCAGGAACACGCCAAGACCAAAGGCCAGCAAAGAGGAGTGGCATGAAGATATTTCCAGAAACCATCATTTGAGTTTCGATGGACTAATTTTGTTTTGTTGTTGTGATCGTTATAGTTTTATTCTCTTTTTTCTTTCAAGAAAGGAATCCCCCTGCTGTAATAGTTAGAGGATTCACGCTGAGACATTGATTCATAGAGACAGTTGTAGCTTCAGCCTGAAAGATATTTTATGTAACTGATTTTCTTGTCCTCCCTCTCATTATAACAGGGAGGAAGAAACATTGAAGAAAACTTATGAATTCTAGGAAAAAACCGCATGTGCTTCTGAAGTTGTATGGATTCCAGATCTACATTTTTCTGAATATGAATGAAACAATGGTGATTCCCATATTCGAGTATTAAAGTATGTTGTTTCTTTGTTAAACTTCCATTATGTTTGCACTTCATCTCTAATTTCAAGCAATTGTAACTGCGAGAAATATCTCTTATATTCTTATAGATTCATTGGTGTTAACTAGTTAATACATATATCTGTATGCAAGTCTGAGATTATATCTTTAAAATGTGCGCTTCCTGAAATAATAGCATTCACTCTTCTTACATCCACCTGTCTATCTTTAGCTCAAATAAGTATAGAACTCTTGATGTTTCAATATCTAGGTGATGAGTTAGTATTCTCTTTCTCTTCTTTCATTATTCTACAAAATCTGATTAATCTGTAAGTCCTTAATTACTCTGCGTCCACTTGTTTTTGCCTTATTCTTGTGAGATGTATATGTGAAAGGATACCAGAAAGACATGGCTTATATCCTTGGATGAAGGAACCAACCCATGTTGTTATGTGTATATTTGTATATTTGTAATTACTTTGTGTAGAATATGCATATGATACCTTCGGTTTCTTGAAGATCATATGAGATACATAGAATTTAGATGTGCCCAGGCATTGGTCTTGTAAACAATCCAAGGTTGTCTCTAGGAGAGACAACACAACATAACTAGCATATTTTTATAAGTTTCTATTTAGAAGAGGTCTTAACAACCTCAAGAATCTAAACTTATGTTACTGGTTCAGTTTTCCTTTAGGCATAACAGTAGCAAAAAAAAATTGTCTATGTAATCCACATTTGACGTAATGCAAAGTGCCTAACTTCAAAAGAAAAAATGATTACATTTGTAAATCTAAATGTGTTTAGAGTTATGAATAATTTACCATGTGTGTTACAGGTTTATAATTATTTAATGCATAAATTTAATTTGTCAATTACTTTAATTTGTCCAACTTCCAAGGAGCCATTTGGAAGGTCATATCAAATGGAATTTTAAATTTTTTTTCCCAATTGAATTGGAATTATATTTTAAGATAAATACCTTTTTGTTATGTTATGAAATGGATTGGTTAAACTATTTAAATTTAATGCTTGTGTCATTGAGAATATATAATTAAGAGCCAATTTGTAGAGTTAATTTAGATGATGTGATAGAGGAAAGTGGAGAGTTAATTGAGATAATGTGAATGGATGTAAAACTTGGATAGTGTTTTTCAATAATAATTTTTTTAATTTAAACATAAGTTTAATTTATATTCAAATATTTTTTTTCAATATTTTGAAAGATATAATATAGGATATAATAAATTTTATGAGAAAAATATTATGAGTAAATCATTAAGATCAAAATTTAAAATACATTATATATCTGGAAAATACAAATCCATTACTTTGTAAGGCGTGTATATTTTGAAGGATGTTGATGATATTGGCTTACCAGTCGCCTTGTTGTCATCATGGGACAATGTCAAAGTTGCCCTAGCGAAAGGAGGGATCATTCGTGTTGGGCAAAAAGATCACTTAGTTTGGTCACTGTCTCATTCTCATTCGATAGCAAAAGTTAAAGAAATTTACTATGATCTCGCATCTAAAAAGTTGTCGCCTACAAGACAGAAATTCCCGATGGTGTTTTGGAAATTGGGTTGTCCTCTTAAAATGACTTTCTTCTCATGGCTAGTTTTCAACAACAAAAACTTATCATGGGAAAATTTGAGGAAAAGATGTTGGCACGGCCCAAGCAGATGCGTGATGTGTGAAGCTGATGAGGAGACAAATTTTCACATGTTCTTCCAATGCAAGGCCTCCCAACAAATCTGGTACGACCTAGCTGTTTCTTTTCATTTTCCTCACCTTCGTTTTATTTCTATCCATGCAGCGTTCGAGTGGTGGGGAAGGCAAGAAGAATCTAAGCGAGTCATCCTTCCCATTATGTTGTGGTGTGTCTGGAAATGGAGGAATCTCAAGATCTTTGAAGAATCAAAGCTCCCGTTCAAGTATGTTCTGCTCAACATCTCGGATCTCCATGATGCCATCCCTAGAAGGCTATCGAAATAAGCTCTGAGTCCCCGCATGTTTCGGGTTTCAATCTTTTGTTTTTGTCTATGTTTTGTCTTTTCTACTATCTGGACTATCAGACTTCCTTTCAGCACGCAATAGCGTCCTATTTGTTGCATTCTGTTTCTATATGGATGGCCCAATGTGTTGTGTTCTTCTTTTGCACCTCACAAAATCTGTAATATTTGTCCATATATAGTTTCTGCTAAATTTTTTCTCCGACTCGGGAAACCACAAGGTTCCTCTATATGTACCTTATTAGGTTTTTTTGCTTATATTGCCTCAATATATATATATATATATATATATATATATATATATATACTGATTTTTCTTCTGAAAAAAAAAGGCGTGTATATTTTGGAATAGGGCTTCCAAAATTTTAATTTAATTATCAATAATTATTAGGTGGATGGTATGGATTTAATCTCCATGGAATACTCTAAAATATTCATATTATTATACACAAGTCAATCATTGAGATTTATATCCAAAGTAGTTATGTTATTTTTACATTTTTAATTAAATTGATTAATTAAAAAAATGTCATATGAACAAGCGTCATGTGGAGCTAGTTATGGTTTTTTGGGCATGTGGTATTGATAATCCATGGTATTGTAATAAATCATATTCATAGATTAATAATTTGCATTGTAAAGTGGAGGTAAATCTTCATGATTAAGAATCTTGTTCCATGTTTTTTAAAATATAATTTTTTTCTAAAGAAAAAAATTGAATCATATACATCGTGAAAACATAGTCGGGCTACAATAAAGGAGAGAGCCCGATCATTAAAAATAGTAGTCCAAAAAATATACATAACATATTCCATAGTGTAAATATCATCATGTCACAAAGAAAAAAGATGAAAACATATCTATCATAAGGAAAGTGTCTTTTGACCATAGTACAGATAACAAAACTATTGGGTAATATTAAAAAAAAAAAAAAAAATATGTTGTTAAGATGGATAAAAAATTTGCAAATTGTTGAAATATTAACTTGCGTAAAAAGGATGACGCTGATACTCCTGGACCTGTCCATCAGTGTGCTCTAAAATGTGTCAGGAACCCTAATCCAGGTGGATAACATATTTATCATAAGGAAAGTGTCTTTTGACCATAGTACAGATAACAAAACTATTGGGTAATATTAAAAAAAAAAAAAAGTAAAAAAAGTATGTTGTTAAGATGGATAAAAAATTTGCAAATTGTTGAAATATTAACTTGCGTAAAAAGGATGACGCTGATACTCCTGGACCTATCCATCAGTGTGCTCTAAAATGTGTCAGGAACCCTAATCCAGGTGGATATTGGTGGCCACCTGCCTATTCCACCTAGACCCCCCAGTGAGTTTCATCTATTTCTTTATTCATTTTAGCATTTACAATTTTTAGTTGTTTATCGAGTCCTGAACTTCTGGCGCAGTGTTGACCCCCTAAACGACATTTTTTTTGGAGTTTGCGGCAAGCCCATAGCCATAGGGAAGGGCTTGTGAGGAAACTTGTAGTACTCAGAGATACATTTCCAACAAGATATCATAAGCGCCAAACAGAGATAATATGACCAAGTTATGATCCTGGGAAGTTGGCTACCCAACTAACCCCAACAGGGCCCACAAACTCTTAGTGTTACATCTCCTAGGGTTACGGTTTTGGGTTTTTATGGTTTTCTCATGTTTTCCAATAATAAATAGGCCCTTGAGCCTCATTGTAACACATTTTAGAGGCATGTAGCTGCCACATCGCTTATTAAAGATAAGCTCGCCCAAGTTATCTTATTTCCATTTTGTTTGTAAGCATAGTTCATTGTTTTTCTATTAATGAAATGAAGTGTTTTTCTATTGCATATCTATGTTTATGATTATATTTGTAAATTGTTGCATTCTTGTTTAAGCTCGGATCAGTGGTATTAGAGCGGTCTGCTCTTTCTCTGTTTTTCTTTGCATGTCCCCAACGAGGTCAGGGTATAAGGAGTTAGGGTTTGATCTGGTTGAACCATTACAAGATCAACCTCGAAAAACCTGACGACCTCCCATGGTGGAAGAAAAGAAAGATGAGGGGGCAGGAGATCCTTTCAAAATGTTGCTCGAGGAAGACCTCGAGCAATAGAGGGACGCTATGATAGATAACTTTTCCTAGATCCTTTGATGGCTACCCACAGGCATTGCATCTTCATCCAGCAACCACTCTGGAGGCACCACTCCTTTTAAGGTACAAATTAACTTCGATATTCCCATATTCGAAGGCCTGATAGATGCAGACGTTGTAGACAAATGGTTAAATCTATTGAAAGGATATTTTTCAGTTCATGACTTTTCTAATCGGGAAAAGATTACTTTTGGACTTCTTAAAGCCACTCCACACATCAAGGATTGGGGGGAAACCTATTGTGAACAAAAGGACGAGAGTGAAGCCTCGCTGTTTTCAGCAACACCCACTTGGAATTCTTTCCGAGACACCATCAATGAACAATATTATCCTGTCGAGAGCTATAAAGAAAAATACATAAAGTGGACCACGCTACAGCAGGGAAGGGACCAAGATGTAGCATACTTCACAAATATTATCCATACCCTTCGCATGAAGCTGGGTATCAAGGATACTGAGCGGAATTTGGTGCTCAAGTATCGCGGTTGTCTACACAAGTACATCTAGGACGAGATGGAGCTCCTGCACAGTTCCTTGCTTAGCACGGCGTATTGTTACGCTATCAAGATTGAGCAAAAGTTTAAACAGAAGAAGTGGGACTTTGGATTTGTGAATCCAAAGCAAGGAAAAGGTGCCCCCAAACCATAGAACAAAGGACCAAGCCAAGGTGGCGGTACCCAGGATAGCCCACCGACACCGCAAGCAAAGAGAAACACCCTGAAGACGAAGAAGGACACGGGAAAATGGTGTGAGTTCCATAAGAGCTCCAATCACAATACAAGTGAGTGTCAGGGCAAGCAGTCACTGGTAGTCGAGCTTAAGGCTTCCAAATCAGAGGTAGGTTCCAACTCTAAATCAGAACCTGATAAGGGAACTAACAAAGGGAAGCCTATCATTGATGTGGAGCTCAGTGCCATCGTGGCCACCACCAAGATCCAGAAGATTGAGCTTGAAGATCCAGAGGAGGGGAACGCCTATTCCACTAACAGATGTGGGTGAAGGGTTCTCCGTTGTAGTTCATTATCAACAGCAGGAGCCAAAAGAACCTCATTTTAGCAGAGGTCATGAAGCAATTGGGCCTAAAGAATATAGCATATCCACAGTCGTACACCATCGAGTGGCTTCACCAAGGACGAGATCTTCGTGTCAGCCAGTAGTGTCGTCTTCCCTACAGCATCAACCCCTTCATAGATGAGGTGTTGTGTGACATTTCTCCTCTTGAATTTTGTGATGTATTGTTAAGACAACCATACTTGTGGAAGTAACATGTTGTATATGAGTCTAGACCTTACTCTGTGATTATTACTTTGGCTAATATGTTGTACAGGATATTGGAGGTAGCCCCTCCTACCACCATCTCTTTGATCACTACAAAGCAATGTAGTAAGATCATTTCCCATACCAGGAAATTTGTTTTCCTTATGATTTGGCCCCGGGACAAGAAGAAGGTTGTGGCCACGGCTTCCAGGAAAGTCTCCTCTACATAGCAACAGCAGATGGACAAGGTCCTGGAGGAGTACAAGGATAATTTCACCTCACCCACAGGGGTACCTCTGCACTGTCAGGTCAAGCACTCCATCGATCTGACCCTGGGTGCGTCGCTACCCAATGGACCGATCTATTGACGCTATGTTCTAGAGAACGATGAGATCAAGAGGCAGATTCATGAACTATTGCAGAAAAGGGCACATCAGGCCAATATCATCACCTTGTGGGAGCCTAATTGTATTGGTATAGAAGAAGGATGGGACCTGGAGACTCTGTATTGGCTATCGAGCATTGAACAAGATCAATGTCCGAAATAGGTACCTAATCTGGATTGATGACCTTCTGGACCAGCTCAAGGGGGGCAAATATTTTAGCAAGATTGACTTGAAGTCAAATTATCACCAGATACCTATCAAACCCTCCAATGTGTGGAAGACTTCCTTCAAATCCAAGGAGAGTCTTCTCAAATGGTTTGTCATGCCATTCGGATTGACGAGTGCCCCTGCAACCTTCATGAGACTGATGGATGACATCTTGCAACCCTTCACCAATGCATTTGTGGTGGTGTATTTAGATGACATCTTCATCTTCAGCCAGAGATGGGAAGAGAACCTCCACCATATTAGACAAGTTGTGTGCTAACTTGGAGAAATGCACCTTTGGCCTAACCCAGGTTTAATATCTGGGGTACATCATTGATGAGCAGGGTGTACATGTGTACCCATCCAAGATACAAGTCATTCAGGATTGGCCAGCCCCAACCACTCTAACAGAGCTCTGCATCTTTTTGGGTCTTGCCAATTTCTATTGTAGGTTCGTTTTGGGGTTCTCTCATATCACTTGGCCTTTAAGTCAAGTCAACAAGGGCGGAGCGAAAGCAAAGTTTTTTTGGTCGAAAACCCAACAACAAGCGTTCTCCGAGTTGAATAATCGCCTATGTTCTACACTAGTTCTCACATTACCAGACCTGCAACAACCATTTGAGATTGAGACAAATGCCTCTGACTATGCTATTGTTGTGGTTCTTACTCGGCATGGGCATCCAATGGCTTACCATAGTGAGACACTTTCAAACACAGTCTGAAAGTACCCCACTTACGACAAATAAATTTATTCCATTGTGCAAGCATGCCGTCAATAGAAGCATTACATTATGGAGAAGGAAACAGTCATCCACACAGACCACCGACCTCTACAGTTCATACAGACATAAGGGAAGTTGCAGAACAATCGCCATCAGAAATGGTCCACCGATTTGCAACAGTTCCATTTGAACATTAAGTATAAGAAGGGCAGCACCAATAATGTTGTTGATTGCCTCATCCAACCATCGGTCATGGCACTGATCAGTGTGCTCGACTCCTATGGGCACCAGACATCAGGAAGGTTGCATCTTTATAAGAGCGATCCAGGATTCGAAAACATATACCAGACACTCCTAGAAGGGAAGCAAGTTCCAAATTTTCACCTTCAGGATGCACTGTTATGCCACCTAAGACACATCTGTGTTCCTTCAACTGAGTGTGCCAAGATGATTTGAGAGGTGCACTACAGTTGGGTCGCTGGACATTTTGGAGTAGAGAAAATAGTGGCAGTATTGCAAAAGTATTTTTATTGGTGGAAACTTCGTCAAGATGTTTGGAAGTACATTAGACCCTTCACCGCCTGCACCATTTCTAAACCAACCATCAAGAGGCAAGGTATGTATACTCCTCTACCTACTCCTAGCCGGCCTTTGGAATCTATCCCCATGGATTACATGTCGAGGCTTCCATCTACTAAGCACGGTAATGACTTCATTTTCGTGGTCGTCGACAGAGTCTCTAAGATGGCCATCATGGTGGCTTGCAAGAAGAGTATCATAGCAGAGGCCACTGCTAAGCTCTTCTTTGAGCGAGAATGGATACACTTTGGGATCCCACAGTCCATTATCTCAAATCAAGACAACGGATTCCTGAGTGCATTTTGGTCAAGTCTCTAGTTGATGTTGGATACAAAACTTACTAAGTCCACGGCTTTCCATCCCCAAATTGATGGCGAAACAGAGGTTGTCAATAGGATGATCATACACATTCTGCGCATGTACAACTTGAAGCATCCACACATGTGGGATGAAAGTCTCCCCTATGTCCAACATAGCTACAATAGATCTCTCCACAGCTCAACAAGCCACAGCCCCTTTCAGGTAGGGTTGGGATTTCAGCCATTATGCCCCATTGATGTGGCCATACCATTTGCAGCCACTCAAGTAGATTTGGCTCACGTTTGGTATGAAGTTGAAAGGACTAACAGCTTCATTGAGCGCATTCAACACATCCACCAATAGGTCCATGATATATTGGATAGAGTCAATGCTAAGTACAAGCAGAACCGTGATCAGCATCGAGTGTCGCACAAGTTCTAGGTGGGCAACAAAGTTTGGCTACATTTGCAAAAGGAGCGCCTTGCTGGACCCCACCGCAAGCTCCACCCACTCTGATATGGGTCATACACCATCACCAAGGTCGTTGGTTACAATGCCTTTGAGCTCAGCATCCCATCGTTCCTTAGTTTTCACCTAGTGTTCAATGTAGATCGCCTTCGGCCATACTTTCCACCATTGTTGGACACATTTGTCATTACAGAATAGCGCACAACAATAGAGTTCAACCCGGACTACATAAAACATGCCACGACTAATCAAATCAAGAACACTCGCCAACAGATGATACAACTATATCGAGTTGTCAAAGTAAGCCAACTCCTTCACCAGGGCAAGTGGTTCACCAGGGACCAGGTTCAACTGAAATTTCATCACCTCATGGAGGCTCTGCATGCAATGGGGACCATTGCTTCCTAAGGGGGGAGGAATGATACAAGTGGATATTGGTGGCCACCCGCCTATTCCACCTAGAACCCCAGTTAGTTTCATCTGTTTCCTTGTTCATTTCAGCATTTACTATTTTTAGTAGTTTTTCGGATTCTAAACTTCCAGAACAGTTTGACCCCTTAAACAATGTTTTTTATGGGCATGCGGTGAAACATGTAGTACTCAAAGAGGCCTTTCCAACAAGGTATTGTATGCGCCAAATGAAGATAATATGACCAAGTTACGACCCCAGGAAGTGGGCTGCCCAACTAACCCCAACGAGGCCCACAAACTCTTGGTGTTACATCTCCTCGAGTTAGGGTTTTGGTTGTTTAGGGCTTTATCATGTTTTCCAATAATAAATAGGCCCTTGAGCCTCATTGTAACACAGTTCAGAGGCATGTAGCCGCCACATCTCTTCTCAGAGATAAGCTACTATCGCCTGAGCTATCTTATTTCCATTCTATTTGTAAGCATAGTTCAGTGTTTTTCTATTAATGAAATGAAGTGTTTTTCTGTTGCATCTCTATGTTTATTATTATATTTGTAAGTTGTTGCATTCCTGTTTAAGTTCGAATCAAGCCCATATGTTGTTGAGAACCTTCCTTAGATAGGACATTAGCTTCAGAATTTCTCTCCCTGTATATGTGACAACAAGAAATAAAGTCAAAAACTTGTTTTAACTGCAAATCTCTTCAAGGATATGTAGAAGTGTGTTGTTGTGACATCTATGTGTACCATTAAACCAATTAATGACATTCATAGAATCCCCAAAAATCTATAATGATTGGAAATTGTGTTCCTGAGCCCAACACATCAAAAGCTTTAATGGGAGTAGATCGACATAATTGTTTGATTTGTGTCCTAAGCCAATTCTGGATTTCAGAAAGTGATGTTCATTGATGTATAATATCATTCCTCCTCCACACTATCCACCCTCATTAGAAGCCCCATCTAAATATAACCAAGGGATTTGCTTATTGATTTCTTCTTCAATCACAACCATGTGAACAAGATGGGTTCCTTTGAGGGAAGAAGTGAAAATATTGCTCCAATTTCAGTGAACAAGAGATCTAGTACAGAAGCCTTATCCCTGAAACTGTCTTTGTTTCAGGAAATCCATACCCCCCAGCAAATGAGATGAGGAATATTCATCCAAACCTCTTCCCTAGAATCATCCCACCAGGACCTCCAAGATTCCAATAAACCATTCCCCTGCCATTGTAAAGTGCGCCCTAGCATTAAATTTGGATTTGTCCCACACACAGAGGGTGAAAGGAACTGCAAAAATAGGTGTGTGACTGATTCCTCTGCATTCTTACATAAAATGCACCAATTTGAGCCCTCTATGTATTTTCTATAAATTGTCCCATGTAGGGATTTTTTTCTTATGTATGCACCACAAAAAGAGCCTGGCCTTGGTAGGACATGCAAGCTTCCAAATGAAATTCCACCACCATTCTTGATTTTCTCCTAATCTATCTACAATCTGATAGTTGTACCTGGATTTTGAAGTATAGGTCCCTAGTGGAGAATGAATCCAATGGAGAATGTCTTCACTATCCCTTATTCTTACATAAGACTACTTGAGAGAGTTTATATAATCAATCTAAAGAACATCAAAGTCATATTCTAAGAGTAATTGAGCTATAATTTTCCACCCCTGAGACCATATGGTAGTACAGGTGTCATCCACAATATGACTAAGAAATATTATCCCATGGTCATTTAAAAGTTGTACCATCTCTAGAGGGAGACTATAATTACTAGAACAAGCTATCCAAGGATCCAAACCAACCCCAAGTCTGTCTCCATTACCTATATTCCACACTAACCCATTTCCAACCACTTCAAAAGAAGCGATGACAACTTTCCATATAATGGATGGATTTTAAAATCTCTTATATGGAAGCCTTATCCATGCATCCATTGATAGGGGAGAATGTATTTTATGTAAACCACCATGGTCCAGATTCTTTCTATGGAAAGGAAGCTCCAACTAACCTTAGCAACCAGAGATTTGGCAAACAGTTTAAGATCCTTTAACCCCGAGCCACCCTAAACTTTAGGGAGGGCAATGTTGTCCCATCAAACCCAAGGTAAAACCACTTCATCTTTGGATCCATCCCATAGAAACTAGCCATAGATTTTCTGAACAATTTCAAGGACCCCTTTTGGGACCCAGGGGAAGGTAATCCAATAGATAGCGATGACTTCAAAAATGGAAATGATCAGAACCAATCTACCAACTCAAGAGAGCCATTAGAAACTCTAGTGTTTTAGTTTTTTCTCGATCTTGGTCACTAGCCATTTCCAATCCTTTTTCCTATATGAATTAGGTTTTAAATAGAAACCAATATATCTAAAATTTTCCTGTATAGATTTGATAGAAAAAGGGAAAAAAAATTAAGCCCTTTTGATTTCGCCCCAAGATATTCCATAATGAGAGATGGTAGACTTTTGAATATTGATAAGCATATTAGTGGCCTTCTTAAATAAGACAAGAGCCTCATTGGCAGCCTCTAGTTCTTTATGAGACCCATTACATAATATTAGAACATCATCAACAAAGAGCAAGTGTGTAATGAACAGATTAATTACAAACTCAATCCCCTTGAGGTCACCCCTCCTCTCGGCTACCAGTGAGAGCCTACTTAATCCTTCAGCTACCAAAAGGAAGAGGAGGGATGATAGTGGACACCCCTTAGCCCCCTTTGTGCATGAAAAAATGGAGAGGTCGGTCTGTTAATAATAACAACAAAAGTGGTTATTGACACACAACTCATGACCCAATTTACAAAAGGCACTTCAAACTCGATAAGAGTAAGAATCATCTGAATATAGACCCAGTTAACTCTGTCATATGATTTCGAGAGGTTGATTTTAGCCACCACCCCTTTTAACTTATGCATCTTGATGCTATGGAGACCCTCCTAAGTCACTCCAATGGCTTCATGAATATGGTGCCTCTCCAGAAATATGAACTGCTCCTTGGAAATATTTTTGGAAAGGATTTGGTCTAAGTTGTGTAGCAATAATTTTTGTAATGATTTTGAAATGCAATTACATAAAGATATGGGACTATATTCGTCGAATGATTTAAGATTATCCATCTTGGGAATGAGGGAAAATAAGCTAGTGTTGATAAGGTCGAAGATTATTCCATTTGATCTAGAGTCCTCAACCACACGTAGTAAATTATTTCCCAATAATTCAAAGAAACCCAAGAAGAATTCTACAGTCCCTCTATCTAGACCTGGACTCTTATATTTCTGCATACCCTTTAGGACTTCCTCTAGTTCCCCATATGTTATAGGTTCCATCGGATTATGATTGTATTCCTCAGTTGCAACGCGAGGGAGGGCCCGAACCAAGTGAATCACATCAGCAACAGTGGCTTCTTTCAGGGTTTTGGACATATTTGCAAAATAAATTTTCGCCAAAGAGGCTATCTCCTCAAAGGTAGTCTAGTTTTGATATTTCCCAAATTGCTTTTATTGATTTTTGTCCTCTGTCATAATTATGGAAAAACTCGGTATTTTCATCCCCATAATTAAGCTAGAAAACACGACTTTTAAGTCTCCATTGTTCCTCCCTATCAGCTAGTATCTTCTTGTTCTTTACCTAGAGCTCCATGATTTGTTGTTTTCATAACCTCCACACTTAGGGGATTCGAGTTTATCCAATTCCTCCTCAACTAACTTCAATTATTCCTCATCTCATGCCTTTTTTCTGTAGATACCATTGGATTGTAGCCCTTCTTACTTTTTTGAGATTTGTTGGGCCACTAGAATATCCATTTCCATTTTATATGGGCTCCATAAATCCTTGGTCGGTGGCATAAAGCTTTTGTCAATAAGCCAAGAAGGGTTGAAATTAAATGGACTGCCTGGCTTTCGACTACCCCCTTTCAGTTCCATAAATATGGGGAAGTAATCTAAGATACCTCCTATGCCAATCCACTGTCAAAATAGGGGAAGGGAGATCAACAAGTCCTCTTCCATTAGGAATCTATCATGTCTTTTGGCTATTGTTGTCATCCCAGTATGCTTATTCCTCTAGGTTGGCTTATGCTTATTCCTCTAGGTTGGCTTAAGTTCTATTAGGTATACATAAATTAGATGGTAATCCATAATTTTTTTAAGGAGGAAATCATCCAGCATCCGGGCTAGCTTGGGGACCCCATACTTCAGAAACTCCTAGTGAGAAACTCAGGTCACCATGTCCCTTTTCATAAACTATTTGCCCAAGAGGGAGTCCCAGAAAGGGCCTCAATATTGATAGTGACCATAGATGGTGACCACAGTCAGGATTTTGTTAAGTTTAGAAGAAAAAACCCCAGCCCCTAGGATCAAATCTAAGCTCTAAGTGCTAAGGAATTTAATGGATTTAATATTTAATCTGAGGTCCAAACCCCCTGAACGACCCCTTAGCATCTGAGAAAAAAAAAGAGCTAGCCCTGAACGACCCCTTAGCATCTGAGAAAAAAAAAGAGCTAGCCCTGAAAAAGACTAGACAAGGTATCAATGACTCTTGAATTGTCTCCCATAGTATGTTGTAGGATTAAAATGTCTAAGGCAAGAGGTTTGAATCAATCTATGCAGAGCTAGTTTTTCTAGGGACTAGCTAACCCCTACAATTAAAAGATATAACAATCATGACGGGACTAGCTAACCCCTACAATTAAAAGATATAACAATCGTGACGGAACCTCCTCAGGGACCTGTGATGCTCTAAGCACCCCACCAATTGACCTTTGTTTGCCTTCAGCAATTTATATGAGCCTTCAATTGGGCTTTTGAAATCTGATATTTTCGACCTCTAGTTTTTCCGTGCCCAGTTGAGACTAGTAGTGTGCCCAATCCCCCCTCGGCTAAATGAGGATTCACCTTTAAAATGTCTAGGCCTTGGGTTGTAGTGAGGATCTAAACGAGGATTCACCTTTAAAATGTCTAGGCCTTGGGTTGTAGTGAGGATCCACATATGAAAAAGACGTCGATAAAGTGTGATGTAGTGAACAATGGTCTAGTATAGGTAATGAAACTATAAGTTCCAAGACATATATGGGAATGGACCATGGATACATCATTGAATATGGGAGGCCTGGAGGGACTAGGCGACGAAAACAAACCAGAGTTACTGCCAGTAGGAATTGAATTAGAGGAGAGGGAGAAAGCAACGCTTGTACCCACAAGGTGTGAGGCCTGACAATTCTGGTGAGGGAGCATAGGCACCGGAGCAACAGCTTCCACTTCCTCTTTGTTAACCCCGTCCAAATCTTTAATCACGATCGAGCCCACTTAAACAAATGGTTGAGTCGCATTATCCTCAGTATAGTCATGTATATTAGCTTTTGCAGTATATTTTGGAATACCCAAAGACTATTCTAATAAATGATCTAAGTTTGAGGTCCTAAGAAAAATGCTACCCGGATCTTTCTTCCCCCAGTTACCAATGGCTCAATCCTGAGTCAAATGATCAATTCGATGAAAGCGACGACACCGAAATGGTAAATCTTCATTATCAACTAGTTGCAGATATTTTTACCCCTCTAAGTTAAAATAATGTTGATAAACAAGCCCTCCCAAGGGTCCAACTTGACCAAAACCCTGGAAATTTTCCTAACCCTCGTGGATTTGGAGGACATATCGACCTCCAGGAATTCCCCAAGTTTATTACCAATTACCCGCAACATGTCTTCAATACAGAACTAAAGGGAGAGACCTGGAAGTTTTTCCCAAAATGAGACGACCTCCAAGTGTTCCCGTGAGCATCGAAGAGGAGACTCCGCCTTTTTATCATTACCAGGGTGGCTCCAATACTCCAATTTCTATCTAAACCCGTGAATCTTCCTCTGGAGAATCAAAATGGAACATAAACCAAACCCTAACCAGGATGCTTACTTCGACATTCTTCGTAGGGGCTTCCCCCCATGTCTTTCGTGCCCAAGCACTAAGGCCTTCCAAACTGAAGGAATGGACCTTGGCTCTTCCTACCAATATGTGTTCCGCTATCTGTATAACCTCGTTCATCTGTACATCATCCCCGAGCACAAAATTTTGATCCTCTAACTTGGGTTGTATACACTTACATTTTTTTCGTTTCACCCCTGCCCTTCTGGGCTTCGCCTCTTTTGTTCCTATCGCTTTGTCATCCAATCACACATCCTCGAGGTTTGACTGAGATGGAGCTAAAGTTTCCTGCAATCCACCGTATAAGCCATGTAACCCTTGAAGAATTGCCAATCCCTCATTTAGATTGATGGTCTCTGACAGATGATGAGTAAAATTAACATTGCCCCCGGTCGTGTGATACCCACCAATCTCTACCTCTGATGGAGCATGTTCCCTCTGTGCATCCACTAGTCCTTCCTCATTACTCAGCACCAAGTAATGTTGAGGTGCCAAATCCTTCCCAAGAGGCCCAAGACCCACTGAAAGGACATCATTTTCCATTGTGTTTAGAGCTTGAAACGATTCACCCATGCTTTCCATCAAGCCACCACCTTCTTCCACAAACCATAAGGGTAAATTGCCCCCAATATCGAGAGGGGCATCTTCTTGAGGCCATGACCCAAACTGCATAAGATTAGGGTTTTCATACTATAAGCATCGGCTTTTTGCTAAAATGGTTGGAACAGGGGTTAAATTCCTATTTATACTAATATTATTGTTGTGGACCACGTCTTCCAAACCCCTAGATAGAGCAGCGCAAGGTGGAACGATAATCTCTGAACCAGACTCAACCCTTGTTAAAAACCCCCTTGTTAGTTATAGGTTCTTGATTCAGGTTCCAAATATTTGTTAGCGAAACCCTGGCATGGTTAAAGGATGAAGTACTGAAAGGGGTTTCGAAACCCTTGCTTTCCCCCAAACCATCAAAACCACCTTCATTCCACGGCGAGACCATCTGGCTTCCATGCAACTTGCAAGATGTACCTCGGGTTTCCTCTGGGGCCGACATCTCAGCATCATTTGCGGAATGAGTGGAAATTATAGCCCGAGCGATTTCCAAGTTCCTCATAGTGGGTTTCAAACCCCAAACCGTGACAATATCTCTAGGGTCGGGATCAAGATCCACATGAATCTCCATTATGTTACGTAACTGCAAACCAAAAACCCTAAATAACAACGAAAAACGACATTCCATCGATATTCTCCCAATAGTAACACCGCTACATTTGACCTTCCAGAGACAGAAAACTTTTGTAGTGTAAGAAGCACACCTGAAACCCCTAGCTAAACCTGACTTTTGGAGCTATGCGTGCTGCAGTGTCGCGCATTCCTCCGAACACATGCCGCAAACTCCATCGTCGATATCTGATAATTTCTTATCTTCCCTATGTTTAACTTTCTTTTTTTTTCTTTTCTTTTTTTTTTTTCAAAAGGTGGAAAAACCTATCAAACTCAGTTTTGTCAAACCAACAGTGAGGACAGCCATCTCTGGCTGCTATCCGCGAATGTCAGTTGACACATCACTGTTATCAAGGAAAACCACGCCACCTGAAATAACCCGCTGGTGGTCCGTAAGGGAGCAGGCTTTCACTCCTGCCAGATGCCTCTGGGTCTTGGGCCGTTAACCTGTTTCCTTACGTCCGAGGAAGACGAGCTCTTAGCCAAGCAGAAGCAGTTTTAGGGCATACTCCAGGCCCATTCCCTATGTTTAACTTATATATATTAATTATTTTTATAATTATATATTAATTATTTTTATAATTAATAATAATGATGATAAATTAAAATAATTTAGTTTTTAGTTTTTATTAAAAATAAAAATAGTAATGCCAGATGTATTGTGATGTAAGTGTTTTGATGCTTATTATGGATTAATGCTTATGTACATTTACTACCCATTTAATATATATAGTTGCACTATTTAAACTAATTTCATAAATGAAATCTCATGATTACATTAATAACTCTATTTATTATTTTATTATTTTCAAAAATAACAATAAAATATACTCTTTCTTATTGTGGTGAGAGGCCTTTTCTAGCCCAGTAAGGTAGAGATGTTGTAATGTAATGTTTTGTAAACATTTTGACTAGGTCCAAATAAAATTTAAATAACCATATGTTAAAATAAAAATAATTTCAAACTAAAATAATAAAAATAAAAACTCCGTGTTATTATTATTATTGTTATTTTTTTTATTGGGTAGTTAAAGTAAAATTGACTTGATCAAGTTATGGGTGGTTTTTGAGCTCTAGGTTTATGAGAACCCATGGTATTGACCTATGGGATGCAAGTGAAATATAGCCTATTTAAGGGGGAAATTAAACTAGCCTACATCGATCTTAACTTTGGATCTACAAAGCATCTAGAGGGATCAAATCTCTTGAGATGTAAACCTCTTTTAGAGTGAAAGGAGATTTGATCCTCTTGGCTTGGTAGCTCTAGAGTAAAGCCTATGAATCTAGGCTGGCTCTCTATCATTGTGCATTCATGTAGAAAGTTCAATAAATTATGGATATTTTAATATTAATTTTTCATGTGTCTTTTACATAGGTCTCAAACATATCCAAAATGATTTTTATGTAGGAATAATTAAATTTCATGAATCTTTCATAGTGGTTCTGGAAATAACCATGAATATATTATTTTCATATTAAAATCATTATTTATTATGGCATAATCTAATTGATAAACAAAATGGCATTTTCCCCGGATTCCAACGATATAAGCTAGGTTGAGGTTGTGGTTTCTTGTTGTTTAAAATGAGCTTTTAAATGCACTAATGAATTCATCACCCTGAAAAACCCTGAGGCACTTGAACTTTGTAAATTAAACAACTTAAACTAATTATTCTTAAAAATCACTATTGAATTTTAGAAAAATGACCAAAGAAAAAAACACAAACCATTAACCATTTTCTCTTTAGTTAAATTATGCTATTTATTATCATCATTATGTTAAAGTGATGTTATTGGCAATAAATACACTTAAGATCTAATTCCTCTTCATTCATTAAAAAAAGGCAAGCTGATTTTTTAAACATAAGATCTTTTTTTTAACTTTTCTTGACATGTCACCTTCACCTTCTCTTTTGCTAGCACTTTGTTATACCTACCTTAGGCATTGTATATTGCAATTGATTTTTTGTTTGACCACTATTATTTTGTGTTTGACCAAAAACATTTACATATTTTGCATAGTCTAACATAGCATATTCAATTTTATCATTTTTTAATAATGTTTTAATTTATTTATGTAGCATTTGATTTCTTACACTGTTATTGTGTAATTATTTGATTGTACTACCAAATATTTATATAGGACAAGCTCACCTTAAGTTTCCGTGACCTCCTTTGTAACGAACGTGCAATCACTTGATCTATAAGCCTTATTTACACCCCACCCGCTATCGTGTGAACCAAGCCTAGAATTTCAAATCCACTATGCCTGCCACATGAGAATTTGATGACGTTTTTTGCATTTTCATTCCCTTCATTTTACATTCTACACAAATTTGTTAGTGTCGCCCTCCCATTATCTAGAAAATTTCTTCCAACTACTCTCGCATCTCAACTTTCATTAATCTCCCTATGAGAGTGCCTAGTTTTTTCCTAACTTAGCATATGTGTTTGATTGAGATCATAATGGCATTAATCACCTAGGGCTTGAAATTTTAATAACATTGACAATAACCACCAACGTAGACTAAATAATGACCCATAAATGGCAGTGATGGCTTTGGTGACCATTAATGTACCATTAAGTCAATATTAGCCACCATAGAAATCATCCTGTCCTTAAAATTGGCTTGGAGGCAAAGAAGAAAATGTGACACAATAAAATAAGTGACATGATAAGAACACCATTTAAAACTATGGACAAATCACTCGTGTATTTGACCAAGTAAAGCTAGGGTACCCACCAAATTTTAGGCGTGGATGGAGCTATGTAATTTTCTAAAGTAACCCAAGGTTTTCACTTGTCATCGACGTCTTGAGATGGATTGCTAACACAGACGAAACAACAAGACAACACACAAGGGGTGAAATATGTACCTAGGGAATTCAAACCACGGGGGAGAGGAGAATATCACGCTGAAAATTTACTACAAATGTAAATAATTTTCATTGACCATCAAAATGTCCCTGTAAGTTTATACTATGTGTTTATATGTTTATAAACTCTAATACAATATCCTGCAAGTGAAATTGGTAAATAATCTTGGACAAAACCAACATCACATGTGAAGAATAGTCCAACCCACATCCTTGCAGAGGTAGCATCACCTATCAAATTAGACATCGTTTCCCCTCTTATTTTTCAATTAATCATGACAAGCATCGGTGACTAGTAAATGTTCAAACCTGAATGAGGGTATCAATTCTTTCAAAGTTATCAAGGATTTACACCTATGTCCACAAGCTCTTAAGTGGACGCACTACCATGGCAATGCAATCTATGAGGGTAAAATATGTGTGAGGGAGATTCCAACCTAAGTGGGAGAATATCACCTACTGTGCCACTTATCTTACCAATCAAACCAAGACCCATTATTGACAACATAGAATAAACATACTTACATTAACATTACACTTCTAAATATACTTAACTTTATAATATACAATGACATACAACCTGTAAAATGAATATTATTTCAAACTTTTAACTACTAAAGTGTAGGGCAGGATGTTAATAAGTTTTAAGCCAGACTACCACTAGTTTGAAGACGCAATCCACAATAAGACATAAGACATACTTAGGTGAAGACAAGGGGTTTAGCAAATTTTGAACTTCATTCACGCCTGGCATTTTAGAAAAGTGGAAGCAATGAAAACAAATTATTTTTAAATTTCATCTAGGGAAGCAGAAAACCAACCTAGACAATGTGAAACAAAAGAACCCAACCCATCTTGAAAACATAATGAAGCATGTAGATGAAGCAAAGAGCCACTCCTCGCAGGGCCATGTGGAGGGGCACAAACACGTTCATCTAGTGATGACAATATAAAGAAAACTTCCAAGCTCATATCACTCTTATTTATGAATACATCTCAGTTACTTATTTTGGTTTCTTAGAAGCTAACTTCCAATAAACATGTTTACGACTTTTTTCTCATTACAATCTCTGAAACGGCCTATGGAGATGTCTCATCTATCAGGACATTACACACGGACATATTTTCATTGCCCCAAAACTTCCCTGCTACGAGATTCACTGCATGACAAAAAATGAAGAATAAAATGAAAATATTTTAGATTGATATATGTAGTAGGAATTTTATTCAGCGGTACCTTCTCACTTTCCTGATCAGATAAATCATACAAGAAATGAATAAAAATAGCATAGAGTTATGTGTTTGGAGATGCCAGTAAGTGGGTACCTTTGCTCCTTTAGGAAAAAGGATTTAAGAGATTTGAAACATTCCTTATTACCTCACCGCTGCCAATAGATATATTTCAGGCACTTGAATTTCATTCATACACACAATGTCATATATATGTCATCTATATAGTTTACCTCGTGAAGAAAATTTAAAAGACATTATATCCTACACTCATGACCTAATAGTTTATCTGATTACTAGAACAAACCGACAGTGTCAATGCCAACATTATCAGTAGTAGTTTGAGTAGCATAGCCAAAAGAATCGAGCACAGGCTAAGAGAATGTTTTTGAGTCTAACAAGGCATTCACATACATTCGCCTTGATATCACCAAGGATTTCGGCAGGTAGTTGTAGATTTTGTTCTATATTTGCTTCCTGTTGAATTCTGAAAAAAGAAGCTAACGATTAATTAAACTGAAATCAAAATAATTAATCATATCATGGGCAAATTAGCACAACTGCTTTTTCTTGAGAGAGATGGATATCATCTTTTATAGGATTAGAGATGGATATCATTATGTTATTTGATAATTTAATTGCGTTAAGTAAATAAGAAAAGATAAATATAATTTAAAAAATATAAGATAGTTAATATTAAAAATTTTATCAGACAGTTAAAATATCTTATCATTTTTCATAATAATTTTGATTAAAAAAATAATCTACATAAACTCAATAAGGAGATGCTTATCAGTGATGATTTTTCTATAATATTCATCGTACACATACATGGATTTGTATGCAACATCCTCTGCCTCAATTTCGTAGTTTCATAGCTCTCTTCTGCAAGTGGAATTATTACTCTGTTACTAAGCTATAAAATGACTATGTAATTCACAAAACTTACCTCTAGCCTAGGGACACCTGAGCTCGTTGTGTCTTAAAGAAATAGAGCATGTTCATGCTTGTCTTATTTTTCACTATTGAGCATGAACCAATAGATTCCAGATCCTCGTGTTTATCCTGAGTAAAGCTTCTTCCTATAGAGATTAAGAAAAATTATCCAACAACCTGTTGTTCCTGCCCACACCCAACATCCCTGACAGACGAAGATAGATTTTGTGGACCAGACGTTGTATCTGAAGCCATGGAAGAATCCACTTCCTTGCTTGTAATGTTGGACAACTGAAATGTTTGCTATTTTTCAACATTGTGTTTATACTTGGATCTTTTCATTTGTCGCCTCTCAATTCAATACAATTGGTGTTTGCTTCTCTTCATCCATCCACAGACACATCTAAATATTGCGTCCACCCAGAGTAGAGATCCTATTGCTCATCATTTCGTTAGAAACATAATTCAGTTATGCAAATTTGGGAAAGGTTGGTATCTGCAATATACTACCCATATTATTCCTTGAATCAGTGATCCTTAATTACACCTCTGATATGAATATTTACAAGATCAATTCACAGGACCGCAGCCAGTGAGGGAAGTAAATACTCTGGTGTAAATGGGTATGTGCCTGCCTCCACATATAATCCTCATCGAATCCTAACTCTAAGCTATAGTTGCTATTATTTCTTATTATGAATTATGACGGGTAATTTAAATTAGTAAACATAAAGTTTTAAAAATATTTACACATCACATTCAACGTTTTCAAAAAAAAAATTAACTGTCAAATATGTATAAAAACCTAAAAAAACGTTATATGAAACGTCAAATTCTAGGCTTGGTTGGGACATCAAAAGGATAACAAGATGCCGTCACCATAATGTAAAATTAATGACATGTCAAGGTCATAATAAAAGGATAAGTACATAGATAAAAAACACACAAAGAGTTAAGGTTTAAAGGTGTGTAGCCAATTTATAGCCATCATGTAGGGAATCATTCAGGATGCCATGCCAACATCTATCTATTAGGTGAAAAGTGTATTGAAAAGGGTTAGATTGAGGTACAACATGCACACATATCCCCTCGCTATTCATTGG
Source organism: Pinus tabuliformis (assembly GCA_031772625.1). Lineage (NCBI taxonomy): Eukaryota > Viridiplantae > Streptophyta > Pinopsida > Pinales > Pinaceae > Pinus > Pinus tabuliformis. Next base: position 1,204,452,862 of record CM062817.1, on the reverse strand, counting down.
GTGAATTAAGAAGAACCAACTATGATAGTGGTACATTCTGATGTTATTAATAAATAAGTGGACTAAATAAACTTGTATTTACCAATATATCAAGGTAGTTGAGCCAATGGGGGGCAGCTCAATCGATGATCCCCATGTGATGAAGTATTATGTAAACCATGAGATTCAAGGTTAAAGTCCCTCATGAGCCAAGCCAACCAAAAAAAATATCAAGGTAGTTGAATGGATGACATGGCATGTAGCATGTACATTCTAGAGCAATGAATGTCGAGGAAAAAGTGGGATGGATCGATAATATTGGTGATAATAGTAGCTTATTGATGAGGCTCATCAATGGGTAAATTATATGGACCTTAATGCACCTCCAACTTACTAAAATCAACTTTTCTCATCATTTTTTACATGTTTTAATTATGTTTTGCTTAATGAGGAGAGTAAATATGAGATGTCATGTCTAGTGGTCTAATGTGCATTGATTGCAAGTTTTGGAGCAAATTTTGGCTAATTAAAGTGTAGGAACTCGAATGGATACAAGCAAGAGGGATTCTAGGAGACATGATCTCCCTCCTTAACTCCTCACACACTCGAAGATTCCTCAATCAAATCTGTTCATCTCGGAGTTGCAAGCAGCCGAGTGATGAAGTTCATTGGTAGCCAAGTCAATGACAGTTGAAGACCAGTTGATCTTGAGATTGGAGCAAAGCCTCCCTAAATTTAAGGAAGTTGTTGGTAACTTCAGTTGTATAAATCAAGAGGCCTAGAGCCTCGTTAGGATTCAGATTTTTTGTTCAATATAACTAAGCAATTTTCGAGTTGAAGCATTGTAACCAAGCACTCTTATGTATTTCTGATTTCTTTAATGAAAATGAGTAGCATTCCCTTGATCCAGCACTAAGCTGACTCACATGAAGCTCTTGGGTTAGGGCCCAACCCTAGCAGCATAGGTTCCTCGTGTTGTATATGTATGCTTAGGTTATATTCATAGTTAGTTGCCAAGGTGTTGTTATTGTACAAGTATTGGTAGACTTAATTAGTTTGCTTCCATTTGTGGATAGTTCTAACAGTATCATTGTAGTGATAAGAAGATATTCCAAAAGGGCTGACAACAAGTGTTTTTCACCTCATTTCTCCCTTGCAGGGATCATGGTTTGAGGAACACTTCTCATACAGCCCAAAAAGACAGAATTCTTGCTTTTTATGTAATCTAGGGTTTTCTTGCTAATTAGGTCATTATCCTTTAGTTTCATAGATAAGTTGCAATTGATATTTTCTGGTCTCTTAGGTTCTGCATTGATCTCATCTTGCTTTCATATGGTTTCAAGCACTTCCATGCATGAATGTAGCAAGTAAATGGTGACAACTTTGTTTTTTCCCTCTATTTGAATAAACCCTTCTTGTATTTGATGAATTTATGTATGAATTCCAAGAATGATGTTTGTTGTTGTGGGAGTTTCTAAATTATAGGGAGACCTCATCTCATCAACGTCAGCCAAGCCATATCCACCCATGATTGCCAAAATTCACTAAGGTCTCAATTCGAATTCTTGTCTTATGAGGGAAACTTGCCATCTCCGTTGAACAAATCCAACCATCTCAAATATTTGGCTTGAGTTCTAAGTAAGTGCCTGCCACTCCCATGCCTTATTCCCTCCTTATTCATCTTTTCCAAGATTCATCCCACCTTTTAGACCACTCCCTAAGCTTTCGGCCTATTCCTGTAGTAAAACAGGGGATCTTGTAAGTGAACTAGTACTTCTTGTAGTAGCCTGTTTTGAGCCCGAATTGAGAAAATTCATCACTAAAAGCCAAGATTAGGTCCCTACTTTCCCTCTAGGCCATCTGAACCATTGTACTCCTTTTCCTTCACACCTGTCTCCCCTGCGAAAGAACCAAGCAAGATTAGCATTCTCAATTTTCAAGCAAAAAGATAAAAAGAAAAAAGTCCTTTCATATTTATTCATGCAAACAGCCGCTAGTACTTTCTAGATCGGATTTCATGCTTAGAATAGTTAAAACCTCACAAGTGTTAGAGTAGGGTTCTTTTGCAAACAAAGTATGTTAGTAGGTAGATAGAGGATTTCATGTTATTTTGCAAGCATTTCTTTCAGTCTTTCCTTCATGCAATAGACAATATTTCTTTTCTTCGAATTAGGGTAAATGTCCCTTCTCCAAGTTGGTAATCAGACTTCTTCTAGTCAATAGAAGGCTGGTTTGAGAAACCCTAGTGATCTATCACCCCAGATCAGCAGTGAAAAAGAGTAGACCAATTACATCTATTTGTGTATACAACACTGTCACCTCCAAGTTTGTACGAACCCCGGGTTGATGAAGTAAAGTCAGTAGCCCCAGGAGTTGTAGCATCCTTGCTGCAATACTGGTGCTCATCACTTTTTGGCGTCGTTGTCGGGGAGGTGTCTGAGTAGATGTGATTTATTCTTTCTTTCTTCCTTTTCTTATCTCTTTCATTCTGCAATTAGTTCCATTCAGTAAATAGTTGCAATTCAGTTTTGTTTTCTTTCAATTCTGCAAGTAGTTTAAAACTCAAAAAGAAAAAACACTCCTTTCATGCCTCATAGGAATAGGGATAACTTAGGAAAATTTCTACCAAATACCCCCACCACTTCAAACAGCCAATATTCCCTCTTCTTCGGTGGTTGTGAGCTAGAGGACCCGTTAGGTGAACAACTAGAGATCTTTGAAGAGCCTATAAAGGAAGAAGAAGAAACCATTCCAACTGACACAATGGCTGAAAATAGAAATGAAAGGGGAGACAAAGAAATAATTGAGGGTGCTTTTCCCATCATAGAAACTAATGGGGATGCCAAGATGAAAAACATAAGCCCCTCTTCTCTTCCTCACTTCCATGGCCTGACCTCAAAAGATCCAGATACCTTTTTGTTTGAATTTGTTGTCATATGCAGAACTTATGATTACACCTCTGATGATCAGAAGTTGAAATTATTCCCATCCACTCTCAAGGATGCAGCCCTGCGCTGGTTCATGGGTTTACCTGGGGATAGTATCACCACTTGGGCTCAGATGAAACAAGCTTTCAACAACAAGTATAGGGACTACTGTAGGTCCAAAGATACCAAAGAGGAAATTTTTAGAATGACCTTAGGACATGATGAGTCCTTAGAGGATTATGATGAAAGATTCCAGCTCAGCTATAAAAGGGCCAGGTGCACACTTGATCCTGAGTCACTTAAGTTCGTCCTTCTCAATGGGATCAGGCATGACCTTCTAAAAACCCTAAACCTGTTGTCAGGAGGGTACATCTACCAATCACCCTATGATGATATCAAGATAGTTTTTAAGAATCATTATAGGGTAGCTAGAAAGAAGAGTAGGGCTAGTCAAGCAGTGGCCAGTTCGTCCTCTTCCAATACAACCATAAAATGTGATATTGGGAAAATGTTGGAAGACTTTAAGAGTGAAATGTTGCAAACTCTTGCTCTGGAAATAGACACTATGCAAATCAAACTGAAGCAGGAGGAAGCAGAGAGATCATTAGCCATCTTATGACCTAGATGCACAAGGAGGCACCCTAGGAATGAATGTCCATTGAACCTTATAGAAATATGCTCGGTCTATGAGGAAAACCACTCCACAGACAAGTGCCCTTCTCTACCTGGATTAAAAGTTATGTATCAGGGAACCAAAGGGGTGACTGAACAGCTCTGCTACATTAATCAATGGAGGCCTCACAGACCTCGACCATACCAGCAGGGCATGCAAGGGTCATCCTATTCATATTAAAACCCTAATCAAAACACATCCATTCCCCCTTGGTGCCCCCCATCTCATCCTTCCTAGTCTACACCTTCTCCTTGGTCTTTTTCACCTCAATACCATTCCTAATCAGCCAACCAACCATATCAGTCATATACTCTTCCACAGCCTCAATGGAATGCACCACCCCAAGGGTGGAGGACCCCATGCAACTAAGCTCCAAATTTATTTTCTACACCCCCATCTCAACCACATCTTCTACACCCTGCTCCACCTAAACAACCTCAGATGCCTGCCCAACCAATCCCAAACCCAAATGATAGATAGGCACAGTAGGTCTACAGTGGAGAAGCATCTTACCTTGCCTATGTTATGGATATTCATGAAATTAACCTTAGGTCTGGGAGAGTGCTCCTAGATAACCAACCTCTGTCTCCACCTAGGGAGAGTGAGAAGGAAAGAGAGGAAAGTGTGCCTAGAATGAATCCACCCCCCTTTCCTAAAAGGTTAACCCAGTCCAGCACAACCCATAAGAGACTGAACTTCTAGGTGAGTTGAAATATATGTGTGTCAAAATCCCGCTTCTCCAAGCTATCAAAGATGTCCCCATTTACAACAATTTGATCAAAGAGAAGTGTTTCAAACATCCAAGGAGGCGAAAGAGAGACAACCCTACCATTAATGTCATTGGACAGTTGTCTGACTTAATGTTGGGGTGGGTAATTTGCCCGAAGTATTTAAATCCTGGGAGCCTTGTAGTAGATGTACACATCGATGGCACCATTGTCCCCCATACCTTAATTGATCTTGGGGTTGTCATCAATGTAATGACTAAGTAAACTACGCTCAAGTTGAATCTTCAAGGATAATTAAGGAAGACCATGGCAATCTTGCAGCTTGCAGACTGATCCACAGTAGCCCCTGAGGGGATTGTTGAGGATGTGATGGTCTCCATTGATTCCTGGGAATACCCTGCAGACTTCTTAGTTCTCCAACCTAAGACCAAATTCAATGGTTATCCTCTCATCCTTGGGAGGCCTTGGTTAGCCACTGCCGATGCCTACATAAGCTGCAGGGTTGGAAATATGACTATCAAAAATGGGCATCTATCCAAATAGTTGGTCTTGTACCCTCTTGCTCAGCCATCCCTAGAACATTACTTAATTTTATGGCTAGAAGAGGAGGAAGAAGATGAAGTCTACTCCTCCCAAATATATACCCTACAAACTGCCATAGGAGGGGGACAGCCTGATGAAGATGATTTGATTGAACACATCCTCCAAAATCAAACTCCCAACACCATGTCTCTGGAGGAAGTAGTGAAGGAAACCAAGGACAACCATCAGATTGATCTATGCTTAGTTGACTCAAACCCTACTCGTTTCAAGACAATATAATTTGGCCCTAAAAGAGCATTGAAAATCAACACTTCTGTCTCTGTACACCAAGAAGAAGAGTTATGTAACATGCTAAGAGAGAATTTGGATGAATTTTCTTGGAATTACAAAGAAATGAAGGGAGTGCACCCCTCAATGTGTACTCACCACATTTACATCAAGGAAGGTTGCAAGCTAGTCCACCAACCCCAAAGGAGAATGAATCCAGCTCTCAAGGATATAGTCAAAGAAGAACTGCAAAAGTTGTTGGATGCAGGATTCATTTACCCTATCTCGGATAGTGAGTGGGTGTCTCCTCTGGTGTTGGTTCCAAATAAAAATGGAAAGTGGAGGATTTGTGTGGATTATTGAGAGCTAAACAAAGCCACAAAGAAGGACCATTTTCCTCTACCTTTCATTGACCAAGTGTTAGATGGTCTGGCAAGAAAGAAGTTCTTCTCTTTCCTGGATGGATTCAACAGGTACAATCAAATCCAGATCAGCCCAGAGGACCAGGATAAAACCACCTTCACCTGTCCTTGGGGTACTTTCGCTTATAGGGTCCTTCCTTTTGGTCTATGCAATTCCCCTACCACTTTCTAGAGAGCAGTCCTAAGTATCTTTGCAGAGCTAGTCCATGATGCAGTAGAAATTTATATGGATGACTTCACACCCTATGGGTGTGATTTCCAGGAGGCTCTCTCTAACCTGGGAAAGGTGTTAAACAAATGCATTGAAATGAACTTATCCCTTAGTCCCGAAAAATGTGAATTCTTGATGACTGCAGGGACTGTTCTAGGTCACTCAATATCCCAGGAAGGACTGCAAGTAGACCCAAATAAGATAGCCATCATCAAAAGGGTCCCAACTCCATAGAAGCAGAGGGATGTCAAAAGTTTCTTAGGGTTAGTTGGATACTATAGGAGATTTATAAAAGATTTCAACAAGTTAGCTTCTCCCTTATTTGGGTTATTGGCCAAAGACTCCAAATTTTTATGGTCAGAAAGCTACCAAGAGGCCCTGGAAACCCTAAAGGACAAGTTGACTACTGCACCTATTCTCTGAGGCCCAAATTGGGCTCTTCCTTTTCACATTCATGCCGATGCCTCTCACAAAGCTATAGGAGAATCTCTAGGCCATATAGATGACAAGCTACCTTATTCCATTTACTTCATTAGTAAGAATCTGTCGAAAGCCGAGTTAAACTACATAGTGACTGAAAAAGAGCTCCTAGTTGTTGTACATGTATTAAATAAATTTAAACATTACATTAATGGTTACCAAACATTTGTACATATCGACCATGCTGCAATTAAATACTTGATGAACAAACCTGATGTAAATGCCCAGATTATTAGATGGTTACTTTTATTGCAACAATTTGATCTAACTATTATTGATAAGCCTGGCAAAGAGAATGTAGTTGCAGATTTTTTATCCAGATTGACTTTGCCTGCAAGGGAGGAAGGAATGGTTGATGATCAGCTACCAAATGAACATTTATTCGCCATTTCATTTCTCTCTCCATGGTTTTCTGACATAGCAAACTACTTAGTATCTGCACAGTTCCCTCCAAATTTGTCCTCCAAGGAAAAGAGAAGAATCATAAGAAAAAGTGCCCCATTCACTTGGATTGGGGGCAATCTCTTCAAGCTAGGTCCAGATCAAATTCTGAGAAGATGCGTCAAGGAGGAGCAAGTATTTGACATCCTTCTGGCCTGTCAGGATGGACCTCATGGAGGTCACTTTGCAGCCAAAATAACAATATTTAAGATACTACAAGCTGGCTATTACTGGCCCACTCTCCACCAGGATGTAAAAAGGTATACCAGCCAATGTGATCAATGCCAAAGGATGGGGAAGCCTACCCCTAGGGATGAAATTCCCCTACAACCTCAAGTGACTTTCGAGCCATTTTACAAGTGGGGCATGGATTTCATCGGGCCCATTGACTCTCCATCCAAATAGAAGAAGTACATAATTGTGTGCACCGACTACTTAACAAAATGGGTTGAAGCCAAAGCTATCAAGGTAGCAACAGAAGAAAAGGTGGTTGAATTCTTGAGGGAGAATGTGTTTTATAAGTTTGGATACCCTAGAGAGTTGGTCACTAATCAAGGCAGTCAATTTACATCCCACATGATTGAAAATTTGTTAAGCCAGCATAAGATCAAGCACAGAAAATTCACCCCTTACCACCCATAAGCTAATGGGCAAGTGGAAGTAACCAACTGAGCATTAGAAGGCATTCTAACCAAGGTGATTAGCAACAACAGAAAGGATTGGGCAGAAAAATTGTTGGAGGCCACCTAGGCCTACAATACTACTTGGAAGACCACCACTGGCTTCACTCCTTATGAGATGGCCTATGGAAAGAAAGCCATGTTGTCCATTGAATTTGAATACAACACCTTAAGGATGGAAGCACAATTAGATCTAGATGTCACAAGGACACAACAAGAAAGTTTTCTCCAGCTGAATGGGTTAGATAAATTTAGGATGCAGGCCCTTCTGCACACAGAAGTGACTCAAGTACAATAGAAAATCTGGCATGACAAAAATATCAAGGATGAATTGTTTCAAGAAGGAAACTAGGCTTTGTTGTATGACTCCTAGTACAAAGATTTCAAAGGAAAGCTAATGACCAGATGGTTGGGACCATATGTGATAGAAAAGTGCCATGAAAATGGTGATGTTCAGATAAGAACCATTGATGCAAAAGGTATCCCTTTGCTTGTCAATGGGTACAAGTTAAAGGTCTAAAAAAAGCCCTTGTCAAAGTTGGAACTCATCAGTAGCATCAGCAAGGTAGTGATGGTGATTGGAGAAGTCTCAGCTTCCACCTCACCAAGTTCTTAGAAAAAAAGAAAAGAAAAAAAGGGACCCAGGTGAAAACCTCCATGAGGCACCTCAGTCCAACTTTTGGGTTGAAAACCTCTTAAGGCAGCCCAAGAGTATCAAAAAAAAAAAGGAGAAAAAATGGTGAAAACCTCTTGTGAGGCACCCAGGGTAAGAAACAAGGATGAAAACCTCCTTCGAGGTAGCCTAGTTGTCTTATCAAAAAAAAAAGAGAAAAACATACAAAAATAACAATTCTATTTTTGCAAGTTTGTAAGAAGATGATGTTCATAGGCTACAGAGGAAAATAGGCCCTACTACAAACCATGTTTTCCTTAATCCATCTCATCTCCTCCATACTCCCCGAGTTCTTCCATCCATAGTTCTTCCATACATACTCAACTCCAGATTCCAATTCCAAGATGTTCTATGTTTTCTACAAGATTCCCTGTAATACTACCAGAGTTTCCTGTAGGTATTATAGGAGGCCTTGAAAAAGTAAAGGAAGGGCAGTCCAGTGGAAAAATTGTGACACAAACCTGTTTTGGGTTATGAAAATAACCATTGACCTCACCATACCTCAGCCAACACCCTCCATGACCATGTCACCACTGTATCCATCAAAGAAATCAAGTTAGGAAAAAAAAAGATACATGCCACAGCAACATACCTCATCTTCCACTCCATAACCACATCCTCCACTCATTCCAATACCCATTCAACTTCAGAAGCAGAGAAGAGATGCAAAAGTTCAAGAAAAAGGCAGCTACAGGACATCCTGTAGACATCCTATAGGAATTCCTATAGCAGCCTATTCCACAAAAAGGACCACAACAACTCCAATCCACCTTTAGCACAAGGATCACAGTGATGAGGAAGCTCCTACAGAGCTCGACAGTAACAAAATCCAGCACCTATACATCATCAAGGGAGAAACTCATCAACAAAAGAAGAAGAAAAAAACACAGTTAAAGAATATGCATCCAAGTCAAAGAACAATGAATTAACAACACTCTCCAGCATGCATCAACAAAGCAAAGGACCAACAGGTATGTCATCTCACCAATACTCCCTCATAGGTATGAATATGATTAAACTATAGGAATGAGGCAGGAAGTTGATTTTATAAGCGAAGGTGGCCAGTTAACTTGGCCACCCTCGGTCAGATAACGAGAAGAGAAAGGGTTAGTCAACTCCACACGTGGCAAGGTCACATCAAAAAAAGAGGGAATGAATCAAAAAAGTGGTTAAGCTACGGAGAATAAAAGTGGGAGATGATTATGAGGAAAGGTGATATGATGAACCTATAGTGGGACCAACGATCCGAAAGTAGGTATTTGTATTCAGCCAGCCAGCACATCACCCAACGAAATCATCCACAAATAGAAATAATCATTGACTCCCATGCGAAGTATTAGTTATTTCGAAAATTTGAAGGCAGAGGCAACTTCGAGGAGTCTTTGAAATAAAAAGTTACTCTCGGTACCCCTACAATGGCAACCTATAGGAAGTAATTAGCATCTACAACAAACAAGAGAACCTACAGGAAAGCTACAAGATACAGAGAGAACTACCGCATAGAGTTGCAAGAGGACATCATTCAAGAGTTCTCATCACCTAAGCATAGAAAAGGGAGGTAGGTGACATAAGTTCTGTGTTTTTCATCTAAAAAGAAGAAATCCTCCTTTCTTTTGGGTATTTTTTATACGCATAAAGGTAGAGAGAATTCTATGAAGATTAGTGAAGGATAAAGTCTAAAACCTCATCACCTACCAGAGTTCTTAAACTATAGCCACCCAAACCTCACTGAAACAAGCATTGCCAGAAAATATGGTAGGAGGTTTCAACAAAAGAGAGCCCACCAACACAGCCAAAATACACCAGCATCCTCCTATGGTAGAAATATTTACAAGGCATCAATGGATGGGGTTCTTTGAGCTACTGAGGGGATACGATGATGATGTGGCTAGAGAATTTGCAATGTCACTCATACCTCTCACTAGAGCTAGTGCCACTGCTGTAGTGAAGGGTTTGTCAGTAGCAATTACCCCTAAGAGTATTAGCAGGATAACTACACTCCCCCTAGGGTTGCAATGGAGAAAAGAGGACAAGACTAACAACACTCTTGCAAAGAAAAGTTTTTTCTTGGAAGGAGAAGAACCAATTGAAGACAAAAATGGGGTTAGAAGGGAAAGCATTCCATATCCCTGGAATGAGGTGAGTTACCACATCATCAAGTATATTTCCTATGAAGGTAAATACAGTGTAGTTTATGGGTACCACTTTAGAATCCTCCATGAGCTAAGATTTGGAGAGGAGACACCTCCTCATAACAGGCTTAGTGTACCTTATTTTCTGTTACAATCCATGATAGACATGAACATCAAGGTACAAGAAGGAAAACATCAGTAGCTAGCACATCATGGGTTGATCAAACTCATCCTAGAAGATGCTCTACACAATTTAAGAATCTATATTTCATGGTCAACATTTGCATACATGCAGGAAGAAGGAGAAATTTGAGCCATTGAGTATGACAGAAGCCCTACTGCTAGTGAGGGAGAAGAAGAAACAAAGGATGAGAAAGAAGAAGAAACAGAGGATGAGAAAGAAGAAGAAAAAGAGGATGAAGAAGAAGAAGAAAAAGAGGATGAAGAACAAGATGAAAAAGAGGATGAAGTACAGGAGGATGAACAAAATTCTGAAAAACAGAGCAGGGAAGAAGAAGAATCACCAAGGTTGTCTCCATAACCTACAGAGAAGGAGGCAGTAGCTGCTCTAACTGCCCTAAGTACACATGTCAAATCAAAGGGAAAGAGACAAAGGCAAACTCCACTTTACTTCAGGACAAGGAAGAGCACCCAGATTAAACAAGGGAGACCTCAAACCCCTACCAAAACTCCAATTGTCATAGAGGACTCACCAAAACAACAAGAGAAAGTAGTCCCTCTAGGGAAGAAGGAAGGAGAAGGAACATCAAAACAAGCTTCTCCCAAGTCACCAATCACCTATGTTAGGAGACCTGTCACAAGGTCAGCCTCAACAAAAGGAAAAGGTCTCCTACAGGAAACACAGTCAGACCTACAGGAAGCAGAAACGATCCTACAGGAAACCCTATCACAGCTACAGGAAACATAGAAAAAGATAAGGAAAGGCTGCAAGGGAAAAGGGAAGGAAAAGAGGAAGGAATTACTCAAGAAAAACTAGAGGAAGAGGCCTAGGAGCTGAAGGAGCCTAGCCCACATCCAAACCTCAGCTCCTACTACAGATTCATTGAAGGAGGTAGGGTGATACCACAAAAATTTTCCATTACTCTATTCTTTGAACTTGAAAAAGAGAGAGAAAGGACACATAGGTGGATGCAAATTGCTAAATAAAAAGGGGTAGAGGATGTAGGCCACATGGAAGAGAAGCTGCAAGAAATGGGCAGAGAATTAAGTAGCATAAGAGACAGGGAATCAATGATGAAATCTCAATTAGAAGCTGAAAACACAGGGCTAAGAAAGAAGCTATAGGAAAAGGAAGGCCAATTGGAAATTGTGGCAAGTTTATCCATGGAATAAATTCAATTCGGGATGCTAGCAAAGTCATATGCATTATACCTCAAAGAAAAATGGTTGCAGTTTCAAATAAAAACCCTAGTACAAAGAGGAATTATGCCTTTCCAAGACTACCGACAATTCATTGACCTTTATAATCAAAGCACCCAGGAGGATAGAGCAAAGATATATGAGTTCTACCTACACAATTTAGCTCTGACAGATTTAAATGTATGGGACCCAAATCCAAAGCTAGGGGACCTACAACTAATGGCCTTGTCATCCTGGATGAGTCATGAGGAAGCCAAAGCTACATAAATGAAAATGGTATTGATAAGAGAAGAAGCAGAACGCCTTTTCATCAGAGCAGAACAGTCTAACCCAATGGCTGTCATCAGCACTCACAACCTCATTGCAAATGATCCCAAGCTCGCACCACGAAACCTGGTTGTACAAGAACAAGCAATCACTCATTTCAAAGACATGTTAATATTGTTGGGAGATGAGAGCCAGCAAGCCTTCCAAATGAGATGGAACACCTTACCCTATAGCCTAAAGATCAAACAATATCATTCTCTTGATAGAATGAGGGATGCACTAGAGAGAGGGCCAATGTATAAGAAAACATTACAGAGACTCAAAGTCAACTAGATTTGATTGAAACTCAACCCACCATTGCTTTTAGGTATGTTAGAGGGGAGAAAGGAAGAAGAAGAAAGAAAACAGTGGGAAGAAATAGAGAGGAATCCAGGGTTTTATCCACAAGAGGAGGAGACTACAACAGAAGCCTGGGATGTTAGGGAGGCCACCAAAGCAATGAAAGACATGGACATATATTTAGTTGCTCAGAGGATGAGCAACATTTTCAATAGGGGGGTGATGATGAGGCTCATCAATGGTTAAATGATATGGACCTTAATGCACCTCCAGCTTACTAAAATCAACTTTTCTCATTATTCTTTACATGTTTTAATTATGTTTTGCTTAATGAGGAGAGTAAATGTGAGATGTCATGTCTAGTGGCCTAATGTGCATTGATTGCAGGTTTTGGAGAAAATTTCGGCTAATTAAAGTGCAAGAACTATAATGGAGACAAGCAAGAGGGATTCTAGGAGACAGGATTTCCCTCCTTAACTCCTCACTCACTCGAAGATTCCTCAATCAAATCTCATCAACTCTTAGTTGCAAGCAACCGAGTCATGAAGTTTATTGGCAGCCAAGCCAGTGACAGTTGAAGAACAGTTGATCTTGAGATTGGAGCAAAGACTCCCTAAATTTAAGGAAGTTGTTGGTCACTTCATTTGTATAAATCAAGAGGCCTATAGCCTCATTAGGATTTGTACTTTTTGTTCAAGATAGCTAAGCAGTTTTCGATTTGAATCATTGTAACCAAGCACTCTTATGTATTTCTGATTTATTTGATGAAAATGAGCAACATTCCCTTAATCTAACACCAAGTTGACTCAGAGGGTTGAAGCTCTTTGGTTAGGGACCAACCCTAGCAGCAGAGGTTCCTCTTGTTGTATATGTATGCTTAGGTCATATTCATAGTTAGTTGCTAAACTAATTTTGGTGTTGTTAATTTATAAGTATTGGTAGATTTAATTAGTTTTCTTCCATTTGTGGATAGTTCTAATAGTATCATTGTAGTGATAAGAATATATTCCAAAAAGGTTGACAGAAAGTGGTTTTAACCTCATTTCTCCCTTGCAAGGATCATGGTTTGAGGAACACTTCTCATATAGCCCAAAAAGACAAAATTCTTGTTTTTTGTGTAATCTGGGGTTTTCTTGCTAATTATGTCAATATCTTTCAATTTCATAGATAAGTTGCAATTAATATTTTCTGGTCTCTTAGCTTCTGCATTGATCTCATCTCGCTTTCATATTGGTTTCAAGCACTTCCATGCATGAATGTAGCAAGTAAATGGTGACAACTTTGCTTTTTCCCTCTATTTGAATAAACCCTTCTTGTATTTGATGAATTTATGTATGAATGCCAAGAATGATGTTTGTCATTGCAGGAGTTTCTAAATTATAGGGAGACCTCATCTCATCAGCCTCAACCAAGCCATATCCACCCATGATTTCCAAAAGTCACTAAGGTCTCAATTCAAATTCTTGTCTTACGAGGGAAATTTGTCATCTTTGTTGAGAAAATCCAACCATCTCAAAGCTTTGGCTTGAGTTCTAAGTAAGTGCCTACCACTCCCATGCCTTATTCCCTCCTTATTCAGCTTTTCCAAGCTCCATCCCACTTTCTATACCACTCCCTAAGCTTTCAGCTTGTTCCTGTAATAAAAGAGGGGATCCTGTAGGTGAACTAGTACTTCTTGTAGACATCTTGTAGGAAAACTTGTAGTAGCCTGTTTTGAGCCCAAATTGAGAAAAATCATCACTAAAAGCCAGGATTAGGTCCCTACTTTCCCTCCAAGCCATCTGAACCATTGTACTCCTTTTCCTTCACACCTGTCTCCCCTGCCAAAGAACCAAGCAAGATTAGCATTCTCATGTTTCAAGCAAAAAGATAAAAAGAAAAAAGTCCTTTCATATTTATTCATGCAAACAATAGATAGTACTTTCTAAATCAAATTTCATGCTTAAAATAATTAAAACCTCAGAGGTGTTAGAGTAGGGTTCTTTTGAAAACAAAGTATGTTACCAAGTAGATAGAAGATTTCATGTTATTTTGCAAGAATTTCTTTCAGTCTTTCCTTCATGCAATAGACAACATATCTTTTCTTCCAATTAAAGTAAATTTCCATTCTCCAAGTTGGTAATCAGACTTCTTCTAGTCAATAGAAGACTGGTTTGAGAAACCCTAGTGGTCTATCACCACAGCTCAGTAGTGACAAAGAGTAGACCAAATACATCTATTTGTGTATACAACACTGTCACCTCCAAGTTTGTACGATCCCCGGGTTGATGAAGTAAAGTCGGTAGCCCTGGGAGTTGCAGCATCCTTGCTGCAATACTGGTGCTCATCACTTATTCTTGAATAATAACTAAAGGAATATAAATAGTAATGATGATTAGAAACTAGGATAGTAATCATGTTGGTAGCAATAATAGGACCTTTGATTGGTAGTGGCAAGAGGTCTTGTAAATAGTAGTAGCAATAATTCTTCTTGGGCCTCAGAATCAACACCTTTTTCACAGTCTTCTACTTTAGTTTTATCACTTATACCTCATATAAGCCTTCATAACTAACCTATTTTTGCATCATTTTGGCACATTTTTCATAAACATGGCCATCAGAGTTACAAATGCATAAAGAGGTAATAATTCCATTATTTCTATGGTTCTATACATTTTTATTTTTAAAATTGACCTAATGTGTAAAGATTGCAAAAACTGACAATTTTCGTAGCTCCTATGAAAATTTGTAGCTGAATCCAAGGTTTCCAAAAGCAATGAAGCCAACTTGGACATATGAACAGGTAGCAAAAAATCTAATATGGTATTCCACTTATTTGGCATGGAAAAAAGGCCATTGGATGACCATAATGGTTTGGTGAAATCTCCATTCAACCTATCGCACGACATGAAGAATAAAATCATACTACATTGGGACTATTCTAGGTGGTGAAATTGAATTCAAGTGAGTGATTTATCTTCTTAAGATCTAGCAAGTTAAGGAATTGCATGAGGGTGATTATGTTTTCATACACGTCTTCATGTTGATGCTCTAAGTCATCAACAAACTATAGGAATTAAATTTCAAATTGTTATTAAACACCTGATCATCGTCCATCTTTTCTTATTTGTAGCAACATCATTCTGTGTTAGTTATTTTTTTAAAAACATAGATGTTAAGCGATATATATACAAAGATGTTATATAATTTTGAATGGTTATGTACACACATATTTCCATATTAATATCAGACATTTCCCTTTTGCTACCATTGAGTGTTGATGAGTAATTCATGACAGTTGTAGTAAAGTTCTTTGCATTTTCTTAATCTCTTGCAATCACTAGGAGGGCCCCTTGAGGCATGTGAGACTATTGTAACATAACTTTTTAATTCTTGATTTGTTTTACTCTATTCTAATATATCTAGATGCTCTATTCCTTTACATTCAGTCTCACAATTTTAATCATTGATTTTCTTCTTTTTCAAGTTTAAATCAAGTGCTTGAAAACGTAAAGGGAAAATACAAAAAGATTTACTTTAACCAGCATTTACATATGTGCATTTGAAAATAGGTCTCACATTTGCAATTGCATTCCTTCCAGTCACATTTGCCATGATAGGATTTATGAAGAATTTTTAAATAGAGTTCATACACTTGTTGTAGATTAGATCTTCACTTTCATAAAATAGGTTTTCCTATTATCTTTCTTAGAATAATTTCATATTCTTAGATTACATTTGTGTAGTTCTTTATAAGATCAGTTTTGGATGTTTTTCATAGGATAGGGTTCCTTGTTTTTAGTAGGTAAAATTTCAATTCTTTTATAGAATTTTCAGGCTTTCATAGGAGGAAATGTCTTTATTTTCATATATTGAATGTCAATATTTTCTTAGAATTATTTCTTTGCCTTCATAATTTATATTTACTTGCTTTCATAAAATAAGTTCTCAATGCTTTCATAAATTAAATGTTTTTAATGCTCTCATAGATTAATACTTTCATAGATTAACATCTAAATGCTTTTCTAGAGTAAGTTTCTTGCTTTCATAATTAATACTTATATGCTTTCTTAGAAGTATAATTTCATGATTTCATAGATTAAATTGTGTGTGATTTTCTTAGTATAAATGTCAAACTACCTTCTTAGAATTAGATTATATTGTTTCTTAGAACAAAATTTCCATTGCTTTTCATAGATTAATATTTTGTTTCATATTATTTCATATGCTTTCATAGAATACGTTTTATCTACTTTCATAAATTAATTTTTCATTTCTTATCATTCATAGAATAGAACTTTTATTTTAGTGCCATGATTGAAATCTAAACTCCTAGCACATACCGTGTTGTGTACTTCTCAAATTTACTTGCCTAGATTGATGATTTAATGTAATGTAATTTAAGGCATAGTCAAATTACCTAACAAGTCTCATGATGAGTAGCAGCGGCAAGAGTGGAAATTACTAGTATCAGCAAGTCTCTTAATTAGTATCAATAGAAGGTATTCCAAACACTAGTAGAAAAAATTCTTGTAGTCTATAGCAACAACATTTGTGATCAATAATAGAGTTGTGGTGTACCTTTAAAAGAAGTAAATGTAGGTTGTTTTGTTGTAATCTGAAATATAACTAATTGGTGGTATTTATGCATGTGTGCGTTGGGGGGGGGGGGGGTGGTGCGGGGTTGGCTAATAGTATCCTAAGAGGATCACTTTATGGGTGGTACTTTTCCCTTAGAGTTCCCTCCACATGGCTCATCATGACAAGCCTAGAGGATGTCATATATTTCATCCTCTCTGACACAATGCTAGATTACAATATCTAGCTCTGTGTAAAAGAGGTATCCATGGATCCAACAATATCTAGCACTTTGCATGATGATGCATTATTAGTCTTTTGGTTAAAGGTGGTCTAGGAACTTTCATCCGACCAAATAATTAGCAATAATTGCATAGCATGATATATGAATAGACAATGCAAGACTTCTATAGGCATAACATTACTAGTATTTGTGAGTTTAGAAAGGAAATTTGTGAATTTATTATCCTTTCTTAGCTTATCAATGATTTTAATTTCAAATTCTTACAATAATAATAACCACCTAGTTACTTTGTTCATTAAATAACGGATAACAGGGTGGTCAATATGTATAAATATGGGATAACCTAATATAGAATGACATAATTTATTAATGGAATAAACCACAACAACAAATTCCTTCTCAGCTACATTGCAGTTCAATTTTGTAAGAACTAGGTTGTTGTTGATAGAATAAATAACATAAGTTTTGTGTTCTTCTTACTACCCTAGTATTTCTCCAATGGTTGTATTGGGAACATCCATAAAAATGTGGGATGTATGTGGTTAGTTAGGTCCTCTTGAGACAAGGTTTGCAAAAATTCATTCCTTCAAAACTCCTAATACAGATTGTCATTCACTAGTCTAGATGAATTTTTCATCCTTAGAGAGTAATGAAAATAAGGAGATGCCAAATTACTTAAACCATTAATAAGATTATTATAGAAACAAGCTCAAATAAGAAGATTCTTGCTTACCTAGTTTTTTGTTGAATCTACTTTATACCTGCGGGAGATTTATGTTGACACTGTACAATGCTCTCATTAAGTAATAGAAGACAATTTTCATTATTGAGGGAGAGATTAGTTTCTTTGTACCATTTAATTACTTTCCTAGATTAACTAAATCTTCATCAAATGTGTGCCCGTAGACTGTAAATTCCTCCATATATATCTCAACGTAGTCGTGGAGTAGTTTAGAGAAAATCTTAAGAATAATCCACTGAAAGGTAGTGGGGGCACCACAAAATATAAAAGATAATAGCTAATAAGAGAATATGATCTATAAAATACCATGGATATTCCACAAGAATAATTTATCATAATAGATTTGATAATATCACTGATATATTTACTAGGAATGTTAATTCCTTTTAGATCTCAAATTATTTATTTATTGTTTTATGCTTAAATGAATAAATTAGCTAAATAATAGAAATGTAGCACAAAAATAATCACACAACATCCATGATAGACACAAGGTTTTACCTAGGAAGCCCTTACAAGAGAAAACCTAACGAGAAGGTGAGGCTATTATGCTCTCTTTTCTCTGGTATGAAAATATGCTAGTACAAAGGAAGAGGTGCTCTATATGGATTTACTTGAGACCTATGGCTTGTAAGGCTACTACATATCTTAAACACATTCTATTTTTTCTCTAAATTCCCACTTCTAGTTGTTACACAACTATGGAACAAAATCACAATAACATAAAATGGAACCCCTTCTCCTCCTAATGGCCCAATATTCAACATAGTCTAATAGCCAACTTGGGGTAAGGATTGACTCTCTCAACCCTCAACTAGAGTTACAAGCTTGAAATTTCTAAAGTGTTATTCAAATTCCACACGTGGCTAGCCCCATATGCATGAGTAACAAAACCAAACATGGCATCCACTTGTACCATGGTGGTCAACACAGTAGGTCAACTTGTTGGAGGCATAAATTTTCATATGAACTCTAATTGACGTTATGTTTGCATCATTGGAAAGGTATCTAAGTGTACATCAACATCTTGATATGAAACTAAAGTATAAATCTATCCCCCGAAAAAGCATTGTTTAATGCCTTAAAATGGTTGCGAAGGTTTCAAACCCTAATTCTCCAAATTGGGACCCACAGTAAAAATGGCCTTCCAGTTGATTCCTTCAATTTTTCCACTTTAAAGGATTTGAGATAGATGAAAAATAATATTATTATCAAATCCAAATCAAAATGTGCCTGTTGGGGAGGTGAAAGTGGCCTTGTCTGAATCTTCTGATTCTATCTGAATTTGGTCATGTCCGCTAAAGCTAGTGAGAAATGAGAATAACTCCTTCCCAGCCAATTAGTCAAGAACTTAGTCGATAAAGGAAATATGAAAGTGGTCCTTTTGGGTATATTTTTTAGCTCTTAGTAGTTGTCATGGATTCTCCACCTTCCATTTTTATTTGGCGCTATCATAAGAGGAGAGACCCACTAGCTATTAGAAATTTTGCAAATAAAATTTGTGTTCAACCATTTCTGCAATTCTTCCTTAAATTGCATTCCTTAGGGACCAATTCGTTCTTATTTGGGGATATCTTATTGGTTTGAAATTATCCTTTATATAAAATGTAGTGCATGTACAAATCTGGGTGAATACCCTTCATGTGTATGTACTCCCATGCAAATGATTCACTATGTTCTTATAAGAGATCAACCAACTATTCACTTATGAGTTTGAAAATCATGGGTTAATGTTCAAGGTCTTTATTGGAATAATATCTATGGTTTATGTGTCTTTTTTAGGATTTTTTTTTTTTCTTAGGGTTCCCAAGGTATATGTGTGGAAGTGTTTTCTTGACTAGAGGCCTACATTGTAAAATTTAAAAATTAATAAATGGGTTGAGAGGATAAATGGGGATCACCCATGGACCCCATTGTCATCATCTTCACCTTCAATCTCATGGGTTGTGCTAGGCTTGTGTTGTAGTGGATGCAACACGCTCCAAAATTTTGGCCCACATCCAATTTCGAAGCCTCCTTTGAGAGTTTTACTTGATGTCTGCACGCACTCGAGATCACTCTGTGAGCTCATGTGAGTCTTCGCTCCCACCTTGCTTGATTGTTCAATAGACAACTTTTGCATGTTGATGTCGATGTCATGCTTGCGACCATGTTCTGGTCTTACACAAGGTCTTCGCTTCATGTGTACATGTTGTGTTTGCTATGTAAACATCCGTCATGCTCACACATGGAGTCATATACACAGTCGTGCAAGCGTTGTCACGGTCGTCCAACAATCAATCACAAGCATCACTCTTTTTGCTCACACTGTCGCTCAGTCATGTTGAGCATATGTGTCTAGATGGTTTGAGTCTTCTCATCGTCAATTCATGTAAGTGTGTGTTTGCAAGATCACGTATGCACTTTTTCACTCGATCACACACTTAGTCATTTTGCTAAAGTTCTGATGACCGGATTCCCCTCTAAAAGTCGGACCTTCACCCCACCATCAACTCAATCGAATGTCACCCAGAATAGTGCAGAAGCACCAGGGAAACCATTTCAAGTTGAGTTGCCCACAAGCAGATCAATCAACCTTCCTGCTGGTCAACCGAAGAATTTGACTTGGCAATCACCCCGGGAATAATTCACCTCAAAAATTGTGCAGAGGCTATAGACCTTGCTCGCTCCGCTGACTGAGAAAATTTCACAGACAGACCTAAAAAACACCCTCTTCCTGTCCCTATCTCCCTGAGAAAATTGCACAGTTTTTCCTAGCCAACTCTCCAGTTAGTTGACCAGCTTCTCACCCGGAAAACTGCGCAGATTTCATGAGCAAGCCCTCTGCTACCCAACAGTCCTCTCAGCTCAGAAACTACACAGAGGTGATCAATAGGCCAGCCTCCCAGCATCAACACATTTTTTATCGCCAGCAGCTGACTACCAGTTCCCTCTAGAAATTGTGCAGTTTTTTATGCCAACCTCTAGCAGCTGACTACCAATTCCCTCAAGGAATTGCAAAGTTTTTGCTACCAAGCTCCCGCAGCTGACTGCCAGCTCCCTCCAGGAATTACACAGTTTTTACTACCAAAATCCCAACAGCCAGTTGCCAGTTCCCTCCAGGAATTGCGCAATTTTGGCTACCAAGCTCTTGCTGCTTGCTCCTTCCCAAAAATTGTGCATATTTTGTCTACCCGCCTTCCCGCAGCCCAGACTACTCCTCCCAAAAATTGCACAATTTTGTCCTCCAACTAAGCTGTACCCCGCAGACAGTCACTGTCGATCTGGATTGCCCATCTCCATCACATAGTGAATTCTACACAGTTTTTACCAGCAGTGCCCGGAGCCTCCATCCCAGCTTGAAACTCACAGCCTTGTCTCCTCTCCTGGTCACCTATATTTGAAACGATCATGTATCAAGGTAGACTAGGAGGTTTATGGATTTGATGTTGTCTCGTCATGAGTAACTGCAGATACAGGTACACAAACAAGCATGGTGCGACGACAGATGGGATGAGCAAAGGGAGTACATGCAAAGTACATGTTCATCGACAGAGAAAAAAACAATGCATGCAAAGATATGTGCTTGCGAACTGATGAACATGCAAGGATGTATTCGCACACGGATGGACGAACGAGCGAACATGCAAGATGTGTTCACGAACAGATGGACAAACATGCACTTTTCGCGAATGGGTAAACCTGTCAAGCATGCAAACATACAAGCAAGGAGCAACATGCAAATGCAACATCAAGCGAACCCAATGACCATCGAAGACTCTGTGCACCTTGCCATGTGGAGGTGAAGCTATAACACACTATGACGACACCTAGCAACATTGTAGCTCGACATGCACACCAGCAGTAGCATGAACGTACCATCACTGTCATGTCAAGTCTTGTTATGAGTCATGTCGTCCACATCTCTACTGTGGGTCATATTGTCAATCAATGTAATGTAACGTGGAATTCCAAGAGACCCACTTGTCATATGAAGAGTCATGTAAATTCGAAAGGTCATGGAAGTCAAACAGTCATGAGGGTAGTCGAACAGCCACAAGGGTAAGTTTCACCCTTGGCTATAAATACCCCCTCATTTGTACATGCAAAGGACGTTTTCACCTCAACTCCTCCCACATAGCCTTGAGACTCTGTAATCTTTTCTTTGAGGAGTGAGTATTAGCTCCAACGCCTTGCCCATGGCATAAGTGATGTATGGTGTAATGATGTGTCTTGGAACTTTCACTTAATTCAGAAGCCTACTAACAGGCTAGCACATTTTCACACATGTGCTATAACTGTTGTAAGACTAATCTTGAACACTTGTAATGCATGTTGCTTTAACCTGTGTTTAACACTTGAACTCATTCGATTGTTGTAATACATATATTTTAATGAAAATGTGTTGTATGATCTGTTAACGTTGTCTTGCTCATGTTGGTTACCTCCCCAGACATCAAACAGATCTTTCATGTAGACTTGCTATAACGACCGTCGCACTAGCGTGGACTCCTCCATTGTGTGTTATACGTGTTATCTTTGCTTGTGTGTTGTGACTTCCACATCTATGTGGACTACTCTTCCGGGAGTTGTGCACGTGCTGTTGTGTTGTGTGTTCATAACAGAGTTGGGGCTTCCTCCCATCCAACTTGGGACTCACTCCCACCCTCTCCCTCTACGGTGAAATAACCTTTGATACAAGTAACACTAACAATCACCAGGCACACGAACCTCACTACTTGAAGATAAAGTAGACCACTCTCCTGTGCTAACAAGCAAGAGCTGAGGGAAATCTTTAAGATAATGACAACTGGACCATCATACCAGATGGGACTCCCACACCAAACAGTGTCAGGTCTAGTTGGGACTTCATACCGGGATGATCCCCTGACTGTTGGCGGGTCCATTACCATCAACAACTTGGCAAGAGGATATAACATAAGTTGTTTTTTGGAACTATCAAAGGATCTTGTCATGTTCCCATTTTCGCAACCAATGTAAGCACCAACCATAGCTAATAATAGTGTGTCAAAAATTAGATGGTAACCCCCAAAATTGTATTTTGGTTGGAGGAATATGAAGTTTGCTGGGATTCCCATGAGTTGATAGAAATAACAACATCTTCCAGGATTCCTTTAGGTTTAACCATGGATTCTGGGATTCCTTTAGGTTTAAAATTGTGGAAGTTTGTCTGAAGTAAGTCAAGCCTAGTGTCCTAATGGTATCCATTGTCTTTAGGTTTATTGTAGCTCCTAGATCAACGAGAGTATTGGAAATGGAAATTTGATTCATCTAAATTTCGACTATTATACTACCAGGATCTGCATATTTAGTAGTGAAATTTTTACCAACCATTAGATATGCTAAAGGACCGATCAGATGCACAATTTCAAGATATTTTCTCTTCCTACCAAGCCTTTAGATGCATAGTTCCTCAATGATTTTAGAATCCTTGATTGCTTGGAAAAATTAAATTTTGACACACTCATTCCATATTTCACCCAATGAATCAAACTCAAGATGAGGGAGGGTCTTCCCTAGTCCTAACATTTTTTTTAAACGTGGTGACTATTTGACCCCCAATGATTATGGCTAATCCAAAATTTATGGGAGGAGGGCTTTAGTGTGGAAATGATATCTATAAGTTCATCAAAATAGGTTGTTATAGGTCCTTGGGCTTCCTTTTCATCATGTTAATTTATTATTGGAGAAACCTTATTTCCAAGTGTTTTACCTAATTGCAACTAGATGTCATGACATTCCCTTAGGGTGATGAAATATGTGGGAAAACCAGACTACTCAGTATTGTAAGTGGGATGAGTAGTTTTATTGTTGGGAGTAGGTGTGGGTTGTGATGGAATTTGTGATCTTGGAGTGGGACTTTTCATAGGAAATTATAATTGTTGTTGTTGGGGCAATTGTGACTATCAAGGAAGTTGTTGGCTTTTAAGTAGAGGATCCTCTCCATCGATGTCGTGATTGATAACTTGGAGTTGTTTTTGGTGGTCATTTTTCCAAGGCATGTGAGGGTACCAAGATTAATGTGGAGGAGGACACAACAATTGTTGGTTAATCTAGTAAGGATTAAAAAATTGAGGCCCGTACATGAATGTCAAGTCTTCCAAGGTTTTTTTGGCCCAAAAGTAGATATGCTCTATCTCCACATTGGTGCATTAGTGCTTTGGTACACTAATTTGAATCTTATCAGGGATGGGAAATTGTTGGTAGGATGATTATGCTCACAGATGTTGCAAGTCTCAAGATTACTAAGTGGACAATCCCTTAAGGGACATTTTTCCTTGCACTTTAAGCATGATATAGATAATTCTTTCTCGACCTTTACTTGCTTTTTCCTGACCTATAGGGTATCAAACTATGAAACTAGTGAACTTAAAATATTGATTTTATAATTATCCAGCCAATTACTTATTTTCTCTCAAGTGATTCCTCCCACTGTTGATTTCATAATCCTTGTGGATATATCCCTTGCACTTCTTCCACGCTTAGAAATCCATTAAGGATAACTTCTGTGAAGTTTATAAATATGATTATATTCTTCTTGTGAGATATAAACACATTAAATTTAGCAATTTTATACATTCATCCTTAACTCCTCCAAGCAAAATGGTATGTAGAGCATTTTTTTCCAAAATGAGTTTGGACCTTTGAAAACTGTAATGGAACCTCTCCACATACTCTTCCAAGCTTTTGTCATTTTTTTTAGTCATTTTGAAAATTTATTCACAAAGATCCCTTCCCTTACAATAATATTGATAAATTTGGAGGAACTTATGCTTCATGTCATTCCATGTGTCAATGGATTACCCACCATGCCCCTTGAAATAGTGTAAGGATACATTTTTTAGTTTAGCAAGAAATAACTTCAATTTTTTAGCATCTAAAACATAGTCATAACTATGACACAAAACATAAAACTCAAAAAGAAATGTGTCAATATATTCCTTGATAATGCATGAAAGTTATGTTAAAATTAAGTAGAAAGAAAATAGATTACTTACTGAGATAATTATTACTAGCAAAAAACACAAACCATAAACGCAATGTGCACACAATGTTTACCCTAGGAAAATCCCAACTTTGTGGAAAAACCCAACTAATGGAATTCCATTAGTCCCTTGGCCAAAACATGTCCAAGTTGATTAAGTGAGCCTTCATCACCCACCTCTCTAACCCATTATAATAGAGTCTTCACCTAGCCTTCTAAAGGCTTCATTACATGAATTTCATCGGTATAAAACCATGGGTATACTAAACCGCGTTCCCAAAACCACTACCATTTGACCCAATCAACTTTGAATCCTTCCCCGAGTCAAGTTTACCTAACCCCCCCCCTTAAAATTTGACTCGGGGTTTCCCTTGACCAAATCTAGCCAAAACCAGCGAAGTGAGTCAGCGCTGCTCACTCTAGCCCTTACCCCCCTCAAAGTTTATACCCAAGGCATCTGTTAAATTGGCATACCCCTTATCACCTAGGTCTAACTCTAGATTTTACCGATAATTTTCTAGGGATACGCATGCCTTCCCAAGTCTTACAGCAATATCCCCATTTACATGCAAATTTTTTTTGGACTCCATTATAAAAATATTTTTTATTTTTTAAATTATTGTGACAACACTTACAAATGTCATTATCCTCTCACCTTCTCACACTTACTAGGCCAAATAAACCCTTGGAAACACAAGTATCACCTTGAAGCCAACACTTGGCTTTGATATATCCACCTTCGGTTCTGGTACCAAGTTAAAATTAACTAGAGAGAAAATTGATTATTTACCTAGAGAATTATTACCAACAACAACAAAAAAACTATAAACACAATATGCACACCGTGTTTACCCTGGTAAAACCCCAACTTCAAAGAAAAACCTAGCTAATGAAATTCCATTAGTCCCTTGGCCAAAACCTGGCCTAGTGAACCTTCACTGCTCACCTTCCTAGCCCATTACAACGGAGTCTTCACCTAGCCTTTTAAAGGATTCATTACATGAATTCCTTGGGTAAAAAACCATGGGTACGCAGCATGACATGACCGAAACCATTATCATTTGACTCGGTCAACTTTGACTCTTTCCCCAAGTCAAGTTTACCAACAAGTTAAGGAGAGTTGAGAGGGGGGTATTTCTCCTTAGTTCTTCTCCTTCAATATCCTTGATTGGAAAGGTTACGTTAGAGGCTACTTTATCTCCTATTTTCAAAGGTTCTTCATTCTGTGGTATGTTAATTGTTTTCCAATTCTTCCATAGGAGGAGGCTTGTAGATTGGACTGCCTTGGGAATTAGGACTAGAATCAAGCTACCTAACAAGTTTGTCACACACCATGAATAATAGTGTGAGCTAGTTGCCACCTGGCCTTAAGTAAATTTGTTTCCAACAAGATAGGTTACAAAATATGTGACAAATAGGTTCTATAGTATCTTAAGTAGCATCTCCACAATGCTTCAAACAAATGGATACAAGCATGTAAATTCCAATTATTTATTAAAACACAAGGCTATATAGGTTAGGATCTACCTTGTTTCAAATCATTATTTAGTTATTGAAAAGGGATTATTATGTGAGCAACAATTGTGGAAGACATGTGAACATATCCTTGAATCAAACCATTCATTGGCATTTGCAAAACACTTGTTGGGCTTACTTGGAAATTACTAGAACAAATCCTAGTTAATGTGAAGAATATTAGTTAACATGATAAAGCACACTGAAATGACTCCACTACTTAAATTGAATTACATATAATTAATAAATGCTACAAATTTATATTCACAGTCATTTTTTATTCATGTGTGTTTATTCTTTATCTATATTGGTAATTTTTGTTAGTTATTTACGGTTATGTCACTTAAAATACAATAAAGTTGCTCAAAATTTGTTAGTTTTTAGCTTATAAAAAAATTGATGACTAATTGTTTTGGTTGCTTAGTGATAATTTAGACATTTTGTAGTATCATTGAGATATTAATAACAAGCAAAGAGATGGGATGATTAGATCAACAATTGAGAAAGGTCATAGTGGCACATAACAAGAAGGAGAGACTAAGAAACAAGAAAAAGGATTGAATGACATTGATAGTGGCCAAGTCATCAAAAGGAAATAACACAACAACAAAAAGGAATCGCCGTAAATGAACAAACATAAGGAAACAAGGAAACCAAGCAATAATAACTAGAATAACAAGAATAACAAGACCCATATAAAGATAATGAACAAATACACAAAACATGGCAAAGAGTGAATAAAAGATAAGGCATGAATACCACATCAATTTATAAGCAAAGATCAAGACAAGCACTAGAGTTTAGCCAAGAGGCTACCAAACGGTCTAGGGTTCAGTAGTGTGGGGATGAAAGCCTCTATCTCTAAAAAATGTGGGGGTTAAAGCTCCATCCTCGCACACCCTCGCGGCCCAACCAGCCTGGGGGTGGTAAGGGCCGACTCTGAGAGTCAGCCCCTGCCATCCTCGGGTCGGTTGGGCCATGAGGGTGGGCAGGAGGGAGTTGCATGCAATTCCCTCCCCACCCACCCCGCGGCCTAATCGGCCCAGGGGTGGCAGGGGCCGACTGTGCAGCTCCCTTCCCACCCACCTCCGCGTCCCAACAGGCCCGGAGGTGGCAGGGGCTGACTGCGTAGTTCCATTCCTGCCCACCCCAATGGCCCAACAAGCCCAAGGTGGTAGGGGTCGGTTGCCAGAATCGGCCCTTGCCACCCTAGGCCTATTTTTTTTCAATTTTTTTAATTTACTTATTTTTATTTAAAAAAAAAAAAAATTTAAATGTTTTTATTTTAATGTTTTATAAAAAATTTATTTTCTTTTAATTTTTTTATGTTTTATGTTAATTTTGATTTTTTTTAGTTATTTGGTTTTTATTTTATTTTTTTTAACTTGAAAAAAAAGTTGTTTTTGATTTTTTTTCTTGGTTAATTTTTAATTTTTTTCTTAAATTATGTGTATTTTTAAAATATTTTCCCCATTTTGTTATTTTTCTTCTTTCTTTTTATTTATTTTTTGTTTAACTTTTTAAATTTTACAAGTTAATTTTGATTTTTTTTAATTTTATAGTTTTGTTTTTTTGGACTTTTTATATATTTTTTATATTTGATTTTTTTTTTTGTCATATTTTTTGTTAATTATATTTTATTACTTGTTATTATTTTTTAAATTTTTGTGTATTTTTTTATTGTTCCTTTTTCAATATTCCAATTTTTGTTTTCTTTTGTATTATTTTTTGTGTTTTTTTTATTATTTTATTTTTTCAATATTTGAATTTTTGTTTTCTTTTGTATTTTTCATTTTTTTTTTTTTTGCAAGGTTTGTGTCGATGCTTGTCTAGCTACCCAATCCCATTATGTGCAATTTGATAGTTGATTTTAAAATTTCCGTTATAATGAATAGAGTCTGCCTCCTCAATGTGTCAATTTCATAGTTGATCTTTAAGTTTTCATTATAATGAGTCGAGTTGACCTACACTGCGCGTCAATTTGATGGTTGATTTTTAAATTTTTGTTGCAATGTACCAAGTTGTCTTAGGCTAAGATTTTAAAATCGCTATACGTTTAGCATTTAAAAATAAATTATGCTTCGTATAATAACTCTTTCATTCAAGTGTTCATTTTTAAAGTTGTTTTAGTCATAAAAATTTTCCATAATGTTGTGCTTGAAATATTTTGAAAACTTAACATTTTTTTGTAGTCATAATCTTTGGCTTTACTTCTATGGTTGAAAAATTGTCAAGGTATTAATGTCTTTCGAAGTTTTGATATTTTATCTTTAATGTTATGGTTGAAAATAGTTATAAGTATTTTTTCTTCAGCACCATGCCTTAAAATTGTTGGAATTTTAAGGTTTTTCAAGGACATGGTATTTTAAATTTAATGTCATGCCTAAAAATCTTGGAATTTTAAGACTTTTCAAAGACGTGATATTTTATCTTTATTGTCATGCTTGAAAATCGTTGGAAATTTAAAGTTTTTGGAGTCATGATATTTTATTTTTAACATCATTATTAAAAAATGTTGAAAATTTACCCTAAAAATAAAATAAAATAAAATAAAAATAAATATATAAATAAAATTTATTCCAGCATCAACAACTTTCATTTTCAACCTATTTTTTCATGGTTTTTTTGGGTTTTTGGGCTAGAGTACCTGTTTTGAGGTAATAGATCTCGTTTGATCTGTAACTATGTTGTAGGAAAATCTAGCACCATGGATGTAGATTCTTTCAATATAGAATGTTGGCAGATGACCCCCAAATATATGCAAATGAATGTTGAACAATTTTGTTTTATGAGGGTGGAGAAAGTAAATTGGGGTAATTACTTATGCTAGAATTACTGAGGTAGTAAGTGGTGGCAAGAGCAGGAGGCGTTATTCTTCACCCTAATGAAAAATAGAATTAATGTTCTCTTGGGGGCTTGGGAAAAGATCAAACAATTATGCAGAATATTATGCCTTGTAGCAGGGATTGATCCTAGCAACCGAGCAAGGGATTCAATGTTTAACCATCTTGGGAGATTCACAAATAGACCTTCAAATTTTACAGAATACATTAGTCCGTAAAGACATTCACTTGAATGCCATAATAAAAAAAAAAAAGGGAGATATTATCAAGGATTGAAAATATGAGATCTATCACATTCTCAAGTAGCATAATCATTTAGCAAATGCACTAGCCAACGAAGGAGTTGGGTTTCCTATTGGATTATTAAAGAAGAAACATTCAAGAAATTGTGTACGATTATGAAATATAAGTTTAATTGAAAGGGGATTTATCCCAAAATTAGAAAGGGCCAAATGGAAGCCTCTCCCTCACCATTGTATGCATGTGAGCCTCCCTTAAAAAAATATAGTCCAAGTCTCAGTCCCTCCTCACATTCAACTTGGAACATAGATAATATGCTTATGTTCGGCTGGCACAGGGTGGAAGTATGTCACCATGATGTGGTTCAGATGTTCGAATGAATCTACAATGGCCAAGATGAGCTTTGACATGGTGCTCCCTGTGGACTGGCACACCTAAAAGAGACCCAGACTAGCAATACTCATGTGAAGGTTGATGACCACCATGGAAGATGTCCCCTAGTTTGTTAAATCGAAGAGACGCCAAAATTTTCAGATGAGCTTTGTTCTGGCTATGCTCTTGTGGTGTAGAGAAGTACCATAGCTTGAGAGGGAAGAGAAAAAACTTGGAAGTTATCCATTGCAACTCCAACTGTATATTCAAGGTATGTTTAATCCTCATCATCTCATAAACAATAGTGGGGCACATTTTCAATTCATTGGTGCCCATCAGGCAATTAAAAATCTGGTCTAGTCGCGCTTTATGTTTAACCACCTCGAGGACAGGTAAAGTCAATCTCATCTCAAAATTATTTTGAGTTTTGGAATTACATCAATTCCTTCAATTGGTGAAATCTGTAGGTTTGTGAGCCTTTAGGTCATCAGGTGGGAATCCCTTAGGGATCGGTGGCACAGTATTGTCATAATTCTTTCATCCCAACATCCTCAGGTTAGCATCGTTTGGGTTTAAAGGTATTTTGATCTAGGTTTCTTTGTGTTGGGAAGTTCTCCATCCTACTTTCAAGTAGGATGATATTACAAGAGGATTAGGTCTTGGTACAAATGGCCAATTAAAAAAATGCAAAAAAACATGCTTCCTTGGGAAAAAGCAGGAGCATCGGCAATTTTTTATAAACTTTATTAGATATTATTATTCTTTTGAGGAAGTTGGATTCCTCATGTAATGATTTTAATTTTGTAATAATTAGTTGGACTCTAGAAACAATATCATCCAATATTATGGATTAGGATAGAGAAAAAGAAAAAGTAAAGAAAAGTAGTCTTTGTTTTGATTTTTCCAAATTAGTTACTAAAATAATGGGTCTTGTCCACTTGTTATGGATCTTGACCTTATTTTATATTTAGAATGTTTTTTATAAATTAGAAAGTATGTGGAAACTAGAGAAGGGTTGGAAGCATGAGTATAAGAGGAGGATAAAGCTAATTCTTTCTATTATGAATCCTCTCTTGATTCATTGAAGGAAAAAACTATCTTGTTGTAATATATTTTTCAAGATATGATATTATTTTGGTTTTTGTGGAGTATTGCAAATGAATGTACAGGCAGCGTACTTGTTGACTTGATGCATATTCCAAGCAAGCATTTTGATGCTCTATAAAATTCGTGTGTGATATTTGGAGTATGGGTAAATGGAAAATGATAATGGGGTCAATATTATATTGTAAATATTTTGATCTTAAATGAATTATATCTTAGTTTTGAGTGTATTTCTTGTGTGGGTTTTTAAATTTGTGGATTAGAATTTGAAAATAGTTGCAGCTTGCATCAAAATGTAAACCAATTGCAAGAGGAAATTCTCACTCTACAATTGAATTAGAATCAATATGTCTCAAACATCACGATAGTCATGGACATATTAATGGGTTAAAGTACCATCATTGGTGTTAGGTAAAACTTGACTCAGTGAAAGAGTGAAAGTTACTCAGTGTATAGTGGTGATTTTCGGCACATGGCTTTTTGTTGCCCATGGTTTTGTGGATCTGTCAAAGGAATTGTGGTTGTATTCTAATACAAGGTGAATGGATTGGGGGTTTATAAATTCTATGACATATACATATTGTATTGTAAGATTATAAAGAAAATATATTAAAAAAAATCTTGTTGTTTTTACTATTTTTAGGTTTACAAGATAAAATCTCAGTGTTAACATGTGTGATTACCATTGAATCTTTTCTATTTTAGTGAGAATATATTTACAATAATTTTTTGCACAAGGTTAAAACCTACATTTGGTATCAAAGTAGTTTCAGATTCAAGGGGACATCTTGGTGGCTAAGGGGTTTGACTCGAGCTTGTGTTAGACCTTGTAAGAGTGGGAGATCTACATAAGTGATTCTTGTGGTGAAAAGGAAATGGTGAGTAGTTAGAAGTTAGAAGTTAGAGATCAATAAATTCAATGGCCAGAGTTTTGAGATTTCGAAGATCAAAATGGAATATTTGTTTTTGGACAGAGATAATTAGATCACAATGGATTTGTATGTTTCACCAACAATGATGTTAACAAAATATTGGGCGAAGTTAGATCCAAAGGCAGAGATCACAATACAATTGTCTCTTATATTAATTATTACTTAATATTTCAGGGGAAACTACAACAAAGGCTTCATGTGATAATTTAGGGGCTTTGTATCAATCTAAGTCCCCAATGAAAAAATTGTTCTTGATAATGAAGTTATATAACCTAAGGATGAATGATGGAGACTCAATGATAGAGCATCTAAATGCCTTCAATATTGTGGTAAGTTACCTATTATCTATTAATATTAAGATTTTAGATGAATCTAAGTGCATCATTTTTTTATGTTCTCCACCAAACTCGTGGGAGAGTCTAGTTGTTGCCATAGGTAATAATGCATTTACTTTAAAGTTTGATGAAATAGTCTCATCCTTACTACGAGACAAAAAACATGGAAATCCAAAATATAGATGTCTTGTCTGTAAGAAGACACTCCTAGAATACAAATAAATATAAGTCCTTGAGTGGGATACTTAAATCTAGAGGAAGGTATAAATATCTAGGAAATTTTGTAAGGGTGTGTTGGAGATGTGGAAAAGAATGGCATTGCAAGAAAGATTGTAGATCTAAAATTCCATATAAAGGGAAGGAATTTGAAGATGCTACTTATCCAAAAGCAAAAACCACCTTAGATAAAGGAGGGGATGTGTACTTGGATTCTTCAAGTACACACGTAGATCATGAGGCATGGTTGGTCAACTCAGATATATCCTTTCATATGACTCCCCACAAGGAGTGGTTTTATGTGTATGAAAAATATGATAGTGGTGATGTTTTCTTAGAAAATAACTCAACAACCATAATCATAGGATGAAAAAAAGTCAAGTTAAAACTCATCGGTGGAAGGATTAGAATACTTCCTAGTGTTTTTCACATTCTAGGATTAGCTATAAATTTGATTTATGTAAGCAAGATCAGCGATGTAGGTGTAAGGATATTGTTTGAAAAGGATACTTGCAGGATGATTCCAAGTGTAATGGTATTGTTGAGGATAGTTCATATTAGAACATTGTATAAGTTGTTGGGAAGTACTATTAGTGATGGGGGCAACAGTTTCATTGTTTCTAAGAGTGGACAAAAATAAGGAAAAACTCTTGTAGTCTATGGAGACAAGACTATGTTCTGGCATTAAGGACTATGACATACTAGAGAAAAGGGCTTTCAAGTATTAAACAGTAATGGTATGGTATAACGTATGTCTAATTTCTCTCTAGATTTTGTTTTTTGTGAACATTGTTTATATGGGAAGTAGAATTAGGTGAGATTCTGCTCTTGTGCTAAGATGCCGGAGGGAATATTACAACTAGTGCACGATGATGTGTTTTGACTTGTGTCAGTTCCATCATTGGATAAATATGTGTATTATGCTTCATTTATATATGAATTATCAAGGAATACATGTATATATTTCCTTAGGAAGAAATCTGAATTATTTCATAGATTTAAAGGATTTAAGGAGATAGTGGAGAATCAAATAGAAAACAAAATAAAGGTGTTGAAGATGGATAACGGTGGAGAGTTTTGTAAGAAGGAATTTGAAGAGTTTTGTGACGAGTGTGGTATGGAACAGTAGAAGGCTACCCCATACACACCTCAATAGACTGGAGTTGTATAAAGGATGAATAGGACAATGATGGAAAAATAAAAGAGCATGCTCATTGGTTTTGGGTTAGGATAGGAATTATAGGTAGAATCAATGGATTTTTACATATTTCTTATTAAATAGATCACCCTCGTCAATGTTGATTGATAAGACTCCATGTGAGGTATGGACTTAAAAGAAATCATCTCTCCCACATCTCAAGGTATTTGGCTATGATGCATATGCACATGTTCCAAATGAAAAAATAACTAAGTTGGATAGAAAATTTGAAAGGTGCATCTTTAATGGTTATAAAGATGGTTTAAATGTTACAAGCTTTGGAACCCAAAAACAAATAAGGTTGTTTATAGTCAAGATTTTTTATTTAGAGAAGTGAAAGATGTTATCAGATAAGAAGTACTACCAAGGGAGAAGGAACTAGAAAAGATAGAGTTTGAACTAAATGATAATCAATCAAACTCTATAGAAGAATAGGAATCGGAAGAAGAAGAACCATGTACTCTAGTTTTGAGGAGATCATTTTAAGAAAGAAGGCAACCACAAACATATACTCCACCTAATTTCCATTCAAAAATTGTTTGATTTATTATTGATGATGATCCTAGAATTGTTAGGGAGGAAAAGGATTCAAAGGATGGAAAACTCTCGAAAAGGGCCCATATTTGACAAAATGGTGGCTTTGGACAAGAGTGAGGTCTAGGATCTAGTGGATTTGTTAGCTGGAAGAAAACCCATTGGAAACAAATGGGTGTTTAAGAAGAAGTTGAATGTAGAAGGAAAAGTGTAGAAATACAAAGCTCTATTAATATCAAAAGGTTATTCCCAGGTGTAGGGAAATGAATTTCATTATATATTTTCTCTTGTTGCAAAGTTAGGTTCTATTAGATTTGTTGATATCTTTTCTCCTATTGCAAAGTTAGGTTCTATTAGGTTTTATACATTGATTTTGATTTTGATTTTGAGGTAGAACACATGGATGTGAAGACAACATTCCTAAATGGGGATATGGAAGAAGATATCTACATGAAGTAGCTAGAAGACTTTGCAACGAAGGGTAAGAAAAAGCTAGTATGCAGGCTAAAAATGTCCTTGTATGGGTTGAAGGAATCACCAAGGATGTGGTATCAAAAAATTGATTCGTATATATAGGGACTTGGCTTCACAAGGAGAAAAGCATATCACTATGTGTATTTTAAATTAGTTGGTGATCATCTTATTTATTTGGTATTGTATGCAGATGATATGTCATTTATTGGAAATGATAGGGAAATCATCCAGGATGTGAAAACTCAATTGTCCTCTAAATTTGACATGAAGGATATTGGTGTTGCAAATTTAATTTTTGGAATGGAACTTAAAAGAGTTTGGGCAAAGAGGAACTCTTGTTCAATCAGAGTAAGTATGTCGAGACAATATTACAGAGATTTAATATGTAAGAAAGTAAACTAGTGAAGCTCCATATTCTTATAGGCATAAAATTATTTGCATACTTTTGTCCCAAGACATAGGAAGAGGAAGAGGACATGTATTGTATTTCATATTCTAGTGCAATTGGAAGTTTGATGTACACAATGGTCTATACAAGACCAAACATTGCACATGCAGTGGGAGTATTGAGTAGGTATATGTCAAAACCAAGGAAGGATCATTGGACAACAATAAAGAGGGTTTTCATATATCTATGTGGCACTATTGATTATGTATTTCTCTATCAAGGAAAACTAGGATTAGACAAAGTGTTAGAAATGCATGGATTTATTGATGCGGATTGGGCTGAAGATTTGGATTGCAAAAGATCTACAAGTGAGTATTTTGTTTAACCTATTTTTTGGAGTAATTAGTTGGATAAGCAAGAGATAGTTTGTAGTGTCACTTTCAACTATAGAAACAGGATGCATGATAGCCACTCATGCAAGCAAGGAAGCAATTTGGTTACATATAATGTGTTTAAGTATGGGGTTGGCACAAAAAGATAAAATTATTGGTGGTGACAGCCAAAGTGTAATTTCTTAGTGGGGAACCCTACTTATCTTTCGAAGATAAAGCATATTGATGTTTTTTATCAATTTATGAGGGATATGATTGAATACAAGAAGGTGTTGCTGATAAAAGTGAACACTTTGAAAAATGTTGTGAATGCATTAAAAAAAGTTTGTGGTCACTAAGAAGTTCTCTTGGTGTTGAGAAATAATGGGCATAACTACCTTTGATTGTTGATTGTATACCCCTATGGTCCCCTCAATGCAAAGAAAACAACAAGTGGGAGAATGTTTGGTATCTGTTATATTATTTACATGACTTAAGATCTGATAACATGTTAAAATTATCAAGATAAATATAAATTCATTAAGAGAAGATAAAAAACAACCAACAACAAATTACAAATTAGAAGCACAATTTTTATCCTGGAAAAACCCTAATTTAGGGTTAAAAACAACTAACAAAATATTTTGTTAGTCCCTTGGCCAAAACCCATCCAAGCTAGCTGAGTTAGCCTTCATCACTCACATCGTGGCACATTACAATGAAGTATTCAACCCTTTCAAAGGCTTAATTACATGCAATCTATTATCACCTGGATTGAACCTCAGGCTGAAGGAAGACAATGGTAGGGTAACCACAAACCATGCCTAGCCAAGTAGCTAGCCCTACTAGGCCGGGAGAGGGCTCTCTCCATAAGGATCTCAGCCAAGATGACTGGATTAGGTAAAGGATATTAGGCTAGGTATAGTAGCATGAAGTTTTCATTGGATTTTGAAAGGCTTTTGCCGGATCAGGAGGAGCTGGATAGTTTAGGTCTAGGGAATTAGGTCAGAATTACAGGGTGTTCAATGGGGAAAGGTAGGCATAGGCTTTAGCACTCAAGGGCTTGATGGGGTGATATGTTTTAGACTAGTGAGAAGCTAAGAAGAGCATGTGAAAACCATGGATCCTTCCTAGACTGCAGAAAACATGAAATGGTGAATGGTTTCCCAAGGCAGAGCACTGATGTAATGAATTCTACCTATCAACTTGAAAACATTCAACTAGAAGCAATGAAATGATTAACGGAATACATAAAACACATTAAAATATGATCACAAAAGAATAAATTGTAATAAAACTCCATACCACATGGATCCCATAAAAATAGTTGCAATTCTTATTAATCTCCTGCTAAACTACTTACAAAATGTGTACAATCAAGGTCTGAGCATCCAGCTGAGTCCAACCCTTTACAATGAGAAAGAAGAAGAAGATATAGACATGAATTCAACCTCCTCCCATCCTCAGGGGTCGAATCCCTAAGATGAGGAGCTAATCTAACTAATATTGAACAAGAAACAAGAATATAGGCAACTCAACAACTTGCCTCTAAAAGTGAAAAACTGGTTCATTTGAGCTCAAATTGACTTCTAAAGCAATGAATCTACCCTGTATTACTATTTATCTATCATAGTTACATGCCAAGTCATAATTTACAATGCTGAAACAACCTCCACGAGAGAGAATCCAAGAACACAGTCAAAAACTGGAAATATAGCCATCCTGAGCAAAAACTGCCCTACGCGTAGTGCCACTGGCCCAACGCACAGTGCCACTTTTAGGTCCACTTTGGAGGCCTTCCCGACATCAAAATTGAGCTCATGATAGCTCATTGGAAAGGTCTTCAAGTCTACTTTCTAAAACACCTAGAAATTCAGAATTTGAAGCTAATTTGACCCCACAAAACTTGATTCTCCCAAGACTGCTTCTGTGTGTCCAAAAAGTGGCAGAAAGGTCATTTTTAAGGTGTTTTTTGACCTTTTGGTGGACTAATTTTGCCCCAAAAACTTTGAAAATATCTAGGGTGCATGTCCTCATCACTCTGAATCCAAAAATTCAAACTATTTCTTCATTGACTGCCCTTAGGAAAAGCACAATGCTGGTGGCACTGCATGTTTAGGCAGTTTTCCTGTGTTTAGAATTTCAAAATTTGCAAGTGACAAAAAAATCTTCCAAACTTGCTCAAAATTGGTGAGAAGCACCATCATCAATTGTTTTGATGAGCTAAGGAAGCTTCAGCAATCATCCGAAGCCTATCCTCCTCCTTTTTTCCTTTCAAAGCCCGCCTAAGCCTAGCTTTCATCTTTTTGACCCTCACGTTGCAAATCTTGTTTCAGGTCCTATAATGACAGGCCATGTGTCTGATCATTTGATTGTCTCTATCGACCTTCTGTAGCATCTTCTCAAGGTGCAAGTTGACTCTCTCTAACCAAATCTCTCTATCATCTTCAATCTCTTTCTCAATGGAAGTCAATGTGACTTGTGCCTCTTTGCCACTTTGTCGCTTTACCTTGAGCATTTCCAGCTCCATGAGGACTTGTTTTTCACTCAACTGCTTGTTTTCTTGCTCCAAATATGTGATGACATGCTTGGCCCTCTCCAAATTTTCCGCCAAAGCTTGTACTTGAGCCTCCTTTTCTTGTATGATGATGCCTTTTATGGTTTTTTCGTCCTGAGCCTCTAAGTCAATGATTTCCACTCCATGATGAGTATAACATTGCTCCAACTCATCATTCTCAGTCAAGTCAAAGTCTCTTTCCTCCTCATCATCAAGACTCTCCTCCAGCATCTTTTCCTTCCCTTTGTGCAGTTGTTGCACCTATACCTGTTATGTCAAAGAAGAAGGAAAAGCCCCTTCCACATCCTGTGGAGCTAGCATTTGCCTATGGGTTGATGAAGAAGGCAAGGTCCCTTCCACATCCCGTGGAGAAAACACTTTCCTATCAGCTGCAAATAATCTCCTTATGCCCCTTTGATATGTCATGAAGGTCCTGGGCACCTCAGTAGTTCTAATCTCTTAGGTTTTCACTTGAGCACTGCTATAAGGTCCCCCTACTTCTTGAGACATTGATGGAGGAATTTGAGGACCCTTGAAGATGTCATGAGAAATAAATGTCTCCCAAGAGATGTTGAGGAGATTGAGATGATGAAGCACAATGATCTTGATCAGGGAGTAATGATAAAGACTGCTCATCTGCTGAGGGTATGGCTTCTTCTAGACAAAATGAGCCATCTTCTCAATATTCCTGAACAAGAATTAAGGGACGTTTAACATCCTCACCATGGTAAAATGCATGAAGAGCCTGATGTGATAAGTGTACAACCTAGAGAATCTGCCCTCACAAGTGAAATACTTCATGATGATTTTCATCATGGGGACATATTTATCTTCAAGAAATCTGAAAGGAAAAAGTATCTTCACCTCATTTCTGTACCAGGGTTTGATATAAGGCTCATAGTAGTGTTCATCCAGGTCCTGGGCCTTGTACCACTTCTCCCCTACATTCGGAATCCTGGTGGCATCTGAAATGATGGAAGGTGAAACTGTGAAGGTTACCCCAGCAAGAGTCACCCTTTTGTCCTAAAGATGGGCTACAAAATGTCTAGTGAGCTCAGGGTGGTGTTGAACTCTCTCTACTTGCTCACAGAACTCATAACAACCAAGATATCTGAAACATGTGACAGCTAACTGAGAGGCCTGTAATTCTCTAAGGTTTTATGGCTCTTCTTTGATAATTCTTCCTCCCTTGTGTGGTTTTCTCTACTACCTAGCTCTGTTTGCTGAAGTGTGACTACCTGTGTTTTCTTCCTCCTCATAGTCTCGGTCCTCTGTGTTCATGTTTACAATTGACGTTATATGAAGGAAATGAGTGAAAGTGTTTTAGGAGTGAGGGGATGGGATATGAGCTAATGGCTAGAAAATGAATGAGGGAGCAGGAATGAGAGGGAGGGCTTGGGTTAGTTTGTGATATTGCTCTTGGGAAGAGGGATAAAGGGATGGGATGATATGGAATAGGGTTAAAGGGATAAAGGGATAAGGGGATAGAGTTTAGAGTTGTAGGGATAGGTGATAGGATGAACAATTAGGGTTTAGGTTTTAGGCATCATTAGGGAGATTTTTAGGGTTTATGGTTTTTAGGCAAAAATTTTATAATGGAAAATTTAGCTTATAAGTTAAATTGAAAACCAATCAATGTAGTATGGAGGACCACTTAATTTTATGCGGGTAAGAGAGGGCAAATTTGGAGGTTTCCTTAATATTTGAGGCTTTTCTAGCCCTCCTACACAACGCGCAGCGCCACCCTAGAAGCGCAGCACCAGTGTAAAATTACAATGGGAAATTTCGCCAGACGCGCAACGCCGGTCTCAACGCACAGCGCCAAGCTCTGAATGGGCAGCGCCAAACCTGCTTGCCTCAGACACATAGCACCACTCTACCAACGCGCAACGCCACTCCACCACTGCTCTAGAAGCACAACTCCACCCTCCAAAAGTGCAGCGCCAACTCTTCTTCACCCAAAACTCGCTCAAGCTTGCCTCTTCTTCTCACTTTTTGACTCTTTGTTTTCCAAATGAGAATGATGAACATGAAAATGAAATGTGGGAGCTTAAATAGTAGTAGATTTTGATTTTTCACTTGAAAAACATACTTTCTAATGTCTCTTGTCCTTCTTCAAAGCTCTATTTTAATGCCTTTTCTTCTTTGTGTCTTTGCAGGTGGATAAATGCTCAACTTGAACTGATTTTTGCAGTGTTTCTTTGTCTTGTAGCAAGAAGAGATACTCTAGTGCAGCTGGGATCATATATTACATATAGTGACTTAAAATTACATAAGAAATACAAATAAACTCAAAAATACTATGTTTTCACCTCAAAAACATGTTTTTGAGGTGAAAATTACATTCGGCTAAAAGATAATTATTCAGTGGCTATGACCTAAAATCCATCATGCTTGACTTATTTATCATCCTCATACCCTTGTTGACCTTTATTTACATTTTAAAATCAAGTTCTTGACCTTGATGATGAAACCCTAAGACCTAATGAAACATGCCCTATGACCTAATGAAAACATGCCAAATGACCTAATGAAGGCATGATTGCAAATTGAACATGAAATAATGACTGAAAACAACCTAAAGAAGGGTCAACAAGTATACTCTATGAGGGAAAAATTAGGTTTTCTGAAGAGAAGACAACCATCAATGGATCTGTTTGACATGACCTAATGAAATGATGAAAAAAATTTAGTATGGGACCCCTAAAATGAAAATGCAAAGAGAAAATTTGATCCCTAATGGAAGTATGCTGATACTAACACTAACATTGGCCTTATTGGGGATGGCATCTCCTTGGAGGTCTCAAGAACACTGTAGACCAAGTGCCTCATCCATTGGGCAATATGGTCAAAACAAAAAAGTGAAAAAATGACTCAATACAAACTAAAATCTAACTCACAACCAAACTAACTCTAAACTTGACTATAAACCAAATCAACCAAACTTGACACTAATCATTCAAACTTTATAGCCTTCACTTTGGTCCCCAAGCTCAAATGATAGTGTGCTTGAAACCTTGCAAGGAAAATCAAACTGGTATATACAATGAGGGTGAAGTAACTTCAGGGAACAACCTCAAAAGTAGTAGTGCTTCAGGAGCCTACCATTCATTAGCCCTCCTGAACATTCATGACCATCCACTTCCTTTAACAAAAATGAATTCTATCCCTGATAAGCTAAGATTTTATATGGTCCTTTCCATAAATTATCAAACTTACCATGCTTTCCCTTTTCCTCATTCTGTGCATCCCACCGCAGCACTACATCTTCCAGCTGAAACTTTTCTGCTTTGGTTTTGCGGTCATAAATCTTCTTTATCTTCTCTTGCAACCGGAAAGTGTTTTGGGAAACCTCTTCTCTTGTTTGCTGAAGGTGAATCATTTGATTAATTCTGCATTGAATACCATCCTCTTCACTGCCAGCTTCCTGTAATAATCTCATGACCGGGACTGCAAGTGATGTAGGAAATACTGTATCAGTACCATAAACCAACTCAAAAGGTGACATACCTATGGATTTCTTGTTGCTCACTCTGTTGGCCCACAAGGCATTAATAAGCTTTCAATGCCAATTCTTCTTGTTTGCCTCCAACATTTTCTTGATAATATTCACCAAGGATTTATTTGATGACCCGATAAACCCATTGCCCTGCGGGTAGTATGTCGTGGAATGACCCAATGTAATATTGTACTTGTTGCAAAACTCCACCATCTTCTTGGACTTAAATGCTGCTGCATTATTTGTTATAATCTTGTGAGGGCAACCAAAACGAGACAAGATATTAGATTCTAAAAATTGAACAATTACCGTGTCTGTGGCTTGCCTTGTCAGAATGGCCTCAATCCACTTGGTGAAGTAATTGGTAGTTGTCAAAATCCATTTGTGTTGTGCTGATGATGTAGGATGGATTTCCCCTATGAAATCATGTCCTCACTACTGGAAAGGTGCATTTACTTCAACTGGCTTCAAAGGAAGAGGAAGCAACTTCCTTTTTCCTTGAAAAACTTGGCATTCATGGCAAACCATAACTATCTTATATAAATATGAAAACAAAGTCGGCCAATAATATCCTGCTCTCAACACTTTGTTAGCAGTTGTTTTCCAAAACAAATGACCGCCACAATCACCACTATGAAAATCATTCATTACCTATTGAGCTTCATCTTCAACCAAACAATTAAGAAGAACTCCTCCTGGGTCTTTCCAATAGAGAGCACTATTTAAAATGCAGAATTTTGCAGACTTTAGTTTAAGTGATCTACCTTTAATTCTTGACATTCCAAGAGGTGGCGAAAGATGCTGAAGAACATAAACTACATCAGAATACCAAGGTGATTTGAGAAACATCTCTGATACTTGAATGAGTGAGCCACCATCTTCGTCCTCTGACATTGCTGCAATGAGATTTATGTCTAGAGCATGCAAATTTGATTCAGCCATTAGTTTTTCCAAGCCTTGTCCTTTGATCAGTTTGGTAGGTTTAATCTCAAGATCATACTCCAACATTGCTGCTATCCACTTACCTCTTCTTCCCTCCGGATCAGTTTGCATGAGAACATCCTTGACTGTTGTGTTAGGAACATATGCTATAGTATGTGAATGCAGAATGTATACTCTGAAATCTTTCAATGCTTTTATAAGAGTTAGTGCTTGTTTTTCAATGATATTGTACCACAAGGCAACATCTCAAATAGTCCTACTATAAAAAGAAATGGGTTTCTCCACCTGATCCATCTTTTGCATCAACACCGCAGCCATGGTGTGCTCGGATGCAAATGAAAATATAATAAAATCATGAGTATAATCAAAACTAATCAAGACCGGGGCTGTAGTCAAAGAAAACTTTACCAAATTGAATGACTTCATGGCATCATTGGTCCATTTCACAGTGTTTTCCTTCTCCAACATATTAGTTATTTCACGTAAATGTTCAGCCAAATTTGGTATAAATCTGCGTAAGAAATTCATCTTACCATTCAAAGCATGAATCTCCTTTTTGTTGCACGGAAAATCTATATGCTAAATTGCCTCCACCCTTGAAGGATCAATGCGAATACCATCTTCAGAAATTATATGACCAAGGAGTTTACCCTCGTCCATGGCAAAAAGAATCTTCTTCGGGTTTAGAGAAATCCCGAACTTCCTACATTTCTGAAAGACAATTCTTAAGTGGTGCAAATGCTCATCATCAGAACCAGAAAATATTGTCAAATCATCTAAATAGACAACCAAGAAAACATCCTTCTCATTAGCAAAAGCTATATCCATCGCCCACTGAAAAGTGGCTCTAGCATTATTCAAATCAAATGGAATTTTGGCATATTGAAAAGTTCCCCATGGTGTTGTGAAGGCAGTTTTGTCTTGGTCTTTTTCATGCACCAAGATCTAATTATAGCCTGAGTAGCCATCTAGTAGTGACATCCGTGATGCTCCAACTACTCTTTGCAAAATATGGTCCATCTTAGGAAGAGGGTAATTATCCTTTAAGGACACTTTGTTGAGGTTCCAGAAATCTATGCACAACCTTATCTCTCCAGTCTTCTTTCGTACCAGGACCAAATTTGAAATCCAATCAGAAAATCTAATTGGAACAATGATGCCAGCTTTAAACAATCTATTTACCTCTTTCTCGATGGATGGCAGCAGCTTTGGATTGATTCTTCTCAACTTCTATCTAAAAGGTTTTTGATCTAGCTTGATAGGAATAGTATGCTGAATGATATCCTTGTCATACACCTTCAAATCTGAATAATCCCATGCAAAAACATCAGAAAATTTAGAAAGTAATCTAACATACTTAGCCTTTACTTCGGGAGACAATGCTTTTGATAACTTTAC
Organism: Pinus tabuliformis; assembly: GCA_031772625.1. Classification (NCBI taxonomy): domain Eukaryota; kingdom Viridiplantae; phylum Streptophyta; class Pinopsida; order Pinales; family Pinaceae; genus Pinus; species Pinus tabuliformis. Next base: position 1,204,409,274 of record CM062817.1, on the reverse strand, counting down.
AAGCTTGGGCTTGTCAGCTATTCCAAGATTTACATCTTCAACTCCTTTGTCCGTAGGAACCAAGCTCGGTTTTCTTGCCACATCATCCTGATCAAAAAGCTCCTCTAAAGGTATGAGACCTCTAGGAATGATATTATCCTTTAGCTGTAAAACCTCCATCTGATTTACCTCAATCTCTTGTTCATCGGAATCACAATCATCATCAATGGAAGCATTCTTAAACTTTCCTTCATTTTGAAAAAGGGCATTAATTTCATTATCATCCCAAAACACTTGCCAATACCTCAAATTATCAACAACAGTAGGCCTATGTTTGACATGAATTTCAAATTTGTTGCTAGAATTCATTGGAATATTCAAATTGTTGGCCGTAGTGGAAAGTGAATCTGCAATGATGTTTGAGTTCGGGGTACTGCTGTTAAGGTATATTCAAGAAACATCCTCAAAATATCCAAAACTACATTTCTGTAGGCTCTCATCCACGGATGCTTTGCTTGATATTCTCCTTTTACCTGTTTAATCACCAGCTCTGAATCACCATAAACTGAAATCCTTTTTGCATCAAGCTTCTTCAAAATTTTAAGACCTATAATCAAAGCCTCATACTTTGCTTCATTATTAGAGCAATCAAAAGCTAACTTGTATGAACATACTCTAACATTACTTGGGACTTTGGCAGGCTAGAAAGTAGGGCTTCGAATCCAAATTCCAATACCAGCACTATCCTTACCCACAGCGCCATCGAATTCCATGCTCCAAAGGCCGGCTTCATCTTCTAGATGCTGAAATTTTGTTTCCTTCTCAACTTTACCTTGGCTGATTACTTCATTTTTTTGCTCTTCACTGACCTTTTGCTGTTGTGTAGGCTGCTCAGAAGAACTTGCTATTTTTTCTTTTTCTTGATTAAGAACTACTCTAAAATTCTCAGAAATTTCTGGTACATCATCTACTTCTACAAGCTGAATATCTACATCATTCAATCCACTATCAAAGTACAAAACAAAGGACTCTAAATCAGTATGTACAACATTTATTGGATGATTCATAGGCTTCTCTTTACTAGTGATCATATACTTCATTTTCTTTTCCCGGTACAACTTCCTCAATTGACCGAAAATAGGGATGGTAGCATAAGAGAAGTCAAGTTGTAAAGTGCCTTTGAGTTTAGCACCCCACGATCTAGATAAGAGCATACCAAATTGAGGCGGTATATCAACAACTACCACATCCATCAAGACATTTTTGGCTGGGATTTGATCTAAAGAAACCACCAAATCTTTGATGAGACCAATGCAACGAACTCTACTGGAGTCAAAGGAGTACAAATCATGATATTTCCGGGTGATATCCAGGCCCAACTTTTCCATAATGGCTTTAGGCATCAAATTGTGGGAAGCTCCGGAATCTAACATAGCATTATGAAGAATGTACTCATGCAGTCTAAGACTCAAATAACATGGAGGAACTTCACTATCTTCAGACTGACCTTCTATGGCTGGACCAAAATGAGTTCAGGATCATCATCTTCGACATTCACCATGTCTGACAAAGGATCAATTTGCAATATTCTAGATACATGGTGTTTATAATTGCTATTCTTAACAAGCTCAGTCAAAGGAATGGACACTTTCAATTTAGCAATTTCACTTTCTAAATTAAAGGATGAAACTTTTTCTACCTCTTTGACACCAATGTCCTTCTTATCTGATTTCTCTTTCGTTGCACTATCTTTTTGTTGATTGTTCTTCTCGTTTGCAGTGATACTTGTTGATGGTACCTTGTTGGGACTTGGATCAACAAGCTCTTTTCCTTTCTTCTGAGTGTTTGAGGAATCATTCTTGGATTGCACATCTTTTCTTTTCTGAATGGGATTGATCGGTACATCTCTGCTCCTTAAAGAGTACTGCCTCTGTTGTGCAGTCAAAGCATTCATATAACCACGCTGATAATCATCAGATTCAGCCTCCAAAACCACATCATTTGCTAAGATGTAATCTTCATCCCTTTGAATGTCTGGAACTTCTGCATATTCTTCATCTTCGGTCAGAAATATAGGCTAAAAAAATGATTAGTTTCAATTACTGGATCTTCGTCATCTTCTTCTTCCATTCCTCAAACATAATTTTGTTGTAAGGGAGTTATGATCTACTGTTGTTGTGCTGGTTGCTCTAGTGCCTTTTGTTCTCTTTGCTTGATTCAGAATTGGGGTTGCTGTTGTCCTCTTAAATTTTGATTCTGGATTGGTGTTTCAAGTCTATCTGTGATCGTTAACTGGTCAACCATCCTTTCCATTGTTCGAATCAATGTATCCATCTTTACATCCAAGGTAGATTCTTCTTCTTTTATGGTCACTCTTTTCTCTAATATCATTCTTGCTCTTTTGGCCAGCAAGTCTTCTTCTACACTCACAGCATTCTTTTGCATGTCTTCTAGTGTGGTAGGATCTCATTCCCGCAACTGATATGCCATATCAACATCGAAACCGTCTGGAAACTTGAGCAAAGCCAATCCCTCTGGTGGTTTAATGTTGGTTGGAATAGCATTGTATATTGAATTAAACCTCGCACAATAGTCTTGCACACTTTCACCGACATTTCTTTTGATGTTCTCATACTCGGACAAAATCTGAAGTGGATTCTTCTTCACCTCCCACCGATCCAGGAATTGCCTATGGAGGATTGGTAAAGTGGTGATAGAAGCTACGGGTAAAGCTCTGAACCATTTTCGAACTTCACCTCCAAAGCTTTGTACAAACAATCTCATCGTCACATCTTCAATTTCTACTTCATGGAGGTCAAAGAAATCATTCATTTTATCAACATGTTGCTGATCTGTAATGGTTTGAGTGCCATCAAAGAAAGGTATATTGGTTTGATAATCAACGGGCATGGCACCAATATTTTGAGGTAAAACAAGGGGTGCATACCAGGCAGCCATAACTCGAGGTGGATTTAAAGCAAGGATTGGGCTACTAGGAGTTGATGGAGTAGTTGATGGAGAACTGGGAGTAATAGGTGATTGATGGGGAATGATAGGTTGATGGGGAAGTGCAGATATAAATGGAGGTTGGGAATGAATTTCAGAGGTTGAAGGGAATAATGATGAACTAACGGTAGTGGACATTGGTTCAGGAAGCTCAGGGATCTTAGTAGTGAGGGATGATTGAGGGGAATTTAGGATATACTCATCAATTGACCAGTTTTCCTTTTGGACTTCGATATCTGCAATAAACACTGGATCTAGAACTATATCATCAATTGCACTTCCAGACCTAGTTCTAAATAGGGAAAGGTCAAACGATAGATCAAATGGGAGGTATTCTAAAAACAACCACTCATCAGGGCAAGAATCTACTTTTAATGAAGGTGTGAGACTGACTGAACTTTCTTGTTTTTTGAATCTTCTTGAAATCAAGTTAGGATTATCCACTACTGGGGTAGGGTTTGGATCTGGATTGGCCCTAATGTACTTTCTTGAAGCTAGTGTGCTCAAATTTCAAGGTTTTATATATTGCTTTACAACTTTCCAATTCAGCCTAGTAAATTCTAAAACTCATCATCCATAAGCTTAAGAATTCAAATGAAAGATATTATTGGGGTGATTAGTCTTTCGTTCCCCAGTGGAGTCACCACTATGTTATCACCTGGATTGAACCTCAAGCTGAAGGAAGGCAATGCCAGGGTAACCACAAACCACGCTTAGCCAAGTAGCTAGCCCTACTGGGCCGGGAGAGGGCTCTCTCCATAAGGATCCCAGCCAAGATGACTGGATCAGGTAAAGGATATTAGGCTAGGTATATTAGCACGAAGTTTTCATTGGATTTTGAAAGGGTTTTTTCGGATCAGGAGGAGATGGACAGTTTAGGTCTAGGGAATTAGGTCAGAATTGCAGGGTGTTCAATGGGGCAAGGTAGGAATAAGCTTTAGCACTCAAGGGCTTGATGGGGTGAGATGTTTTAGACTGGTGAGATGCTAAGAAGAGCATTTGAAAACCATGGATCCTTCCTAGACCACAGAAAACATGAAATGGTGAATGGTTTCCCAAGACAGAGCACTGATGTAATGAATTCTACCTATCAACTTGAAAAAATTCAACTAGAAGCAATGAAATTATTAATGGCATACATAGAACACATTAACAAATGATCACAAAAGAATAAACTGTACTAAAACTCCATACCACATGGATCCCATAAAAATAGCTGCAATTCTTATTAATCTCCTGTTAAACTGCTAACAAAAGGTGTACAATCAAGGTCTGAGCATCTAGCTGAGTCCAACCCTTTACAATGAGAAATAAGAAGAAGATATAGACATTAATTCAACCTCTTCCCATCCTCAGGGGTCAAATCCCTAAGATTAGGAGCTAATCTAACTAATACTGAACAAGAAACTGGAATATAGGCAACTCAACAACTTGCCTCTAAAAGTGAAAAATTGATTCATTTGAGCTCAAACTATCTTCTAAAGCAATGAATCTACCCTCTATTACTATTTATCTATTATAGCTACATGCCAAGTCATCATTTACAATGGTGAAACAACCTCCATGAGAGAGAATCCAAGAACACAGTCAAAAACTGGAAAAATAGCCATCCTGAGCAAAAACTGCCCTACGTGCAGTGCCACTGGCCCAACGCGTAGCGCCACTTTCAGGTCTTTTTTTGGAGGCCTTCCCGGCTTCCAAATTGAGCTCACGATATCTCATTGGAAATTTCTTCAAGTATACTTTCTAAAACACCTGGAATTTCTGCATTTCAAGCTCATTTGACCCCTCAAAACTTGATTCTCCCAACACTGCTTCTGTGTGTCCAAAAAGTGGCAGAAAGGTCATTTTTAGGGTTTTATTTTTTTTTACCTTTTGGTGGACTAGTTTTGCCCCAAAAAATTTGAAAATATATAGGGTGCATGTCCTCATCGCTCTGAATCCAAAAATGCAAACCATTTCTTCATTGATTGCCCCTAGGAAAAGCGCAGCGCCACCGTTTAGGCAGTTTTCCTGTGTGTAGAATTTCAAAATATGAAAGTGACAAAAAATATTCCAAACTTGCTCAAAATTGGTGAGAAGCACCATCATCAATTGTTTTGATGAGCTAAGGAAGCTTCAGCAATCATCCGAAGCCTATCCTCCTCCTTTTTTCCTTTCAAAGCCCGCCTAAGCCTAGCTTTCATCTTTTTGACCCTCATGTTGCAAATCTTGTTTCAGGTCCTGTAATGACAGGCCATGTGTCTGATCATTTGATTGTCTCTATCGACCTTCTGTAGCATCTTCTCAAGGTGCAAGTTGACTCTCTCTAACCAAATCTCTCTATCATCTTCAATCTCTTTCTCAATGGAAGTCAATGTGACTTGTGCCTCTTTGCCACTTTGTCGCTTTACCTTGAGCATTTCCAGCTCCATGAGGACTTGTTTTTCACTCAACTGCTTGTTTTCTTGCTCCAAATATGTGATGACATGCTTGGCCCTCTCCAAATTTTCCGCCAAAGCTTGTACTTGAGCCTCCTTTTCTTGTATGATGATGCCTTTTATGGTTTTTTCGTCCTGAGCCTCTAAGTCAATGATTTCCACTCCATGATGAGTATAACATTGCTCCAACTCATCATTCTCAGTCAAGTCAAAGTCTCTTTCCTCCTCATCATCAAGACTCTCCTCCGGCATCTTTTCCTTCCCTTTGTGCAGTTGTTGCACCTGTACCTGTTATGTCAAAGAAGAAGGAAAAGCCCCTTCCACATCCTGTGAAGCTAGCATTTGCCTATGGGTTGATGAAGAAGGCAAGGTCCCTTCCACATCCCGTGGAGAAAACACTTTCCTATCAGCTGCAAATAATCTCCTTATGCCCCTTTGATATGTCATGAAGGTCCTGGGCACCTCAGTAGTTCTAATCTCTTAGGTTTTCACTTGAGCACTGCTATAAGGTCCCCCTACTTCTTGAGACATTGATGGAGGAATTTGAGGACCCTTGAAGATGTCATGAGAAATAAATGTCTCCCAAGAGATGTTGAGGAGATTGAGATGATGAAGCACAATGATCTTGATCAGGGAGTAATGATAAAGACTGCTCATCTGCTGAGGGTATGGCTTCTTCTAGACAAAATGAGCCATCTTCTCAATATTCCTGAACAAGAAGTAAGGGAGGTTTAACATCCTCACCATGGTAAAATGCATGAGGAGCCTGATGTGATAAGTGTACAACCTAGAGAATCTGCCCTCACAAGTGAAATACTTCATGATGATTTTCATCATGGGGACATATTTATCTTCAAGAAATCTGAAAGGAAAAAGTATCTTCACCTCATTTCTGTACCAGGGTTTGATATAAGGCTCATAGTAGTGTTCATCCAGGTCCTGGGCCTTGTACCACTTCTCCCCTACATTCGGAATCCTGGTGGCATCTGAAATGATGGAAGGTGAAACTGTGAAGGTTACCCCAGCAAGAGTCACCCTGTTGTCCTAAAGATGGGCTACAAAATGTCTAGTGAGCTCAGGGTGGTGTTGAACTCTCTCTACTTGCTCACAGAACTCATAACAACCAAGATATCTGAAACATGTGACAGCTAACTGAGAGGCCTGTAATTCTCTAAGGTTTGATGGCTCTTCTTTGATAATTCTTCCTCCCTTGTGTGGTTTTCTCTGCTACCTAGCTCTGTTTGCTGAAGTGTGACTACCTGTGTTTTCTTCCTCCTCATAGTCTCGGTCCTCTGTGTTCATGTTTACAATTGACGTTATATGAAGGAAATGAGTGAAAGTGTTTTAGGAGTGAGGGGATGGGATATGAGCTAATGGCTAGAAAATGAATGAGGGAGCAGGAATGAGAGGGAGGGCTTGGGTTAGTTTGTGATATTGCTCTTGGGAAGAGGGATAAAGGGATGGGATGATATGGAATAGGGTTAAAGGGATAAAGGGATAAGGGGATAGAGTTTAGAGTTGTAGGGATAGGTGATAGGATGAACAATTAGGGTTTAGGTTTTAGGCATCATTAGGGAGATTTTTAGGGTTTATGGTTTTTAGGCAAAAATTTTATAATGGAAAATTTAGCTTATAAGTTAAATTGAAAACCAATCAATGTAGTATGGAGGACCACTTACTTTTATGCGGGTAAGAGAGGGCAAATTTGGAGGTTTCCTTAATATTTGAGGCTTTTCTAGCCCTCCTGCACAACACGCAGCGCCACCCTAGAAGCGCAGCACCAGTGTAAAATTACACTGGGAAATTTCACCAGACGCGCAACGCCGGTCTCAACGCACAGCGCCAAGCTCTGAATGGGCAGCGCCAAACCTGCTTGCCTCAGACACATAGAACCACTCTACCAACGCGCAACGCCACTCCACCACTGCTCTAGAAGCACAACTCCACCCTCCAAAAGTGCAGCGCCAACTCTTCTTCACCCAAAACTCGCTCAAGCTTGCCTCTTCTTCTCACTTTTTGACTCTTTGTTTTCCAAATGAGAATGATGAACATGAAAATGAAATGTGGGAGCTTAAATAGTAGTAGATTTTGATTTTTCACTTGAAAAACATACTTTCTAATGTCTCTTGTCCTTCTTCAAAGCTATATTTTAATGCCTTTTCTTCTTTGTGTCTTTGCAGGTGGATAAATGCTCAACTTGAACTGATTTTTGCAGTGTTTCTTTGTCTTGTAGCAAGAAGAGATACTCTAGTGCAGCTGGGATCATATATTACATATAGTGACTTAAAATTACATAAGAAATACAAATAAACTCAAAAATACTATGTTTTCACCTCAAAAACATGTTTTTGAGGTGAAAATTACATTAGGCTAAAAGATAATTATTCAGTGGCTATGACCTAAAATCCATCATGCTTGACTTATTTATCATCCTCATACCCTTGTTGACCTTTATTTACATTTTAAAATCAAGTTCTTGACCTTGATGATGAAACCCTAAGACCTAATGAAACATGCCCTATGACCTAATGAAAACATGCCAAATGACCTAATGAAGGCATGATTGCAAATTGAACATGAAATAATGACTGAAAACAACCTAAAGAAGGGTCAACAAGTATACTCTATGAGGGAAAAATTAGGTTTTCTGAAGAGAAGACAACCATCAATGGATCTGTTTGACATGACCTAATGAAATGATGAAAAAAATTTAGTATGGGACCCCTAAAATGAAAATGCAAAGAGCAAATTTGATCCCTGATGGAAGTATGCTGATACTAACACTAACATTGGCCTTATTGGGGATGGCATCTCCTTGGAGGTCTCAAGAACACTGTAGACCAAGTGCCTCATCCATTGGGCAATATGGTCAAAACAAAAAAGTGAAAAAATGACTCAATACAAACTAAAATCTAACTCACAACCAAACTAACTCTAAACTTGACTATAAACCAAATCAACCAAACTTGACACTAATCATTCAAACTTTATAGCCTTCACTTTGGTCCCCAAGCTCAAATGATAGTGTGCTTGAAACCTTGCAAGGAAAATCAAACTGGTATATACAATGAGGGTGAAGTAACTTCAGGGAACAACCTCAAAAGTAGTAGTGCTTCAGGAGCCTACCATTCATTAGCCCTCCTGAACATTCATGACCATCCACTTCCTTTAACAAAAATGAATTCTATCCCTGATAAGCTAAGATTTTATATGGTCCTTTCCATAAATTATCAAACTTACCTTGCTTTCCCTTTTCCTCATTCTGGGCATCCCACCGCAGCACTACATCTTCCAGCTGAAACTTTTCTGCTTTGGTTTTGCGGTCATAAATCTTCTTTATCTTCTCTTGCAACCAGAAAGTGTTTTGGGAAACCTCTTCTCTTGTTTGCTGAAGGTGAATCATTTGATTAATTCTGCATTGAATACCATCCTCTTCACTGCCATCTTCCTGTAATAATCTCATGACCGGGACTGCAAGTGATGTAGGAAATACTGTATCAGTACCATAAACCAACTCAAAAGGTGACATACCTATGGATTTCTTGTTGCTCACTCTGTTGGCCCACAAAGCATTAAAGCTTTCAATGCCAATTCTTCTTGTTTACCTCCAACATTTTCTTGATAATATTCACCAAGGATTTATTTGATGACCCGATAAACCCATTGCCCTGCGGGTAGTATGTCGTGGAATGACCCAATGTAATATTGTACTTGTTGCAAAACTCCACCATCTTCTTGGACTTAAATGCTGCTGCATTATTTGTTATAATCTTGTGAGGGCAACCAAAACGAGACAAGATATTAGATTCTAAAAATTGAACAATTACCGTGTCTGTGGCTTGCCTTGTCAGAATGGCCTCAATCCACTTGGTGAAGTAATTGGTAGTTGTCAAAATCCATTTGTGTTGTGCTGATGATGTAGGATGGATTTCCCCTATGAAATCATGTCCTCACTACTGGAAAGGTGCATTTACTTCAACTGGCTTCAAAGGAAGAGGAAGCAACTTCCTTTTTCCTTGAAAAACTTGGCATTCATGGCAAACCATAACTATCTTATATAAATATGAAAACAAAGTCGGCCAATAATATCCTGCTCTCAACACTTTGTTAGCAGTTGTTTTCCAAAACAAATGACCGCCACAATCACCACTATGAAAATCATTCATTACCTATTGAGCTTCATCTTCAACCAAACAATTAAGAAGAACTCCTCCTGGGTCTTTCCAATAGAGAGCACTATTTAAAATGCAGAATTTTGCAGACTTTAGTTTAAGTGATCTACCTTTAATTCTTGACATTCCAAGAGGTGGCGAAAGATGCTGAAGAACATAAACTACATCAGAATACCAAGGTGATTTGAGAAACATCTCTGATACTTGAATGAGTGAGCCACCATCTTCGTCCTCTGACATTGATGCAATGAGATTTATGTCTAGAGCATGCAAATTTGATTCAGCCATTAGTTTTTCCAAGCCTTGTCCTTTGATCAGTTTGGTAGGTTTAATCTCAAGATCATACTCCAACATTGCTGCTATCCACTTACCTCTTCTTCCCTCCGGATCAGTTTGCATGAGAACATCCTTGACTGTTGTGTTAGGAACATATGCTATAGTATGTGAATGCAGAATGTATACTCTGAAATCTTTCAATGCTTTTATAAGAGTTAGTGCTTGTTTTTCAATGATATTGTACCACAAGGCAACATCTCAAATAGTCCTACTATAAAAAGAAATGGGTTTCTCCACCTGATCCATCTTTTGCATCAACACCGCAGCCATGGTGTGCTCGGATGCAAATGAAAATATAATAAAATCATGAGTATAATCAAAACTAATCAAGACCGGGGCTGTAGTCAAAGAAAACTTTACCAAATTGAATGACTTCATGGCATCATCGGTCCATTTCACAGTGTTTTCCTTCTCCAACATATTATTTATTTCACGTAAATGTTCAGCCAAATTTGGTATAAATCTGCGTAAGAAATTCATCTTACCATTCAAAGCATGAATCTCCTTTTTGTTGCACGGAAAATCTATATGCTAAATTGCCTCCACCCTTGAAGGATCAATGCGAATACCATCTTCAGAAATTATATGACCAAGGAGTTTACCCTCGTCCATGGCAAAAAGAATCTTCTTCGGGTTTAGAGAAATCCCGAACTTCCTACATTTCTGAAAGACAATTCTTAAGTGGTGCAAATGCTCATCATCAGAACCAGAAAATATTGTCAAATCATCTAAATAGACAACCAAGAAAACATCCTTCTCATTAGCAAAAGCTATATCCATCGCCCACTGAAAAGTGGCTCTAGCATTATTCAAATCAAATGGAATTTTGGCATATTGAAAAGTTCCCCATGGTGTTGTGAAGGCAGTTTTGTATTGGTCTTTTTCATGCACCAAGATCTAATTATAGCCTGAGTAGCCATCTAGTAGTGACATCCGTGATGCTCCAACTACTCTTTGCAAAATATGGTCCATCTTAGGAAGAGGGTAATTATCCTTTAAGGGCACTTTGTTCAGGTTCCAGAAATCTATGCACAACCTTATCTCTCCAGTCTTCTTTCGTACCAGGACCAAATTTGAAATCCAACCAGAAAATCTAATTGGAACAATGATGCCAGCTTTAGACAATCTATTTACCTCTTTCTCGATGGATGGCAGCAGCTTTGGATCGATTCTTCTCAACTTCTATCTAAAAGATTTTTGATCTAGCTTGATAGGAATAGTATGCTTAATGATATCCTTGTCATACACCTTCAAATCCGAATAATCCCATGCAAAAACATCAGAAAATTTAGAAAGTAATCTAACATACTTAGCCTTTACTTCGGGATACAATGCTTTAGATAACATTACAAGCTTGGGCTTGTCAGCTATTCCAAGATTTACATCTTCAACTCCTTTGTCCGTAGGAACCAAGCTCGGTTTTCTTGCCACATCATCCTGATTAAAAAGCTCCTCTAAAGGTATGAGACCTCTGGGAATGATATTATCCTTTACCTATAAAACCTCCATCTGATTTACCTCAATCTCTTGTTCATCGGAATCACAATCATCATCAATGGAAGCATTCTTAAACTTTCCTTCATTTTGAAAAAGGGCATTAATTTCATTATCATCCCAAAACACTTGCCAATACCTCAAATTATCAGCAACAGTAGGCCTATGTTTGACATGAATTTCAAATTTGTTGCTAGAATTCATTGGAATATTCAAATTGTTGGCCGTAGTGGAAAGTGAATCTGCAATGATGTTTGAGTTCGGGGTACTGCTGTTAAGGTATATTCAAGAAACATCCTCAAAATATCCAAAACTACATTTCTGTAGGCTCTCATCCACGGATGCTTTGCTTGATATTCTCCTTTTACCTGTTTAATCACCAGCTCTGAATCACCATAAACTGAAATCCTTTTTGCATCAAGCTTCTTCAAAATTTTAAGACCTATAATCAAAGCCTCATACTTTGCTTCATTATTAAAGCAATCAAAAGCTAACTTGTATGAACATACTCTAACATTACTTGGGACTTTGGCAGGCTAGAAAGTAGGGCTTCGAATCCAAATTCCAATACCCGCACTATCCTTACCCACAGCGCCATCGAATTCCATGCTCCAAAGGCCGACTTCATCTTCGAGATGCTGAAATTTTGTTTCCTTCTCAACTTTACCTTGGCTGATTACTTCATTTTTTTGTTCTTCACTGACCTTTTGCTGTTGTGTAGGCTGCTCGGAAGAACTTGCTATCTTTTCTTTTTCTTGATTAAGAACTACTCTAAAATTCTCAGAAATTTCTGGTACATCATCTACTTCTACAAGCTGAATATCTACATCATTCAATCCACTATCAAAGTAAAAAACAAAGGACTCTAAATCAGTATGTACAACATTTATTGGATGATTCATAGGCTTCTCTTTACTAGTGATCATATACTTCATTTTCTTTTCCCGGTACAACTTCCTCAATTGACCGAAAATAGGGATGGTAGCATAAGAGAAGTCAAGTTGTAAAATGCCTTTGAGTTTAGCACCCCGGGATCTAGATAAGAGCATACCAAATTGAGGCGGTATCTCAACAACTACCACATCCATCAAGACATTTTTGGCTGGGATTTGATCTAAAGAAACCACCAAATCTTTTATGAGACCAATGCAACGAACTCTACCGGAGTCAAAGGAGTACAAATCATGATATTTCCGGGTGATATCCAGGCCCAACTTTTCCATAATGGCTTTAGGCATCAAATTGTGGGAAGCTCCGGAATCTAACATAGCATTATGAAGAATGTACTCATGCAGTCTAAGACTCAAATAACATGGAGGAACTTCACTATCTTCAGACTGACCTTCTATGGCTGGACCAAAATGAGTTCAGGATCATCATCTTCGACATTCACCATGTCTGACAAAGGATCAATTTGCAATATTCTAGATACATGGTGTTTATAATTGCTATTCTTAACAAGCTCAGTCAAAGGAATGGACACTTTCAATTTAGCAATTTCACTTTCTAAATTAAAGGATGAAACTTTTTCTACCTCTTTGACACCAGTGTCCTTCTTATCTGATTTCTCTTTCGTTGCACTATCTTTTTGTTGATTGTTCTTCTCGCTTGCAGTGATACTTGTTGATGGTACCTTGTTGGGACTTGAATCAACAAGCTCTTTTCCTTTCTTCTGAGTGTTTGAGGAATCATTCTTGGATTGCACATCTTTTCTTTTCTGAATGGGATTGATCGGTACATCTCTGCTCCTTAAAGAGTACTGCCTCTGTTGTGCAGTCAAAGCATTTATATAACCACGCTGATAATCATCAGATTCAGCCTCCAAAACCACATCATTTGCTAAGATGTAATCTTCATCCCTTTGAATGTCTGGAACTTCGGCATATTCTTCATTTTCGGTCAGAAATATAGGCTAAAAAAATGATTAGTTTCAATTACTGGATCTTCGTCATCTTCTTCTTCCATTCCTCAAACATAATTTTGTTGTAAGGGAGTTCTGATCTACTGTTGTTGTGCTGGTTGCTCCAGTGCCTTTTGTTCTCTTTGCTTGATTCAGAATTGGGGTTGCTGTTGTCCTCTTAAATTTTGATTCTGGATTGGTGTTTCATGTCTATCTGTGATCGTTAACTGGTCAACCATCCTTTCCATTGTTCGAATCAATGTATCCATCTTTACATCCAAGGTAGATTCTTCTTCTTTTATGGTCACTCTTTTCTCTAATCTCATTCTTGCTCTTTTGGCCAGCAAGTTTTCTTCTACACTCACAGCATTCTTTTGCATGTCTTCTAGTGTGGTAGGATCTCATTCCCGCAACTGATATGCCATATCAACATCGAAACCGTCTGGAAACTTGAGCAAAGCCAATCCCTCTGGTGGTTTAATGTTGGTTGGAATAGCATTGTATATTGAATTAAACCTCACACAATAGTCTTGCACACTTTCACCGACATTTCTTTTGATGTTCTCATACTCGGACAAAATCTGAAGTGGATTCTTCTTCACCTCCCACCAATCCAGGAATTGCCTATGGAGGATTGGTAAAGTGGTGATAGAAGCTACGGGTAAAGCTCTGAACCATTTTCGAACTTCACCTCCAAAGCTTTGTACAAACAATCTCATCGTCACATCTTCAATTTCTACTTCATGGAGGTCAAAGAAATCATTCATTTTATCAACATGTTGCTGAGCTGTAATGGTTTGAGTGGCATCAAAGAAAGGTATCTTGGTTTGATAATCAACGGGCATGGCACCAATATTTTGAGGTAAAACAAGGGGTGCATACCAGGCAGCCATAACTCGAGGTGGATTTAAAGCAAGGATTGGGCTACTAGGAGTTGATGGAGTAGTTGATGGAGAACTGGGAGTAATAGGTGATTGATGGGGAATGATAGGTTGATGGGGAAGTGCAGGTATAAATGGAGGTTGGGAATGAATTTCAGAGGTTGAAGGGAATAATGATGAACTAAGGGTAGTGGACATTGGTTCAGAAAGCTCAGGGATCTTAGTAGTGAGGGATGATTGAGGGGAATTTAGGATATACTCATCAATTGACCAGTTTTCCTTTTGGACTTCGATATCTGCAATAAACTCTGGATCTAGAACTATATCATCAAGTGCACTTCCAGACCTAGTTCTAAATAGGGAAAGGTCAAACGATAGATCAAATGGGAGGTATTCTAAAAACAACCACTCATCAGGGCAAGAATCTACTTTTAATGAAGGTGTGAGACTGACTGAACTTTCTTGTTTTTTGAATCTTCTTGAAATCAAGTTAGGATTATCCACTACTGGGGTAGGGTTTGGATCTGGATTGGCCCTAATGTACTTTCTTGAAGCTAGTGTGCTCAAATTTCAAGGTTTTATATATTGCTTTACAACTTTCCAATTCAGCCTAGTAAATTCTAAAACTCATCATCCATAAGCTTAAGAATTCAAATGAAAGATATTATTGGGGTGATTAGTCTTTCGTTCCCCAGTGGAGTCACCACTATGTTATCACCTGGATTGAACCTCAAGCTGAAGGAAGGCAATGCCAGGGTAACCACAAACCACGCTTAGCCAAGTAGCTAGCCCTACTGGGCCGGGAGAGGGCTCTCTCCATAAGGATCCCAGCCAAGATGACTGGATCAGGTAAAGGATATTAGGCTAGGTATATTAGCACGAAGTTTTCATTGGATTTTGAAAGGGTTTTTTCGGATCAGGAGGAGATGGACAGTTTAGGTCTAGGGAATTAGGTCAGAATTGCAGGGTGTTCAATGGGGCAAGGTAGGAATAAGCTTTAGCACTCAAGGGCTTGATGGGGTGAGATGTTTTAGACTGGTGAGATGCTAAGAAGAGCATTTGAAAACCATGGATCCTTCCTAGACCACAGAAAACATGAAATGGTGAATGGTTTCCCAAGACAGAGCACTGATGTAATGAATTCTACCTATCAACTTGAAAAAATTCAACTAGAAGCAATGAAATTATTAATGGCATACATAGAACACATTAACAAATGATCACAAAAGAATAAACTGTACTAAAACTCCATACCACATGGATCCCATAAAAATAGCTGCAATTCTTATTAATCTCCTGTTAAACTGCTAACAAAAGGTGTACAATCAAGGTCTGAGCATCTAGCTGAGTCCAACCCTTTACAATGAGAAATAAGAAGAAGATATAGACATTAATTCAACCTCTTCCCATCCTCAGGGGTCAAATCCCTAAGATTAGGAGCTAATCTAACTAATACTGAACAAGAAACTGGAATATAGGCAACTCAACAACTTGCCTCTAAAAGTGAAAAATTGATTCATTTGAGCTCAAACTATCTTCTAAAGCAATGAATCTACCCTCTATTACTATTTATCTATTATAGCTACATGCCAAGTCATCATTTACAATGGTGAAACAACCTCCATGAGAGAGAATCCAAGAACACAGTCAAAAACTGGAAAAATAGCCATCCTGAGCAAAAACTGCCCTACGTGCAGTGCCACTGGCCCAACGCGTAGCGCCACTTTCAGGTCCCTTTTTGGAGGCCTTCCCGGCATCCAAATTGAGCTCATGATATCTCATTGGAAATTTCTTCAAGTATACTTTCCAAAACACCTGGAATTTCTGCATTTGAAGCTCATTTGACCCCTCAAAACTTGATTCTCCCAAGACTGCTTCTGTGTGTCCAAAAAGTGGCAGAAAGGTCATTTTTAGGGTGTTTTTTTTACCTTTTGGTGGACTAGTTTTGCCCCAAAAACTTTGAAAATATATAGGGTGCATGTCCTCATCGCTCTGAATCCAAAAATGCAAACCATTTCTTCATTGAGTGCCCCTAGGAAAAGCGCAGCGCCACCGTTTAGGCAGTTTTCCTGTGTGTAGAATTTCAAAATTTGCAAGTGACAAAAAATGTTCCAAACTTGCTCAAAATTGGTGAGAAGCACCATCATCAATTGTTTTGATGAGCTAAGGAAGCTTCAGCAATCATCCGAAGCCTATCCTCCTCCTTTTTTCCTTTCAAAGCCCGCCTAAGCCTAGCTTTCATCTTTTTGACCCTCATGTTGCAAATCTTGTTTCAGGTCCTGTAATGATAGGCCATGTGTCTGATCATTTGATTGTCTCTATCGACCTTCTGTAGCATCTTCTCAAGGTGCAAGTTGACTCTCTCTAACCAAATCTCTCTATCATCTTCAATCTCTTTCTCAATGGAAGTCAATGTGACTTGTGCCTCTTTGCCACTTTGTCGCTTTACCTTGAGCATTTCCAGCTCCATGAGGACTTGTTTTTCACTCAACTGCTTGTTTTCTTGCTCCAAATATGTGATGACATGCTTGGCCCTCTCCAAATTTTCCGCCAAAGCTTGTACTTGAGCCTCCTTTTCTTGTATGATGATGCCTTTTATGGTTTTTTCGTCCTGAGCCTCTAAGTCAATGATTTCCACTCCATGATGAGTATAACATTGCTCCAACTCATCATTCTCAGTCAAGTCAAAGTCTCTTTCCTCCTCATCATCAAGACTCTCCTCCGGCATCTTTTCCTTCCCTTTGTGCAGTTGTTGCACCTGTACCTGTTATGTCAAAGAAGAAGGAAAAGCCCCTTCCACATCCTGTGAAGCTAGCATTTGCCTATGGGTTGATGAAGAAGGCAAGGTCCCTTCCACATCCCGTGGAGAAAACACTTTCCTATCAGCTGCAAATAATCTCCTTATGCCCCTTTGATATGTCATGAAGGTCCTGGGCACCTCAGTAGTTCTAATCTCTTAGGTTTTCACTTGAGCACTGCTATAAGGTCCCCCTACTTCTTGAGACATTGATGGAGGAATTTGAGGACCCTTGAAGATGTCATGAGAAATAAATGTCTCCCAAGAGATGTTGAGGAGATTGAGATGATGAAGCACAATGATCTTGATCAGGGAGTAATGATAAAGACTGCTCATCTGCTGAGGGTATGGCTTCTTCTAGACAAAATGAGCCATCTTCTCAATATTCCTGAACAAGAATTAAGGGACGTTTAACATCCTCACCATGGTAAAATGCATGAGGAGCCTGATGTGATAAGTGTACAACCTAGAGAATCTGCCCTCACAAGTGAAATACTTCATGATGATTTTCATCATGGGGACATATTTATCTTCAAGAAATCTGAAAGGAAAAAGTATCTTCACCTCATTTCTGTACCAGGGTTTGATATAAGGCTCATAGTAGTGTTCATCCAGGTCCTGGGCCTTGTACCACTTCTCCCCTACATTCGGAATCCTGGTGGCATCTGAAATGATGGAAGGTGAAACTGTGAAGGTTACCCCAGCAAGAGTCACCCTTTTGTCCTAAAGATGGGCTACAAAATGTCTAGTGAGCTCAGGGTGGTGTTGAACTCTCTCTACTTGCTCACAGAACTCATAACAACCAAGATATCTGAAACATGTGACAGCTAACTGAGAGGCCTGTAATTCTCTAAGGTTTGATGGCTCTTCTTTGATAATTCTTCCTCCCTTGTGTGGTTTTCTCTGCTACCTAGCTCTGTTTGCTGAAGTGTGACTACCTGTGTTTTCTTCCTCCTCATAGTCTCGGTCCTCTGTGTTCATGTTTACAATTGACGTTATATGAAGGAAATGAGTGAAAGTGTTTTAGGAGTGAGGGGATGGGATATGAGCTAATGGCTAGAAAATGAATGAGGGAGCAGGAATGAGAGGGAGGGCTTGGGTTAGTTTGTGATATTGCTCTTGGGAAGAGGGATAAAGGGATGGGATGATATGGAATAGGGTTAAAGGGATAAAGGGATAAGGGGATAGAGTTTAGAGTTGTAGGGATAGGTGATAGGATGAACAATTAGGGTTTAGGTTTTAGGCATCATTAGGGAGATTTTTAGGGTTTATGGTTTTTAGGCAAAAATTTTATAATGGAAAATTTAGCTTATAAGTTAAATTGAAAACCAATCAATGTAGTATGGAGGACCACTTACTTTTATGCGGGTAAGAGAGGGCAAATTTGGAGGTTTCCTTAATATTTGAGGCTTTTCTAGCCCTCCTGCACAACACGCAGCGCCACCCTAGAAGCGCAGCACCAGTGTAAAATTACACTGGGAAATTTCACCAGACGCGCAACGCCGGTCTCAACGCACAGCGCCAAGCTCTGAATGGGCAGCGCCAAACCTGCTTGCCTCAGACACATAGAACCACTCTACCAACGCGCAACGCCACTCCACCACTGCTCTAGAAGCACAACTCCACCCTCCAAAAGTGCAGCGCCAACTCTTCTTCACCCAAAACTCGCTCAAGCTTGCCTCTTCTTCTCACTTTTTGACTCTTTGTTTTCCAAATGAGAATGATGAACATGAAAATGAAATGTGGGAGCTTAAATAGTAGTAGATTTTGATTTTTCACTTGAAAAACATACTTTCTAATGTCTCTTGTCCTTCTTCAAAGCTATATTTTAATGCCTTTTCTTCTTTGTGTCTTTGCAGGTGGATAAATGCTCAACTTGAACTGATTTTTGCAGTGTTTCTTTGTCTTGTAGCAAGAAGAGATACTCTAGTGCAGCTGGGATCATATATTACATATAGTGACTTAAAATTACATAAGAAATACAAATAAACTCAAAAATACTATGTTTTCACCTCAAAAACATGTTTTTGAGGTGAAAATTACATTAGGCTAAAAGATAATTATTCAGTGGCTATGACCTAAAATCCATCATGCTTGACTTATTTATCATCCTCATACCCTTGTTGACCTTTATTTACATTTTAAAATCAAGTTCTTGACCTTGATGATGAAACCCTAAGACCTAATGAAACATGCCCTATGACCTAATGAAAACATGCCAAATGACCTAATGAAGGCATGATTGCAAATTGAACATGAAATAATGACTGAAAACAACCTAAAGAAGGGTCAACAAGTATACTCTATGAGGGAAAAATTAGGTTTTCTGAAGAGAAGACAACCATCAATGGATCTGTTTGACATGACCTAATGAAATGATGAAAAAAATTTAGTATGGGACCCCTAAAATGAAAATGCAAAGAGCAAATTTGATCCCTGATGGAAGTATGCTGATACTAACACTAACATTGGCCTTATTGGGGATGGCATCTCCTTGGAGGTCTCAAGAACACTGTAGACCAAGTGCCTCATCCATTGGGCAATATGGTCAAAACAAAAAAGTGAAAAAATGACTCAATACAAACTAAAATCTAACTCACAACCAAACTAACTCTAAACTTGACTATAAACCAAATCAACCAAACTTGACACTAATCATTCAAACTTTATAGCCTTCACTTTGGTCCCCAAGCTCAAATGATAGTGTGCTTGAAACCTTGCAAGGAAAATCAAACTGGTATATACAATGAGGGTGAAGTAACTTCAGGGAACAACCTCAAAAGTAGTAGTGCTTCAGGAGCCTACCATTCATTAGCCCTCCTGAACATTCATGACCATCCACTTCCTTTAACAAAAATGAATTCTATCCCTGATAAGCTAAGATTTTATATGGTCCTTTCCATAAATTATCAAACTTACCTTGCTTTCCCTTTTCCTCATTCTGGGCATCCCACCGCAGCACTACATCTTCCAGCTGAAACTTTTCTGCTTTGGTTTTGCGGTCATAAATCTTCTTTATCTTCTCTTGCAACCAGAAAGTGTTTTGGGAAACCTCTTCTCTTGTTTGCTGAAGGTGAATCATTTGATTAATTCTGCATTGAATACCATCCTCTTCACTGCCATCTTCCTGTAATAATCTCATGACCGGGACTGCAAGTGATGTAGGAAATACTGTATCAGTACCATAAACCAACTCAAAAGGTGACATACCTATGGATTTCTTGTTGCTCACTCTGTTGGCCCACAAAGCATTAAAGCTTTCAATGCCAATTCTTCTTGTTTACCTCCAACATTTTCTTGATAATATTCACCAAGGATTTATTTGATGACCCGATAAACCCATTGCCCTGCGGGTAGTATGTCGTGGAATGACCCAATGTAATATTGTACTTGTTGCAAAACTCCACCATCTTCTTGGACTTAAATGCTGCTGCATTATTTGTTATAATCTTGTGAGGGCAACCAAAACGAGACAAGATATTAGATTCTAAAAATTGAACAATTACCGTGTCTGTGGCTTGCCTTGTCAGAATGGCCTCAATCCACTTGGTGAAGTAATTGGTAGTTGTCAAAATCCATTTGTGTTGTGCTGATGATGTAGGATGGATTTCCCCTATGAAATCATGTCCTCACTACTGGAAAGGTGCATTTACTTCAACTGGCTTCAAAGGAAGAGGAAGCAACTTCCTTTTTCCTTGAAAAACTTGGCATTCATGGCAAACCATAACTATCTTATATAAATATGAAAACAAAGTCGGCCAATAATATCCTGCTCTCAACACTTTGTTAGCAGTTGTTTTCCAAAACAAATGACCGCCACAATCACCACTATGAAAATCATTCATTACCTATTGAGCTTCATCTTCAACCAAACAATTAAGAAGAACTCCTCCTGGGTCTTTCCAATAGAGAGCACTATTTAAAATGCAGAATTTTGCAGACTTTAGTTTAAGTGATCTACCTTTAATTCTTGACATTCCAAGAGGTGGCGAAAGATGCTGAAGAACATAAACTACATCAGAATACCAAGGTGATTTGAGAAACATCTCTGATACTTGAATGAGTGAGCCACCATCTTCGTCCTCTGACATTGCTGCAATGAGATTTATGTCTAGAGCATGCAAATTTGATTCAGCCATTAGTTTTTCCAAGCCTTGTCCTTTGATCAGTTTGGTAGGTTTAATCTCAAGATCATACTCCAACATTGCTGCTATCCACTTACCTCTTCTTCCCTCCGGATCAGTTTGCATGAGAACATCCTTGACTGTTGTGTTAGGAACATATGCTATAGTATGTGAATGCAGAATGTATACTCTGAAATCTTTCAATGCTTTTATAAGAGTTAGTGCTTGTTTTTCAATGATATTGTACCACAAGGCAACATCTCAAATAGTCCTACTATAAAAAGAAATGGGTTTCTCCACCTGATCCATCTTTTGCATCAACACCGCAGCCATGGTGTGCTCGGATGCAAATGAAAATATAATAAAATCATGAGTATAATCAAAACTAATCAAGACCGGGGCTGTAGTCAAAGAAAACTTTACCAAATTGAATGACTTCATGGCATCATCGGTCCATTTCACAGTGTTTTCCTTCTCCAACATATTAGTTATTTCACGTAAATGTTCAGCCAAATTTGGTATAAATCTGCGTAAGAAATTCATCTTACCATTCAAAGCATGAATCTCCTTTTTGTTGCACGGAAAATCTATATGCTAAATTGCCTCCACCCTTGAAGGATCAATGCGAATACCATCTTCAGAAATTATATGACCAAGGAGTTTACCCTCGTCCATGGCAAAAAGAATCTTCTTCGGGTTTAGAGAAATCCCGAACTTCCTACATTTCTGAAAGACAATTCTTAAGTGGTGCAAATGCTCATCATCAGAACCAGAAAATATTGTCAAATCATCTAAATAGACAACCAAGAAAACATCCTTCTCATTAGCAAAAGCTATATCCATCGCCCACTGAAAAGTGGCTCTAGCATTATTCAAATCAAATGGAATTTTGGCATATTGAAAAGTTCCCCATGGTGTTGTGAAGGCAGTTTTGTATTGGTCTTTTTCATGCACCAAGATCTAATTATAGCCTGAGTAGCCATCTAGTAGTGACATCCGTGATGCTCCAACTACTCTTTGCAAAATATGGTCCATCTTAGGAAGAGGGTAATTATCCTTTAAGGGCACTTTGTTCAGGTTCCAGAAATCTATGCACAACCTTATCTCTCCAGTCTTCTTTCGTACCAGGACCAAATTTGAAATCCAACCAGAAAATCTAATTGGAACAATGATGCCAGCTTTAGACAATCTATTTACCTCTTTCTCGATGGATGGCAGCAGCTTTGGATCGATTCTTCTCAACTTCTATCTAAAAGATTTTTGATCTAGCTTGATAGGAATAGTATGCTTAATGATATCCTTGTCATACACCTTCAAATCCGAATAATCCCATGCAAAAACATCAGAAAATTTAGAAAGTAATCTAACATACTTAGCCTTTACTTCGGGATACAATGCTTTAGATAACATTACAAGCTTGGGCTTGTCAGCTATTCCAAGATTTACATCTTCAACTCCTTTGTCCGTAGGAACCAAGCTCGGTTTTCTTGCCACATCATCCTGATTAAAAAGCTCCTCTAAAGGTATGAGACCTCTGGGAATGATATTATCCTTTACCTGTAAAACCTCCATCTGATTTACCTCAATCTCTTGTTCATCGGAATCACAATCATCATCAATGGAAGCATTCTTAAACTTTCCTTCATTTTGAAAAAGGGCATTAATTTCATTATCATCCCAAAACACTTGCCAATACCTCAAATTATCAGCAACAGTAGGCCTATGTTTGACATGAATTTCAAATTTGTTGCTAGAATTCATTGGAATATTCAAATTGTTGGCCGTAGTGGAAAGTGAATCTGCAATGATGTTTGAGTTCGGGGTACTGCTGTTAAGGTATATTCAAGAAACATCCTCAAAATATCCAAAACTACATTTCTGTAGGCTCTCATCCACGGATGCTTTGCTTGATATTCTCCTTTTACCTGTTTAATCACCAGCTCTGAATCACCATAAACTGAAATCCTTTTTGCATCAAGCTTCTTCAAAATTTTAAGACCTATAATCAAAGCCTCATACTTTGCTTCATTATTAAAGCAATCAAAAGCTAACTTGTATGAACATACTCTAACATTACTTGGGACTTTGGCAGGCTAGAAAGTAGGGCTTCGAATCCAAATTCCAATACCCGCACTATCCTTACCCACAGCGCCATCGAATTCCATGCTCCAAAGGCCGACTTCATCTTCGAGATGCTGAAATTTTGTTTCCTTCTCAACTTTACCTTGGCTGATTACTTCATTTTTTTGTTCTTCACTGACCTTTTGCTGTTGTGTAGGCTGCTCGGAAGAACTTGCTATCTTTTCTTTTTCTTGATTAAGAACTACTCTAAAATTCTCAGAAATTTCTGGTACATCATCTACTTCTACAAGCTGAATATCTACATCATTCAATCCACTATCAAAGTAAAAAACAAAGGACTCTAAATCAGTATGTACAACATTTATTGGATGATTCATAGGCTTCTCTTTACTAGTGATCATATACTTCATTTTCTTTTCCCGGTACAACTTCCTCAATTGACCGAAAATAGGGATGGTAGCATAAGAGAAGTCAAGTTGTAAAATGCCTTTGAGTTTAGCACCCCGGGATCTAGATAAGAGCATACCAAATTGAGGCGGTATCTCAACAACTACCACATCCATCAAGACATTTTTGGCTGGGATTTGATCTAAAGAAACCACCAAATCTTTTATGAGACCAATGCAACGAACTCTACTGGAGTCGAAGGAGTACAAATCATGATATTTCCGGGTGATATCCAGGCCCAACTTTTCCATAATGGCTTTAGGCATCAAATTGTGGGAAGCTCCGGAATCTAACATAGCATTATGAAGAATGTACTCATGCAGTCTAAGACTCAAATAACATGGAGGAACTTCACTATCTTCAGACTGACCTTCTATGGCTGGACCAAAAATGAGTTCAGGATGATCATCTTCGACATTCACCATGTCTGACAAAGGATCAATTTGCAATATTCTAGATACATGGTGTTTATAATTGCTATTCTTAACAAGCTCAGTCAAAGGAATGGACACTTTCAATTTAGCAATTTCACTTTCTAAATTAAAGGATGAAACTTTTTCTACCTCTTTGACACCAGTGTCCTTCTTATCTGATTTCTCTTTCGTTGCACTATCTTTTTGTTGATTGTTCTTCTCGCTTGCAGTGATACTTGTTGATGGTACCTTGTTGGGACTTGAATCAACAAGCTCTTTTCCTTTCTTCTGAGTGTTTGAGGAATCATTCTTGGATTGCACATATTTTCTTTTCTGAATGGGATTGATCGGTACATCTCTGCTCCTTAAAGAGTACTGCCTCTGTTGTGCAGTCAAAGCATTCATATAACCACGCTGATAATCATCAGATTCAGCCTCCAAAACCACATCATTTGCTAAGATGTAATCTTCATCCCTTTGAATGTCTGGAACTTCTGCATATTCTTCATTTTCGGTCAGAAATATAGGCTAAAAAAATGATTAGTTTCAATTACTGGATCTTCGTCATCTTCTTCTTCCATTCCTCAAACATAATTTTGTTGTAAGGGAGTTCTGATCTACTGTTGTTGTGCTGGTTGCTCCAGTGCCTTTTGTTCTCTTTGCTTGATTCAGAATTGGGGTTGCTGTTGTCCTCTTAAATTTTGATTCTGGATTGGTGTTTCATGTCTATCTGTGATCGTTAACTGGTCAACCATCCTTTCCATTGTTCGAATCAATGTATCCATCTTTACATCCAAGGTAGATTCTTCTTCTTTTATGGTCACTCTTTTCTCTAATATCATTCTTGCTCTTTTGGCCAGCAAGTCTTCTTCTACACTCACAGCATTCTTTTGCATGTCTTCTAGTGTGGTAGGATCTCATTCCCGCAACTGATATGCCATATCAACATCGAAACCGTCTGGAAACTTGAGCAAAGCCAATCCCTCTGGTGGTTTAATGTTGGTTGGAATAGCATTGTATATTGAATTAAACCTCGCACAATAGTCTTGCACACTTTCACCGACATTTCTTTTGATGTTCTCATACTCGGACAAAATCTGAAGTGGATTCTTCTTCACCTCCCACCGATCCAGGAATTGCCTATGGAGGATTGGTAAAGTGGTGATAGAAGCTACGGGTAAAGCTCTGAACCATTTTCGAACTTCACCTCCAAAGCTTTGTACAAACAATCTCATCGTCACATCTTCAATTTCTACTTCATGGAGGTCAAAGAAATCATTCATTTTATCAACATGTTGCTGATCTGTAATGGTTTGAGTGCCATCAAAGAAAGGTATATTGGTTTGATAATCAACGGGCATGGCACCAATATTTTGAGGTAAAACAAGGGGTGCATACCAGGCAGCCATAACTCGAGGTGGATTTAAAGCAAGGATTGGGCTACTAGGAGTTGATGGAGTAGTTGATGGAGAACTGGGAGTAATAGGTGATTGATGGGGAATGATAGGTTGATGGGGAAGTGCAGATATAAATGGAGGTTGGGAATGAATTTCAGAGGTTGAAGGGAATAATGATGAACTAACGGTAGTGGACATTGGTTCAGAAAGCTCAGGGATCTTAGTAGTGAGGGATGATTGAGGGGAATTTAGGATATACTCATCAATTGACCAGTTTTCCTTTTGGACTTCGATATCTGCAATAAACTCTGGATCTAGAACTATATCATCAAGTGCACTTTCAGACCTAGTTCTAAATAGGGAAAGGTCAAACGATAGATCAAATGGGAGGTATTCTAAAAACAACCACTCATCAGGGCAAGAATCTACTTTTATTGAAGGTGTGGGACTGACTGAACTTTCTTGTTTTTTGAATCTTCTTGAAATCAAGTTAGGATTATCCACTACTGGGGTAGGGTTTGGATCTGGATTGGCCCTAGTGTACTTTCTTGAAGCTAGTGTGCTCAAATTTCAAAGTTTTATATATTGCTTTACAACTTTCCAATTCAGCCTAGTAAATTCTAAAACTCATCATCCATAAGCTTAAGAATTCAAATGAAAGATATTACTGGGGTGATTAGTCTTTCGTTCCCCAGTGGAGTCACCACTATGTTATCACCTGGATTGAACCTCAAGCTGAAGGAAGGCAATGCCAGGGTAACCACAAACCACGCTTAGCCAAGTAGCTAGCCCTACTGGGCCGGGAGAGGGCTCTCTCCATAAGGATCCCAGCCAAGATGACTGGATCAGGTAAAGGATATTAGGCTAGGTATATTAGCACGAAGTTTTCATTGGATTTTGAAAGGGTTTTTTCGGATCAGGAGGAGATGGACAGTTTAGGTCTAGGGAATTAGGTCAGAATTGCAGGGTGTTCAATGGGGCAAGGTAGGAATAAGCTTTAGCACTCAAGGGCTTGATGGGATGAGATGTTTTAGACTGGTGAGATGCTAAGAAGAGCATTTGAAAACCATGGATCCTTCCTAGACCACAGAAAACATGAAATGGTGAATGGTTTCCCAAGACAGAGCACTGATGTAATGAATTCTACCTATCAACTTGAAAAAATTCAACTAGAAGCAATGAAATTATTAATGGCATACATATAACACATTAACAAATGATCACAAAAGAATAAACTGTACTAAAACTCCATACCACATGGATCCCATAAAAATAGCTGCAATTCTTATTAATCTCCTGTTAAACTGCTAACAAAAGGTGTACAATCAAGGTCTGAGCATCTAGCTGAGTCCAACCCTTTACAATGAGAAATAAGAAGAAGATATAGACATTAATTCAACCTCTTCCCATCCTCAGGGGTCAAATCCCTAAGATTAGGAGCTAATCTAACTAATACTGAACAAGAAACTGGAATATAGGCAACTCAACAACTTGCCTCTAAAAGTGAAAAATTGATTCATTTGAGCTCAAACTATCTTCTAAAGCAATGAATCTACCCTCTATTACTATTTATCTATTATAGCTACATGCCAAGTCATCATTTACAATGGTGAAACAACCTCCATGAGAGAGAATCCAAGAACACAGTCAAAAACTGGAAAAATAGCCATCCTGAGCAAAAACTGCCCTACGTGCAGTGCCACTGGCCCAACGCGTAGCGCCACTTTCAGGTCTTTTTTTGGAGGCCTTCCCGGCATCCAAATTGAGCTCACGATATCTCATTGGAAATTTCTTCAAGTATACTTTCTAAAACACCTGGAATTTCTGCATTTCAAGCTCATTTGACCCCTCAAAACTTGATTCTCCCAACACTGCTTCTGTGTGTCCAAAAAGTGGCAGAAAGGTCATTTTTAGGGTTTTATTTTTTTTTACCTTTTGGTGGACTAGTTTTGCCCCAAAAAATTTGAAAATATATAGGGTGCATGTCCTCATCGCTCTGAATCCAAAAATGCAAACCATTTCTTCATTGATTGCCCCTAGGAAAAGCGCAGCGCCACCGTTTAGGCAGTTTTCCTGTGTGTAGAATTTCAAAATATGAAAGTGACAAAAAATATTCCAAACTTGCTCAAAATTGTTGAGAAGCACCATCATCAAGTGTCTTGATGAGATAAGGAAGCTTCAGCAAGCATCTGAAGCCTATCCTCATCCTTTTTTCCTTTCAAAGCCCACCTAAGCCTAACTTTCATCTTTTTGACCCTCATGTTGCAAATCCTGTTTCGGGTCTTGTAATGATAGGCCATGTGTCTGATCATCTAATTGTCTCTATTGGCCTTCTGTAGCAGCTTCTCAAGGTGCAAGTTGACTCTCTCTAGCCAAGTCTCTCTATCATCTTCAATCTCTTTCTCAATGGGAGTCAATGTGACTTGTGCCTCTTTGCCACTTTGTCGCTTTACCTTGAACATTTCCAGCTCCATGAGGACTTGTTTGTCACTCAACTGCTTGTTTTCTTGCTCCAAATATGTGATTACATACTCGTCCCTCTCCAAATTGTCCGCCAAAGCTTGTACTTGAGCCTCCTTTTCTTGTATGATGATGTCTTTTATGGTTTCTTCATCCTGAGCCTCTAAGTCAATGATTTCCACTCCATGATGAGTATAACGCTGCTCCGGCTCATCATGCTCAGTCAAGTCAAAGTCTCTTTCCTCCTCATCATCAAGACTCTCCTCCGGCATCTTTTCCTTCCCTTTGTGCAGTTGTTGCACCTGTACCTGTTGTGTCGATGAAGAAGGCAAAGCCCCTTCCACATCCTATGGAGCTAGCATTTGCCTATGGGTTGATGAAGAAGGCAAGGTCCCTTCCACATCCCGTGGAGAAAACACTTTCCTATTGGCTGCAAATAATCTCCTTGTGCCCCTTTGATATGTCATGAAGGTCCTGGGCACCTCAGTAGTTCTAATCTCTTTGGCCTCCTCATCTATTTTCACTTGAGCACTGCTAGAAGGTCCCCCTACTTCTTGAGACACTGGTGGAGGAATTTGAGGACCCTTGAAGATGTCATGAGAAATAAATGTCTCCCAAGAGATGTTGAGGAGACTGAGATGATGAAGCACAATGATCTTGATCAGGGAGTAATGATAAAGACTGCTCATCTGCTGAGGGTATGGCTTCTTCTAGACAAAATGAGCCATCTTCTCAATATTCCTGAACAAGAAGTAAGGGAGGTTTAACATCCTCACCCTGGTAAAATGCATGAGGAGCCTGATGTGATAAGTGTACAACCTAGAGAATCTGCCCTCACAAGTGAAATACTTCATGATGATTTTCATCATGGGGACATACTTATCTTCAAGAAATCTGAAAGGAAAAAGTCTCTTCACCTCATTTCTGTACTAGGGTTTGATATAAGGCTCATAGTAGTGTTCATCCAAGTCCTGGGCCTTGTACCACTTCTCCCCTACATTCGAAATCCTGGTGGCATCTGAAATGATGGAAGGTGAAACTGTGAAGGTTACCAGCAAGAGTCACTGTGTTGTCCTGAAGATGGGCTACAAAAATTCTAGTGAGCCTAGGGTGGTGTTGAACTCTCTCTACCTACTCACAAAACTCATAGCAGCCAAGATATCTTAAACATGTGACAGCCAACTGAGAGGCCTCCAATTCTCTAAGTTTTGATGGCTCTTCTATGATAATTTTGCCTCCCTTGTGTGGTTTTCTCTGTCGCCTAGCTCTCTCTGCTGAAGTGTCACTGCCTGTGTTTTCTTCCTCCTCATAGTTTCAGTCCTCTATGTTCATGTTTGCAATTGAGGTTGTATGAAGGGAATGAGTGAAAGTGTTTTAGGAGTGAGGGGATGGGATATGAGCTTATGGCTAGAAAATGAATGAGGGAGTAGGAATGATAGGGAGGGCTTGGGTTAGTTTGTGATATTGCTCTTGGAAAGAGGGATAAAGGGATGGGATGATATGGAATAGGGGTAAAGGGATAAAGGGATAATGGGATAGAGTTTAGAGCTGTAGGGATAGGATGAACAATGAGGGTTTAGGTTTTAGGCATCATTAGGGAGATTTTAGGGTTTAGGGTTTTTAGGCACAAATTTGCCAATGGAAAATTTAGCTTAGAAGTTAAATTGCAAACCAATCAATGTAGTATGGAGGACCACTTACTTGTATGCAGGTAAGAGAGGGAAAATTTGGAGGTTTCTTGAAGATTTGAGGCTATTCTAGCCCTCCTGCACAACGCGTAACGCCGGTGCGCAGACGCGCAACGCCACCCTAGAAGCGTAGCGCTTGTATAAAAATACACTAGGAAATTTTGCCAGACACGCAACGTCGGTCTCAACGCGCAGCACCAACCCTGCCTACCTCAGACGCACAGCGCCACTCCACCATTGCTCCAGAAGCTTAATGCCACCCTCCAGAAGCGCAGCGCCAACTCTTCTTCACCCAAAACTCACTCAAGCTTGCCTCTCCTTCTCACTTTTTAACTCTTTGCTTGCCAAATGAGAATGATGAACATGAAAATGAAATGTGGGAACTTAAATAGGAGTAGATTTTGATTTTTCACTTGAAAAACCCACTTTCTAATGTCTCTTTTCCTTCTTCAAAACTTTGTTTTAATGCCTTTTCTTCTTTGTGTCTTTGTAGGTGGATAAATGCTCAGCTTGAACTGATTTTTGCAGTGTTTCTTTGTCTTGCAGCAAGGAGAGATGTTCTGGTGCAGCTAGGATCATATATTACATATAGTGACTTAAAATTACATAAGAAATACAAATAAACTCAAAAATACTCTGTTTTCACCTCAAAAACATGTTTTTGAGGTGAAAATTACATTAGGTTAAAAGATAATTATTTAGTGGCTATGACCTACAAGAGGTGAAAATTACATTAGGTTAAAAGATAATTATTCAGTGGCTATGACCTACAAGCCATCATGCCTGACTTATTTATCATCCTCATACCCTTGCTGACCTTTATTTACATTTTAAAATCAGGCTCTTGACCTTGGTTATGAAACCCTAAGACCTAATGAAAAATGCCCTATGACCTAATGAAAACATGCAAATGACCTAATGAAGGCATGATTGCAAATTAACCATGAAATCATGACTAAAAACAACCTGAAGAAGGTTCAACAAGTATACTCTATGAGGGAAAAATTAGGTTTTTTGAAGAGAAGACAACCATCAGTGGATCAATTTGACATGACCTATTGAAATGATGATGAAATTTCAGTATGGGACCCCTAAAATGAAAATGCAAAGAGAAAATTTGATCCCTGATGGAAGTATGCAGATACTGACATTAACACAATCCACGGGCACAAAACCATGGGAAATCAAAACTATGTGCCCAAAACCACCATCTTTTAATCGAGCAACTTTGACTCTTTAACCGAGTCAATTTTTACTTAACAATCCCCCACTGAAACTTGAATTGGGTTCTCCCTTGCCCAATTCAACCAAATCGGCCAAGACCTACCCCATTTAAGGTTTATAGCGAGGGCATATGATAATCCAACATGTGTACCCCTAGGAAAGAAGCGCAGGAGCATGGAACTGGAAGAGCAAAGAAAACAACAAGTGGGAGAATGTTGGGTATGTGTTATATTCTTTGCACAAATTATATGCACCAAGCACATAGGGGGTCACAAGAGGGGCTTCCAGCTAAATTTCTATTGATTTGTTACTAAAAAAAATTATATTTTATTTTTGTTGATTTGTTGTTGGTTGTTTTTAATCTTCCGCTAGTAAAGTGATATTTATCTCGGTAATTTTAACATGGTATCAAATCAAAAGGTTTATTTATGGCTTGGCTACTTGAATCTAATGGATATATCATAGCCAAGTGTTGGATTCAAAGGGATGCCTTTGTTTCCAATGGTTTATTTGGCCTGGTAAGTGTACAAGAGGCATACAAGTATGGCAATAAGAAGAAAGAAATTTAAGTCGAAGAACTAGAGGAGAACATATTCTTAAGAAATGGAAACCCATAGCATGTCGAGTCTAGATCAGTTGTGTGGTGTGGTTCATGTTGTTGTGTGTCATGTTGAAGGGCACATCATCTAGCTTATGTGAGGAGGAGGCCTAGGTGATGAGCATGAAGTGAAGGAACATGGAACTAGAAGAGAAAATAGGAGGTCAATGTGCACAGGGTCATAGAGAAAATAAGTATGGAAGTTGGATCTTGAGAAGAGAGCACCGAGAGGATGTTGATAGCAACAATGAAAAAAAAAATTATAATGGAGTTGGAAATTTATTGCATGTAAATGGACATATGGCTATAAGACCTAGTACGGCATACTTACCCCAAGGAAATTACCAACAAAGTTTGGAATTAGACCTAGGTGATAAGGGGCATGTCAAATTAATGAATTATACCCTAGATATAAACTTTGAGTGGTGTATTGCTTGGAGGTGAGAGGGTTGGTTCACGTGGATGGTTTGGCCAGATTTAGTGAAGGAAAACCCCAAGGGGAGATTGTTAAGTAAAACTTGACTCGATAAAAGAGTCAAAGTTACTCGTTCTATAGTGGTGGCTGTCTACACATGGTTCTTTGTTGCCCATAGATTTCATGCAATGAAGCCTTTAAAAGGCTCAGGAAGACTTCATTGTAATGGGAAAGGGAGGTGAGCAGTGAAGGCTTACATGGACAGCTTGGTTGGGTTTTGGCCAAGGGACTAATGGAATTCTATTAGATGGTACTTTTCCCTAAATTGGGGTTTTTCCATAATAAACATCGCATGTCTTTTATGGTTTGTTGTTATTGTTGGTTAAATTTATAATTCTCTTAAAAATAAATATTGAACATATGTTGGTGGTTAAATATTGAACAAATATTTAATTAATATTTATGGTTAAATATTGCCACAAATAAGTAAATTTTATATTGAATATTAAAAACAACCTACAATCAACAAAAATGAAGAATAGATGGCTTGCATGCATCAACAAATTGGAAACCTTTAATCACAATTGGATCAAGGACCAACCAAACCAGACCAATCTAGCAGTGAAAAACCTATCATAGCTTAAATAGTCCCAAATCTGAATGCCATAGAATCATCTCACTGGGAAGAACCCAAGAATCAAGGTGGTCCCTCTAAATAGACTTCATAAATGTTTTCCTATAGATGTTGTTTAATTTTACATGTTTTTTTGCATATATATGTGTACAGTGAAAGTAAAATATCTAGGAGAAAACTTCACAATTTTGGGAAAAGGGCTCTGTAAGATATCAATGTCTCAAAATTTCTATCTAGTTCAGATCCCAAATTTTGTTTGTTCCTCTCAAATTATTAGTTGCATTTCCTATACAGATTTGAAGTAATAGAAAAACTATTCACGTTCCTGTTAAAAAAAAAAGAATTATTGAGGAAGTAGTTACTCCTTACAAGAATAGCTAAAGTGGTAATTATTTTCATGAGAACCCTAATACATATTTTTATTTGCACAAGCCCTAGTTCCCCTGCAGGCAGGGATATAGAAGCCAATGATCCTATAGTGTGTGAAACGAAGGTGAGGAGATAAGGTGGTAAATACTTTTATAAGAACCCCAATACATACTTCCATTTATGCAAACCCTAATTCTTGTACATTGGGGGAGATCCATTCCAAGGATTTCATAGTGTGTGTGATAAAGGTAGCGAGGAGAGAAGCCAATAAATCTTCTTGTGGAAACCTTAATACATATTATGTTTATGTCAACCCTAATTCTCTTATATGTAGGGAGATATAGTCTAATGATTCCATTGTTCAAGAAAATCATTAGAACTACAAGATAAGAGAATATTTCACATAAGTGTAAAATATTTTTTAATTGAGTGTCAAAGAGATGAGTTGTGATGGTTATAAGAAGTAGTGTAGAAAGTCAAGTGCTTAAAATAAAAATAATATGAGAAACATACAAGTGAAAAAATACCTTTGAAACTATTACAAGCCCATATCCTTTCTTATTGAGTGAAACCTCCACCAAATGTGATATCTACTTACATTAGCAAGGCTCATGTTTATCATATAAATCTATTTCCCATTAATGTTAGGGTAATCATCAATGGATAAAAGTTTTGTCATCTATTAAATCAAGAAGTGGGTTAATAAATCACAGAAAAACTCAATTGTTATATGAAGGTCAAAAGTGAAACTCTTAAGTTTTTTTGTTTAGACATTTTTGGGCACTAGATGTTGAGGGTTTCAAAATAGATAGGGTTTGCACAAATGAATTAGAATTTTATTTATCAAATATTGGATAAGGATACATGGAATAAAGGGTGGTGCATGAGGATGAAACTTTGGACTTATTTTATGATCCTTTAGAGGGTCAAAAGTTTAAGTCCATTCCTAGTTTGGGTCAATGGGATGCTATGAAAATATGATAAAGCTTATTCATTTGGGGTGTAGATAACTAGAGGAGGCCAAGTTGGAAATTTTGAGGTGAGCTAGTGTAGGAGCTAGGTTAACAAGGTGTCAAGATCTTGAGACAGATCGAGGAAGTGACAACAGGTCCTTTCAATAATCAAACCAAGGATCATAAATGTAATAGTGGTTCTCCCCATGCAAGGAGTAATAATTGAAATCATGTAGATCCATAAAACCTAAGTGCTTGGTTAAAGAAGGATGGTGGTTCATAACACTCAATTTATGAACTAGTAACTACATTGAATGAAGTTTTTAATGAATTTGATTTCCTTTGTAATTGTGATATTAGTCGACAATAACCCAGGTGCAGGTGACCACCGAGGTAATTAATGGGGACTCGACTGTTAGGCGGCGTTCGGACAGGCCAAATGGTAGCCAACGCACCATCCCATGCCCATCTGAGACGAATTCAGGCGTGCCTGCATGCAGCATTTAATGGCTGCTTAGGCCGAGACCTGGACATCTTATGCCTAGATATGGAGCCTCCCAACCACTCTGTTCTCCCTCCTTCCCACTATATTTTCCCGCCCCATGCTGGTAATTCCTGCAGTCGAACTGTAACCGGGAGTCATTACTGGCTGCTGTGTTATATCGACCTTGGCAATGGGCATCACTGTTCCCATTCTAGGCTTTGCCCTCTGAATCTGACCCAGATGAACTCTGTTAATCCTTTGCTTTTTCTCTCTACCTTCTCTCCCGTTGACTTCTCATCCCACCATTTTGACATGGTTCATCACCGCATGAGGACTCGCAGGGGTGGTACTCGCGGTGGAAGTGCTCGCCCACCAGTAGCGCAGAGCCCTGAGCCTACCTCCCCTTCTCTTCCCCATGATAATTCTCCCCTTCATAGCTCGATTTACAGGCGATATCCTAACACTCGCAGTGGACGGGGTTGTGCACAGGCTTCTGATGCTGAACACCGTGATTTCCGGCTTCACACTGCTCCAATCCCTTTGCCCCCTCTTTCGGCCCCTCACACGACCCAGTTCAGGTTTCGTAGCAACCTAAATATGCCTATCATCACTGCCAGCATAACCATTGTCTTCTCTGAAGAAAGCGAGCTACAAGATGCTCCTTTGAGAAGCTCTGAAGTGTAGCTTCAAGAGGAGAGTAGACAAGGAAATGGTCGAGACCTAGGGAAGCTCACGACGGAAGAGGGAAGGGGAATTCGGAGTAGCGGTCTGCATGCAGAGGGTGGACATTCTGAAGACACTCGACCACCAGGTGGCAGCTCGGTTGATGCATCTGGCATAATGGTTGTGGCTGGAAGCACGAGTGGCACTCTTCCTGCGCGGGGACCACCAAGTGGCATGGCGGTAGAGGAAGAAGATCGGTATCAGTATGCTTGTCGAATTGAAGAGGAGACTCCAGCCCCGGAGGAAGAAGGAAGAGGAATTCGGGGTGGCGGTCTGCAGCCAGAGGGTGGACATTCTGAAGACACTCGGCCACCAGGTGGCAGCTCGGTTGAAGCGTCTGGTTTGATGGCTGTGGCTGGCAGCACGAGTGGCACTTTTCATGCATGGGGTCCACAAGGTGGCGTGGTGGAGAAGGAAGAAGATTGGTATCAGTATGCATGTCGTATTGAAGAGGAGACTCCAGCCCAGGATGAGCTCAAATGATTTCTCATGTCAACCACTGCCACCCTTACGCCAGCTAAGGTCTCAGCTTCTGACTGGTTTAGTTAAGTCAACTGTTATGTTAGTTTTTTGTCTGGACGAAGAGCTGTTCTATCACAGCTTTTTTTGTGTTATTTTGTGCTGTGTCAAGATCTTATGTATGGTCTCTTTTGCTATGGCAAACTGGTTTCCCCAAATATGGGGCAGTTTAGATACTCCTGATGAACAATGGTTATAACGGCTGAGGCTAGGGCCTCATTGTAATTTTACTTTTGTATCTTTTTTAATAGAATTAGCCTTACTTAGAAAAAAAAAAAAGATATTAGTTGACAATATAATTTTTGTTGTTTTAGTTTTCTTGGAAATATGTTGGATTTGAAGTTTTTTAGCTATAACCCATCCAGATATTTGGAGGTTGTAAGATATCAGTATTGAGAGGGCTCTAGAAATAAAAAGAGACATAAATGTATCACCATCAACCTAAAACTAGGTGGCAAAATTTTACTTAATGACTTTATGGAGATGGGACACTAGGCGTTGGTAGGATGTTTTATAGGGAAGAGAGTGAGTTCATAGGAATTGAAGAATAAGACCAAACAAAACTTTGAATCATTGGTAGGGAGATTTGTGCATGCCCTAATTTTGATAAAAAGGATTATTGGTTTGGGTGTTTTAGATGACCGAAGAAGTAAAAATTATCTTGAACCCACATTAGAAGTGGCGATCTTGGTCCTTGTTCTTAAACAAATGGCATATTGAGTTTGGTGTTAGGTCAACTAGTGTGAACATTCCCTCAGTTTAGGTTCATTTCCCTTTGCTTCCATTGATTTTGTGGTTTTAAGAGGTGTTTGAAAAAATTGGTAACACCTTCGGTACCTTTTATACAACATATTTATATTTCTTAGAGTCTAGGTACTATAACATGGCATGAAGTTTGGTAGGGTTGGAATTGAGAAAAAGCATAGCAACATAGATGGATATTAGAAGAGAAATTGACCTCTTATGTCTCAATCTAGACTATCAAGGGATTCCATTCAGGTGCATACATTGGTGCTATTATGGCCATCTTACTATATAATGCAATTACCTGAGTATATAAAAGAATTGGGCTCAAAGGAATCATCTAAGAAGCGAAGGACATTGGAATTCGAAACAATCCATATTATAGGCAGGAAATAAAATGTAGGGGTTCAAATGAATTTAAATCATCTTCGAACGGGACCTATGGTAGTAGGTGGTTATAATTCAACCATTGGAAAATTGAAAGAATATAACCTATATGTAGCCAAATATAATAAGGAGAACAAGGCAATTTCAAGTAAGACCCATGAGTCCCATTCAATGAATAGAATTTTTTCTTCAAAAAAAAAATGGACATGGAGAAAATGAGGATGTGTACAAAGAACTTAAATCCCTAATTTAATTTCTACCTAGTTTATCTGGTATAAAAATTCCCAACACATAAGCCCTCATACAATACCCAGAATAGTAGAGGGATAGGGTGTTGAAAATGCAGCAGAAGGTCTCCTTGCAAGATTTATTGTGGTAGCACTCTATATGGAAAGGGTACCTTATACTCTAATCCCCTATAACTAATGAAGTTCAATTTAAGATTTAGAAACCAAGGCACTCTCGATTTTTCAAGAAAGATTGGGTTTTTTGGAAGATAAAGTACTTAAATCCAATCGAAGAGAAAGGAACAACTTCATCTTTATGCCCCAAATAAGCATATGTTGAAGTAAAGTGCAGAAAGAACTATCCTTATTGGGGATCTTAAATATTTTGGCTTGTTCAAGGGTTCCAGATGATTTTTCTGAATCTCAATTATGAAGGGTTGGCCAAGCCCCTAAATAATTTGGTCATTAAGGTATTAGTTGATATCATTAAACCTTCTATTATTCTATTTTAATATACAATGTTAGATGGGGAGAGAATCACTCGTGAACTCTCTAAACTATTAAGTTTGGGACTTCCATTTATGGATTACATTGGGAAGTTAAGTGGGAATGTGACCAGATGGAATAAATGCTTGTTCACCCTCACTAATTCCTGGGCCCTTCCTTTGGGACTAGGTACCTCCTTTTTCTCTCTAGATCTGGGGAAAGATATCATAATGTCGAATTTTTATGACACTTACATGGATAGGTTGGACTATTGGAATAGGTTTTCAAAACATTAGAGGAAATTTCAGCCTAAAAGTGGCCTTCTAAGGAAAAATAATAAAATAAGAGTTATGAAATTTTGGAGGGAAAACAAGAAAACTATTTTTTTTAATTGTAATTTTGGTTTATCTCCTTATAGGCTTACTCCAATTTCAAGTGTAGAAACTCATTGGATGCGGAATTAATATTCGCATCCAACGAGTACCCATCATACCTACTTTTGAGAAGATCCACATTGAGAAAAAATGAAGATACATTGAAAAAGCATGTTGAACACACATTTTTAATGTATCTTCAACTATTGCCAATGTGGGTCTTCTCAAAGGTATGCATGATGGATACTCATTGGATGCAGAATTTAATTCCTTATCCAACAAGTGTCTATACTTGAAATTTGAGTAAACCTATAAGGAGATCAGCCAAAAATACAATTAAAAAATATATATATATATTTTCTTTTCCCTCCAAAATATTTACATGTACCTCTTTTAAATTTAAAGTATTTTGATTGGTTTACATATTATGACATGGAAATTATATGAAAATTGATGGCCACTTTTAGGCTAAAATATCCTCTAATGTGTTCAATGTACAAAATGGATCAATTGTGATAGGGGAAGACTTTAATTTCACCTTAAGAGCATCAAGTGTTTATGGCTTAGCTACTTAATGGGATCCTCTCTTCAGTTCTTTTATTAGAATATTAGGAGACATTGGTCTTTTGGATAGTAAACCTTCTATACTATCTCTCACCTACTGTGAATAGAGAGTTAGGGGAGCAAAAATTATGTATAGGCTCAATAGGTTTTTAACCTTTGAAGCCTTCTCATATGAATTCTTAAGGATCAAAGAATGGGTCACGACTGGGGGGACTTGGATCACATTCATGTGGTGTTAGAAGTGTCCCCTACAATAGAGAAACCTACTACCCTCTTAAAACTAAATCCAAAGTGGATGAAGGTGGAGGATTTTGTGGGAAAAATAAAAGTTGTTGAAAACATTATAATGGCAATCTACTAGAATATGCTAAAATTAAAATTCACCAAAATTTAAAAGAGGCAAAAAAGGTGATTGTTAATTGGGAAAGGGAAAAACATGAAACATAATGGGGTTCTGAAGTAGAGGATGCCTTGGAGGTATTGTACAATATTGGAGGCTTTGGGTATTTTAGCGAGGAACAAAAAATAAAAGTAATGTCACTAAAATATAAAAGGAAGATCATTATTGTGGAAAAAGAAAAAGAAATGAGACTTAATTATAAGGAATTATGGTTACAAGCTATGAATGATAACACAAAATTCTTTCACAAGTATGAAAACTAAAGAAAGAATATAAAATTTGTTTGGAAAAATGATAAGCAAGATAGTACCTGGGCTACAAATTTCAAGGATATGACATTTGAAGGTGCGGAAAAATGTTCCTCCCTTTTCAAGGAGGACATTTTTCTATTGTAGAAGAAGTGATCAAGTTGTCAAACCCATTCCCTCGCTTAATATGCAAGATAATTGGGCCTTGATAAAGCAAGTTAGAAAGAAGAATTGTATTAGACTTTGCTAAGCTTTCAAAAGGACAAAAGTCTTAGACCGTATGGACTACCAGTAGAATTTCTCTTGGGGTATTATGAGTTTATATAGCAATATTTTTTAGGAATGGTGTAGGATAGAAGAACTCAAGGAAAAAAATTGGAAGCTTCCAATATAACCTTCCTACCATTGACTCCCAAAATATATAATCCCACAACTTTTGAGAAATTTATACCAATCACTTTGTTGGGTATGTGTTATGTTATTTATATAGTTAGCCCCACACATTGTACATTGTGCCAAGCACAATTAGGGGGTGGGTATCTCGAAAAAAGGGGTTAATTTTGGTCCATTTTTGGCCTATTTTTTTGGTGTTTTTAGCCAATGGTCTTTTATCCCATGGTAATGTAATTATGGTTAAGGAAACTAACCTCGGTTAATGAATTAGGGTTATGGATGTTGTGGAATCCTATATATTGTATTGTAAATGGTTAAGTTAATATAATGAGAGTTAGAGGTGCAACTCTAAACTTTTGTCAGTTTTCTTGGTTAAAGGTTTCCAAGGTAAATATCTAAGTACTATGTGTAAATGTTATTTTTTACTTTTTTATCTTATAAAGAATATGTTCACGCATTGTTTATTGTAAAGGTTTCAAACTTACACTCTTTATGTGATTGCATATACAAAATCATCTCAAAGGTTATTACTAGAATATTAAAAAGCGTTCACTCAAATCAAATCTCAGGAGAACAATTTGGATTCTCATAGGGCAGACAAATTCATGAGGTAGTTGGTGTAGCATAGGAATTCTTACATTCAAAAAAGGTCAAAAATCAAATAGCAATGGCAATGAAAATGGAACCGTCCAAAGTTATGATAGGGTAATATGGATTTACATTAGAGTTGTTCTCATACATTTCTAGCCACTTATTATTTGTTTGGAACTAGGTTTCATTCCCTCAATATTTTTTTACTATTTTATGAAATGGAACAACAAACCTTTTCTTTAGACTAGGGAGGGGCCTTAAACAAGGAAGTCCCCTATCGTTCCTCCTCTTTCTCTTAGTAGTTGAAGGATTGATTAGGCTACTTGAAGAAGCAAAATGAAATGGTAGTATAAAGGGGATTCTTGTTGGGAGTTTCATGTAATATCACATATTCATTATTTGTAGACAATATTCTAGTTTTTTGTGAAAGAACGAGAAATGTCGTTGAGAAATTCAAGAGTATCATGGAGTTACTTTGCAAAGAAACTAGAATGATCATTAATATGGAAAATTATTTAATGGCCTTATTGGGGATACTTGAGTAGGAAAATAACTATATTTCATAGTGATTTCCCTTTAAGATGAATAACCTGGAATAAGGGTTTGAATAATTTAGGCTTATATTTGAAGCCAAACCAATATAAAATATGTGATTGGTGGTGGTTAATAACCAAAATGTAGAAGAAAATAAACACTTGGTGCAACAAATAGTTATCTAGGGAAGGTCATCTAATTTTGGTAAAATTAGTTTTGGAAGGAATTCTAGTCTATTGGATATCACCTACTTGACCACCAAAAGGTGTTTTGGAAACCATTAGGAACTCTTTGCTACAAATTTACATGGTCCAAGGATTGAGAAAGAAAGGACTTGTCTTGGCCTCGTGGAAGAAGTTGGAATTGCTAAAATCCTTTGGAGGATGGGGTCTTGAAAATTCCTTTCTCTTTTAAAAGGTTCTTGCTGCAAAAAAAGTGTGGAGGAAAATTCAATGAACATGTTTTGGGTCCAAATATTAAGGGTTAAGTATATAGCAATAACTATCTATCCAAGATTAAAACATACATTGATCCTTATGTGGGGAGAAAAAGTAAGAACGTTATTCCACTCTAGATGATTTGAAAATCAAGAAACAAACATTACTTCAATATTTGAAAGGCTAAAAACTAGGCAAGGATCATTAGTTGGCACCAATAGTGGTTCACACGGGAAGAAATTGGATTAGGGGGGATTATGCAGAGGAATGGAAAGATACATAGACCTTCTGATAGACAACAATGTTAGACTCAAGGAAGAAGAGAACCAATTGATTTGATCTTTCATTCTTGATGGAACATATGTTCCTAGATTAAACTACAAAGAACTAACAAAAGAAGGACGACAAGACCAAAAAATCTAATGGTGGAAAATTTAAAGGAAATTAAAATCTCTGATGAAAATAAGATCTTTATGTGGCTAGAATTACTCAATAATGTGCCCACATGGGACATTCTCTAAAAGAGAAATTGGTCCAGGACAGTTTTGCTAATGTCATCAAGTAGAGGAAATTATTGTTCAACTCATGTTGGAATGTCCATACTTTAAGGAGGTATGGAGCGAGGTGGAAAGTTTAATGGGGATTGAAAAAATTTAGGAAGGAAGAAGTCTTTAAGAGGCCTTTAGAGAATGGTGTAGTAGAAAGGATACTTCAAATATCAAAGAACTATCCCTCAACATATCTTAGGAGCATAGATTTCGATGAATCTAAAGTTTCTTGAAGATAATGAGGCATTTCCTCTCAAATGAATTATTCAGTCCATAAATATTTTAAATGTCAATCCATGGGTGTTATAAAAATTTATTCCTTGTAAGCAAGGCAAGGTAGCAATTAAAAATATTCGATACGATTTTTTTTTATAGTGCTTCACAAAGAAGCCCCTTTAAGGGAGGTTTAGGAGGATATTATACCTATATTGAAATCACAATATTTCTTTTAAAAATGGAATGGTCAACAAACCAATAATTTATGTAAAATCATGGCTTAAAGCTAATTTTGAAGCTATCACAAGAATTTGGTGTATCCCATTTACAAATATTTGGAGACTCAATGTTGATTATCAAATGGATATGAAAAGAAATTTCCCTCGGGAATTTTACATTATAACCCTTGCATGATGAAGTTCTCAATCTACTACATCTTTCTCATATATGTCTTTATACCATATCTATAGGATAGGAACAATGTTGCAAACAAGCTCTTAAAAGTTATAATTGTGTTGGGTTGAGGAACTTGCATTATTTCAGTAATCCAGAAAGTACGAATTGCATAGTATAATCATCAAACACAGACCTAAAATTAAGTAATTTTAGTCTTTATATCTCAAAGTTTATATAATCATGGACTTTCTTGGTTTACTATATGAATGGTTATTGTTACTTTGAATCATTTTCTTAAGAGGATATAGATGTAGCTAAACATAAACAAACCTTTTTTTTGTGTGTGTGATGATGAATCAAACATAGGATGCCATGTAAAGAGCTCAATGGAACTTAGTAATGCCTTGGACATTTAATTATGCATTTTTTATATTAGTAAAAATACATATTTTTTCCTTGGAAAAAAGAAGGATCCTTCCATTGCATTGCATCATATCATGGAAGTACACAACAAATTGGAAGATTGAATCTACTCATTAATTTCCAAGACAATCTACTTTTAGAATAATTAAAATGGATAGAGAAAAATGAATACCTCCTAAAGTTGTGAAGTAAATCTGATCTAATTGTCTGTTGGGATGGAGTATAAGGATTGAAGTTTCTAGTGTTATAATGAACTTGCATGCCAACAGAAATAATCCATGTAGATCTCCACTTGCAAATATAGGCTAATACTAGTGAGTAAAAGTAAATATAGCCCAATTTGTTCCATGCATGAAAATTAAAGTAATAAGAACACACCATTATTGTAGGGGGGAGGGGGGGGGGGGGGGGGGGGGGGGGGGGGGGGGGGGGGGGCGGGGGGTGTGGGGTTGCAGGGGGGGGAGAACATAAATATTTATTCAAAATCAAAGAAAAATACAAATCTACCAATTGGTGATGTGATAACCTCAAATCTCCTCGCCTTCCAATTCCTTCCTCCAATTTGTTCCCATCCTTGTGGAAATAGCTCAATGTCTTTTTCAAAGGAAAATTTCTTATCTACACAACTTCTATGAGCTATTCTTAGAGCAAGGACATGGCATAAATGAAGGAATGGTGCAAATTGGGTGTAACTATTAGAAATTTGTACATAGTTTACTTGAGATACTTGGAAAGATGATCCTATGATGATGAGATATGATATAGTTTATAACCAAGTAGAGACCCAAGAATAGTTAATTCCATATTCAATAGACTTATGTAATTGAAACATGACAACAAATAGCACTACTTGAAGGAAAAC
Organism: Pinus tabuliformis; assembly: GCA_031772625.1. Taxonomy (NCBI): domain Eukaryota; kingdom Viridiplantae; phylum Streptophyta; class Pinopsida; order Pinales; family Pinaceae; genus Pinus; species Pinus tabuliformis. Next base: position 1,204,365,929 of record CM062817.1, on the reverse strand, counting down.
AACCCAATGGATTTGGATTTTGTAGATTCGCAATTAATTCAAAGCCTTTTTTAGAGTTACATTGATGATCATCGATATCATGGCCTTTTCCACAATTTGGGAATGAGATGTCAAATGGGAGTCACAATCTCCTTACAAAAGGGCATTTTCACCTTTACACACTCCATAAATGATCTAGTAATTCTTACAGTAAATCTTATGTTTTCCCTTTCTATTATTTAAGTTTTATTATTATCATTTATTGTTTGGAATGTTGTAGAGTAGTTTCATCTTTATTCGAGTACATATGGAGAAAGTAGACATTGAAATTTCACTCATAATTCAACTAACTTGGCAATTTTTCATGCATTTGTAGTTTAGGGATTATATTTTGAAATGTGTTGCTCTTCAGGAGCACAAAAGGGATATCTTCAATAGTGACCACTAGTTTGTCATTTGGTGGCAATGTTAAGTGTTAACATGAAGCAAGGACCTTGGTTCACTGATTAAGGGATGAAAATTAAATAATGGAGTCGTATTATGCAAATCAATCTTACTTTAATCATCCTTGCATTCTGTGACTTGATTGTAGGCATGGATTGGTTAGAAGCCCATTAGGCTAATTACACATGTTGAAGAAAAATATTTCATTTTATCGATGATATTTGGTAGTCAATTATGCTTTAGGGGACAAAGAGATCTATGTATGTGATATTTATTTCAACTTTACAATGAAAAAGCAGTTGCAAAAAGGGTTCTAGGTGTATGTAATGATGGTTTGGAATGAAGGAAACAACCCATGTTTGGGTCAATATCCCATTTTATCCAAGTGTTAGAATGTTTTTCCAAGTGAGTTATTTGGACTCTCATATATGTAGGAGGTTGATTATTAAGCTTGAACTTGGGATTGAAACCTAATTAAGGACACGATATAACACAGCCACATTGGAATTTCATGAGTTATAAGTGGAAATTTGTGAGATTTTCAACCATTGGGGTGCACTTGTGATATTTATGCAGAAGGATGGAACAATGAGATTATGTATCAATTATAGGTAGTTGAAACAGGGTGCAATGAGAAATCGATGTTATTTTCCTCATGTTGATGATTTACTTGACCAAATGAAAGGGGGTACCATGTCTTCCAACATTACGTTGTGATATTGATAATATTAGTTAAGAGTCAAGGATGTCCTAAAGACTGCTTTTTGAACTCACTTTGGGCATTTTTAGTTTACTATTGTACCATTTGGGTTTACTAACACCTCAGATGTCTCCACAAGTTCAATGGATTAAGTGTTTTAGAAATATTTGGATAAGTTCAATTAATTATTATTTTACGATATTTTGATATATGTTATGATCCCATCGGAGCACAAAGAGCATTTAAGGATAGTTTTACAATGCTTAACACATTATATATAATAAGTTGTCTAATTGTTGTAGGTTTTAATCTTGCACAAATAATTCTTGCAAACAAATTCTGAATATAAACCAGTAAAGATTTAGTAGGACACACACACAACTTGCACAGATATGTTACCTAGAAACCCAAAACTAGGAAAACCATAATGATTTTTCTATATCTTTGAATGTAAATGTTATATAATTCCCTCTGAAAAGGGGGTTGCCTTCTAGGGAAAAAAATCCTAACACGACTTCTACCATTAGATCTACAACCTAATGGATGAATGGTCCCCATATTTTGGGACTATGAAGTTACAATATTTTACAAGGATTTTTTTCCAAAAATTTCACTGGGGGGAAACTACCCCCAAAATCCC